>JANHMN010000014.1:31332104-31374532 GCA_030674055.1 Rhabdomys pumilio
AGAGAGAGAGAGAGAGAGAGAGAGAGAGAGAGAGAGAGAGAGAGAGACATGGTCTAGCCTCTTTCTCTTTTGTTTTATGAGAGGCCAGGAAGAAACTGATAGGTAGCAGGTCTAGAGAAGTCTTTGGAAGTTTCTCAGGATCATTATCCAAACAGAAATTCTCATTGTCCTGTCCTCAACCTGGCATGTCAATTATGGTGCAGTCCTATGACGAACTCAGCGTTTCTTGGTTACAAGTTAAAGTCAATAAATAGGTCGAGTAGTAGGATTAATAGGACATTACCCCTTGGGTGCTGTAGAGTGGTATGAGGAATTCGTCTTTCCTGTTTGAAGTAACATTAGAAATATTTGCTGGAGGATTTGATTGCAAAGGCATCTTTCCATTACACATTTTAGCCTTTTTACTGCTTAGCCAAACAAAGATAAGGGTTCTCCTGACTGAATAAACAAACACTGTATATCTCCACGTTTTCTCCCATTAAGTTATGAGAATAGAATAGTAGCCTGGCAGTTCAGAAATGGGTCTTCCATGGTCGAAGAAGGAGAATGCAGGTCAGCTTTCTAGGAATTTAAATTCCACCCAGCAGCAATTAAGAAAACTCCTAAGAAGCCTCATGATACTGTGATGTTGAGTTACATGAGAGGTTCTATCAAGAAGGATACAACATTAACATGGGTTTGTAGTTTTTACACACACACACACACATCACATATTTTTAACAAATCACATAATATGATTTGTTAAAAATGTTGTAAGATGTTATAAATTTGTGTTGAATGCAATGAAGATGGGTAGTTTCAAAGTTTAGGAGGGCATTCTATTTGAATGTTTTCTATTCCTTTTCTAATGGGCTCAACTGACTTCGAGAATGGGGACTTAGAGTGGTTAATACATTTTGCTGAAGAAGATTTTGGACTAGTAATTGTTGGGTGGTGATAATTATTTACTTATTTCCTTTTCTAAGGACCCAATGTTTAAATGCTTTATGATAAACCACTGTGGCAATGCTGACAGCTCATCTCTAGTAAGAGGTGAAATGGGGTGATTATAACCCCTTAAATCAATATTGAGCCTGTGTTTCCTTTGAGGTTCCTGCACTTCTTTTGTTGGACAAGATGCTCTCAAGTATCTGCTCCCAACGGCTGCAATCTAGCAGACAAAGCTGGGTTATAACTCTACAGTCCAAAGATTCGACTCATGAGCTAGCTCGTTTTCTTTTGTTTTGATTGCTATATTTTCTTAATAGAATGGAGCAAAGTATAAATGAGCACGTAATAGTATAATTTGCATATGTTCAAAATGACACAGTATTTTAAACTAGTAATGCAATGAATGAACACTTGGAGAAAGACAAATAGCTTGCTGTTTAACGAAAGGAAATTATTTCTCCCTGGCCACTTTTTGTCTGAACCTTTAAATTGAAACTACAGAAACAAAACCTAGAAATAAAGTGTACAGACAGAGGTCCTGTTTTGAACAGTAAATGGTAATGATGTATGCACGGATTCTATTACATCTTGAATAGAATAACGGTATTCTGCTCAGTTTGGTAAGCAAAATTCAGTCTTTGCACACTTTCTATGGCAGTTACACATCAGCTGACCTTTTACAGTATGTTCTCTTCCTCTTTGTAAGAGCTCTCAGAAGACCAGATTCAAAGCTTGGGTTTAGATCCTGGTAGGACCAAAAAGTCTATTTGTACACACTGGATAATAAACTTAAGGCTGATAATTATGGGAGTTTTTCTTGTTCATCCATCATTCGAGCACAGTGGTAAACTCAGGTCATTGTAAGGCATAAGGTCAGGCTTAGATCGAGGTTGTTTTTAATTAGATGAACTTCTGATCTTATTGAATATACCTTATTTGTCTCTTGGCTTTCTATCTTAATGTCTTTTATTGACTGTAGGGATGTGATTCTTGAATTCTAAACAATACCTTAGAACTTATAAGTGAAATTAAATTTAATTACAAGTATTATGACTGAGAAGGAAATTTGCAACCGGAAATCCTAGTGTGTGCCCACAGTGTATGGAAATTCAGCTTTAGTTTTTTTAGTCTCTCTTAGATTGCTAAAATTATGCATTTTTCAACTACTGACTGTGGAAAAAAATGAAAAAGAAAGAAACAAAAAAGAAAACAGAAAACTATCAGCCAAGAATGTGGGCTATCTCTTGTCTGTCATGTGCTTCACCATCTACCCTGCTCTTTCAGCTTTGACTATTGAATTGGTACTTTAATGCTGACTTCTTCAGCTGAGAGAAAATGTCTTTAACTCTGGGTGGAGGGGAGGAATGTAGTTCAGAATGCTAAAACAAAAGAATAAGTAATAGGATCGTAACAACCATTTTCTCATTTGCCATAGATTTAAATTTTTTTTTGTATTTTTTAACCCCTTACTCACTTTCTATCTTCCTTTAGTCATATCACACAAAATTTTAAGGTGTCGAATTTTATTCCAATCTCTTAAGCCATAGTTCAAAAATGCCTCTAAGTTGTAAGTTAACTAGCGTCTGATAATCACTTGATGGGCTATTAGATTGTGTTTCCTGTGGTTTGAGAATTATTACCCTATAACGTGGCAAAGACAACAGGTTTATGGATAGTGTCTTACAAAAATTTGTAATGCATATATATTGGGTATCTCTCTGTTTCTATTCCTGTCTCTCTGTTTCTCTGTCTCTGTCTCTCTGTCTTTCTGTCTCCGTCTCCCTTTCTCCCTTTCCCTTTCCCTCTCCCTCTCTTTCTCTCCCTCCCCACTCCCACCTCTCTCTCTCTCTCTCTCTCTCTCTCTCTCTCTCTCTCTCTCTCTCTCTGTGTGTGTGTGTGTGTGTGTGTGTATGCATTAGGTTTGAAGAATTATACATTTATACATACAGGCTGTGTAAGGCATGACAGCTATCAAGTATGTATCAGAGGACAACAGCACTGACTGAGTTCTCATGTCAATGCCCTGTGGTTTCATATGAGCAACATCACTCAGTAGCAACAGTGATTTTTAGTTTGAATTTGTATGTGTAGTAGATTTGTGTTTTGGGGGGCAGTAAATGCTGTATGTGTGGTAGATTTGTGTTTGGGGGGGCAGTACATGCTCAAAAGTTGCACTTGTAGAGACTGTCTCTTATCTTTTCAATAGCTCTTTACCTTATGTTTTGATATATGATCTCTCCCCGAACCTAGAACTTGCTGTTTCAGTTAGGCTGGCTGACGAGTGAGCTGTCTGTCTTCCCAGCCCCCGACCAGTACCAAGGTTACAGATATATACTATCATGTCTGGCTTTTACATGGCTACTGGGAATTCTGAACTCTGGTCCTTGTGTGTGGACAGCAAGCACTTGATCCATTGGTCCATCTCACTAGCCAACAGTGGCCTTCTGTTTTCACTGTCTTGACTCACTCTTTACAGAATGGAATGCTCAGAGGCTAAGGGACTTTCTCAAATGTCACACTTTCTCAAGGTGACATCCTGCTGACATGATGAAGCTGGCCTACACTAGGTCTGGCCCGATTTCAAAGCCCAATCTCCCTTTAAGCAACCATATTGCCTTTTTTTTTTTTTAAACGTGCTTCTACAATGTGTCCATGGGCCTTCTAGAAAACAGATTAACCAAATACCAGGAAAAAAATCATTAGCAAGTTGCATAAGTATACCAGACACCTGAGAATGTGAATGCCCTTTCCTTGAAAAAGCATCCGTTAATGTTGGCACTATGACCTGTACTTCCTCTAGATCAGCAACTTTCTCTGTATTCTCAGAATGAATAATATTTACAGGGAATTTGCTGTGAACTGTGTTCCTGAACCATGCCTTCCCATAGGGTTCTTTGTGGATTAGTAGAAGGTCTACTGCTCTCTAGACAAATGGATTAGGATAGTTGCCACACTTTAAGCAGACGAAGGAGAAATACAACTGCAGGAAGTGCTAAATGGACAGCCCACCAGTGCAAACTGAAATGCACTCTCTTTCTGGGCACACAAGCAGTCAGCAGAGCATGAAAAGTGTGCTCCATTTACTATATTTTGGGGGTGCTATTTTGCCATGTCCAAACTAGCTGCAGACCTGTATTGTAAGCTCTGCTCCATGACTGTCAGATGAAATATTTCTGACCGTGTTTTGCTGATCATATAAGTTTGGGCATTTGCCGCCAACATTGCTGCTCTTCAAAGTGATCAACCAACTATGGGATTTTAAATTTTATAATGTCCACAGGCAAAAGGCATTAACACGATCTGAAGTGAGATCTGATGCTGGATAAGATCATTGGTAGTGAATTATATTGGCACAGGTGCAACATATTGATTCTTCTAAGCATAAATAATTCCCAAATAAACACCTTTAGAGTCCTGTCTTGGAGATAGCCATAGGTTTGTAAGACAACTATAGAAACATGTAATTATAGTACAGTACAGAGTAGATAACTCAGAGATAAACAAAGCATCATGAAATACAAAGGAAGACTCAACTTATTTGCCTTAACCCAAGTACCTTAAAGAAGTACAGGAGCAGAAGAAAAAAAAAAATATCCTCAAAGGTTTAAGAATTACCAGTTGCTGAAAACAATTTGGAGAGTGGTTTAAGGGAATGTCTCAAGGGAAGATTTATTTTCAATCAGTAAGTCAGTCAGTCAATCAATCTATCTATCTATCAAACCTTACCACTAGACAACTTAGAAAAAATGATTTCTTTGACAGTTTTGAACAGTGTGGGAGGGGAAGTAGAGGGCTGGAAAGGGAGAGTAGAGCGAGGAAAAGCCAGTTGCTAGTGCATAGTCATTCAGAAAGGAAGATTCCTGATGTAGATCTGGAAACTTAGTGAGGCGCTCACTGCCTCTAAGAGAGGAGGGAAGCTCAGGAGGAGAGATGTAGATAATGTATGAATTACATTGATGAGAGTCTTGAGATCCTTAGGGAATTTGCTCTAGTTATTTCTGTTTCCTGTGAGATATGTAGTTCAAAGAAAAAAAATTACATCTCAGCAGGGAATGTGGCTTAGTTAGACAAACAGGGTGCCTCGTCAGGCCATGAAACATGTTCAAGGGTGTCAAGCAAATTAAAAATAGGACACAGATGCTGAAAGGAGATATCAAGTCATTAAAAGGTGTTTTCATCCGCTTTTAAACTTTTTGACCCACAGTATGACATCAGGGTACAGCAGAGAGGTTCGATGGACATGTTGCAGTTTCTAATTACTAGATTGTGAATTGTTTTATGATTGAATTAACTCACTTTTATGATACTTTCCTGTCAAATAATGATTTGGGGAATTCCGAAGCTTGCAAAGCCTCTGTTGTTGCTGTCTGTCTGGTATTGGTGGAAAGTGTCTTATGAATATATTCACTAGGGTGCAGTCCCAGGTTTGAGACCTGATTTTGAAAAAGTGAGATCCCTCGTGCTGCCTGGAAATAACTCTTGTGTGACAAACAGAATCTGTAAGATGCTTGCTTTGACTTTTGTCTTCAAACAATAAAATATAGAGTGGGAAGAGATTTAAAAAATGAGATAGAAAGGTTCAGCTCTGCTCATTTTTAATAGGAAATTTTCTGAGGTTTTTTCTTCAAATGTCACAATTCCATATATATCACCTGATTTTACAGAGATTCTTCAAAACTCTATGAAGTTTATTTGAAAGTATCACTGTTCCCTGGGAAGCTCACTCACTGAAAATAATGAGGCATACTTTGACTGACTTCAGCTGGTGTAATCTAGTTTAAATATTTATTAATGTAAATTCTCCTTCATGCTTCTATGATGCTTTAGAGAAATGACAAATATAAGACATTAGTAGATTTTTTTAATGGCTTTATAATATTATAGTCCATGATCATAATTTCTAACAGATTTTATAGTTCTCCCTTTAGTTGTCCTTCCTTCCTTTCTTCCCTTTTCCTTCATTTTTCTCTCTCTTTGCTTTTTTTCTTCTTTCCTTCTTTATGCTGGGGTTGGAACCCAATCTTATAATACTAGGCAACTGCAAATGATATGTATGCCGTGCTCCATCTACAGATATCCCTTAATATTATTGAATATCAGGAGTCACTATTACTTTTTCTGACGCTGTTGTGTGATATTTCAGCCAGCCATGGTTTCAGAACTTATTATAATATATGCAGTGGTCCTGATCACTTCTAAGGGAACTTCATGTTTTACTCTTCTTTGTGTTTCTATATTTTTGTTTTCTTTTTTTGTTTGTTTGTTTTTTTGCTTTTTGTTTTTTGAGGGAGGGTTTCTTTGTGTAGTCCTGGCTGTCCTGGAACTCACTCTGTAGACCAGGATGACCTCGAACTCAGAAATCCGCCTGCCTCTGCCTCCCAAGTGCTGGGATTAAAGGTGTATGCCACCACTGCCCGGCATATTTTTGTTTTCTAAATCTGAAAGTGCAGATGTTGATTATTATAAAACTGGAAACAATCAACGGCCCCCATACCTTAGATACATGTACTCATTTCTCTCTTCTTAAGGTGTGACTGTTCTTCTGTTCAAGGTAAACAGAGAAGTGATACATTAACCAGAAGACTATTTGGGTACTGAGTTCTGATTATTTTCTTTTAAAAATTACACTTATTTATTTATTTATTTATTTATTTATTTATTTATTTTGTAGGAACATATGCATATCATCATTCACATGTGAAGGTCAAAGAACATCTTGAAGGATTTGATGTAAACATAATTTTTATTTGCCAAATAAAATTGTCCTCTTAGAGACTTACTGCTGAATAAGCTCATTCTTTCCAGATCTTTCTGAATTCTGGCTATTTCAACTCAGCTGTTCTTGCCTAAATCCTTCTCTAAGCTGACTGATTCAACCCTGCTTCTCTTGGCTTCTTACTTAATTGTTCTGTCTGACCTCATACTAACTTCGACAATATGTTCTAATATTCTGGCTCACTCTGTCTTCACCTGCAATCTGTTTCTGTAAAACTGTCCCAGTAACCCTGCCTCTGCCCCTGTGTGCCATCTGTCTGTTCTAGTAAGAGTTGCATATCCTATCTCTGACTGGTTCTGTCAAATATTTCTCTGATTCATCATTTTGTGTGCCCCTCAATTAGATAGCACTTTCAACCATGGTTGCTTCCTTGTAGAAACTAATCTTATTTTTATTGTTTGGGATTAGAGGACATGTCTGTATTCCAGACAGATCATAGGGTAATCCAGGTCATGTCTGCAGACCAGCCAGTTCACATAGACCTAGATCGTCTTTGGATATGATTCTTTGCCAGAGCAGCCATGTTGCTGGATTATACTTTCTCTACAATTTGAGTGGCTCTTTCTCCTATTTGGGTCCAGAGAATCAAACTCATGCTGCAAATGCCTTTAGCTTCTGGCCTTCTCATTAGCATGAAGTTCTCATGCTTTTCTTATATTTAGCTTTCCCTGTAGACAATCCCTAGCCTCTGCTGTAGATATTCTGCTTAATTCATGCTTCACATAATCTAACTTAAACAACAAACCTTTTTCATCAGCAAGACAGCAAAGTTAGGCTGGTAAGTGCTGATATCCACAATAATAGATAAATATATTCAGTGTAGAATTGATGCATATATATCTTACAAAAATTGTTTTAGATGGAAAGTAATTCCAGAATCATGTCCCTAGAATTTATGGCTGTCATGATTAATATTGACTTCCATGAGAAAGATTGTGTGTTCAGATGGCAAAATTTTTCTCTATTAAAAAAATGGGCCTTGAGCTTAAATAATTCTCTTACATCTTAATTTCTGCCACTGGAGAGAATTTGTCTGAGTTTTCATGTTCAGCTCCTCTTCTGAATGATTCCTGACCTGAGAGCCCTCCTAGAAACTTTCTTCAAAACTCATTGGCACTTCATTCCTAATCATTCAGTGACTGTTCTTTTCTATTTGTGTTTATATATCTACATATATATGTATGTTTCATCTTTCTGCTGAGACTAAAGACTTAAAATTAGCCTTGCAGCTCATATTATATTTGTACCTGCATTCATAACACTGATATTGTATTTCAGTTCATTTTCATCATAACAAATGCTATGACTGTTAACACACATGCCTGCACTGTTCAACAAAAATCAAGAAAATATTTTTGTGTTTAATTTAGCCAAGAAAATATATTAGCTCTCCATTGTATATAATATGGCGCTGGATCCTGCCACATCTGGCCTCTACCTTTCTAATCCCATAGAATAAAGTTTACTTATCAGTTTCATAATCTTAACTCCTTTATCTTTTTTAACACGTGTACCTACATTTCAGCTTTTTAATTTAAGTTTTTGAGATTATGATGTACTTATATCATTACCTCTCTCTGTCTGCATCCCCACCAGCAATGAGTACCTGGTTGCTCCATATCTTCTACAGCCCTTGCTGCTACTAATGCAAACATATGTTTGTAAATTACTGAACCTCTTTTTTAAACAAAGCCCAAGGTAATCTACATAAAACTGACATGATATGTTGATGAAGAAATTTATATGACTTATATTAAGGAAGGACTGAAGATGCCAAATTCCAACTGGCAGTCAACTCTGTGCCTGGATACCTCCACTCCTTGCATAGCTAGCTCCTTGTTAGCTCTATGTTATCTGAAGTCACTCTCCTACTACTCTATGAACCTTGAATTAGAATATATTTCTGTGCACCAATCTTCTGTCCTAGCAAATCCATGCTAACACATTATACCCCATTCTGCTTTATTTGCTTACTCTGAATTCTAAGTTGAGTAAAGCCTTCCTTCTGTTCTCTTTAAACCTTTTGGATTTCTTATAGCACAGCTTGATTTTCTATGGTACTTTGTCCTGTGCATAGAAAGGCAGGAGCATTGCAGCTGATAGTACCATCGTGGTTCCAGATAACCTGATTCAAATCTGGAAAAGTTACTTAGGTTCTTAGGTACCCCTATCTGCAGAATGGGGGCCAAGTAATCTTTATTACTTCTTGACTACCATGGGGATGAACTGATGTAACACACATTCTCAGTCTTGGAGCTGTGGTAGGTGGATGTCAAAATGGCATCCCTCTGAAGCACAGCATGAACTAAGGACTTGAGGGAGTATGGTTTTCTTGGTGGGTATATTTAGGGAATAGCAGCTGGAAAGCGTTGCAGCTAGGCAGGAAAGCAAATGAAGTTAGTATGGAGTATGTTTATGGGCAGATAACTGAGATAGATAGCCAGAGTCAGTAGTAAGAAGCCCTTGCATAAAATCTTGCTTCAGATTTGTCCCACATGTTAGATGGGAAAACCAGAGCATAGATTCCCTAACTCCTGATTTTCCTTCATTCCTGGCAGGGCCAGGCTGATTTACATGCAAGCAAGGCCTTAGGTGCAGCACTACATGTACTTTAACTAGAACACCATGAATATGTGACCTCTGAGGGGGAAATGGTCACAGCTGCAGAACTGTCACCATAATTTCCCAGGACCTACTGCATTTTGTTTCCTTTGACCTCGGATAGCTAAGTTTTCTAAATTTCCATTAACACAGAAACTCAGTACCTTTCAGTGTTATAGTATCAGCTGCCTGGTGAGGTTTTCTAATCGCCACATTCATCAAGGATAAACAAAACATCTGTCTCTTATATATGTCTCATTCTTATCTCAAAGTTAGGTATGCAATATGCTGTAAGCACTATGAAATAATGAGAGGCAGCCATGTGCTGGCCACAGAAGTAGCAAACTAAGAGTGTGTTCTTGTGCTTTCACTTATAAAATACATATCCTCTGGTAGCAGCATAACTCACTTCCAGTTGTTTTTGTTATTTTTCCCACACAGAAAATATGACAGGAAATTCTACTTCCCTATTGTACTGTAATGATAAAATGAGGCATGGTATACAAAAATCAGAGTGAAGTCTTCTCAAGGAGAAGACAAGGTCAGGGAGTCTGCTAGATTTTCCAAGCATTTTCCTATTTTCTTTGTATTGTTTGACAGCCTCATATGTTTACATAATTCACTTTTGTCCATTCCCTCCACCCTATCCTCATTCACTCCCTCAACCACTGGTGCTCCCACTCCCCACCAGTGCCTCTGCTGCTGTTTCTCCTTGTGTTACCCACTGAGCTTAATAAGAGGCATTTCCCCGTGCATAGATGTAAGTGCTAAATGTCTGCAGCTACTACACTACAAAAGGATACCCACTCACCCAACAGCCATTAAGGACCAATACTATATGTCTTAGTTACTTTCCTATTGCTATAATAAGATACCATAACAACTTGTAGAATAAAGTGTTTTTATTGGAAGCTTAAAGGTTCAGGGGGTTCATGATCACCATAGTGAGGAGCCTAGCAGGTAAGCAGGTATGGTGCTAGCACAGAAGTTGAGAGCTTATGTCCTGACCTACAAGCAAGAAGCAGAGGGAGACAGAGAGAGAGAGAGAGAGAGAGAGAGAGAGAGAGAGAGAGAGAGAGATCTAACTAGGAATGGCATGGATTTTTGAACCTCAAAGCCCACCCCTAGTACATACCTTCTCCAATAAGGCCACATCTACTAATCCTTACCAAACAGTTCTATCAACTGGGAATCGGATATTCAAATACAGAATTCTGTAGAGACCATTCTCATTCAAAGCACCAAATTTCCTTAAGGAGAGTAGAGCCACCTCATAGGCCTTTCTTTCATTCATGATGAAATGTTGATAGATCTAATCTTGTACAGGCCTTGTGCAAATAATCCCAGCAGCACCAAAGTCATGAGTGCCATGGCTATCTTGTGTCTAGATGACATCAGTTTTTCTGCAAGTATCGCTAACTTCTGCTCTTGCCTATTTTTCCCCCTCTTCTGGTATATGTCTTTGATTTTAAAGTAACCAATGCCTTAGAGTTTTGTCATCATAACTATATTTTTAGTTGCTCATCTTTGATTGTCCTACCTGTTTATTTTTAATGTCATTAAATGTTAGCTCACAAAAAAATGTTCATATTTGGTATATTGAAATATTGAGAATTTTTAAGAAAAACAAATTCTTAAGTGAGACTTTAAATACAAAAAGTGTACCATATTTGTTTCATTTAAAATATCAAACACATCTATTAGCTAAGATAATAACTGAAAATTTCAATTTCTTTCACATATCACAGTGTGAATCTGCTTTTCTGAAATAAGATCAATAGCTGTCTTATACTTACAAATTTCTTGGCAAGAGTTTATCTTGAAATTCACAATATCTTTAGTCATCTTCAGGCTCCAGAGGCTGATTCCCAGAGATTAGAGACAATGAACATTGACAAGAAGTATTAATGGGGAAGGCAACTGTGCGCTATGCCAGAAACATGTGCATGAATTTGTGCAATAAAACAAAACAAATTTTTTTGTCTTTACACCCTAATAACAAAGACCATGGAAGTCATGAATAGAGGAGTGAATTGGAAGAGGAGGTGGCACATGTATTTTGATCAAGCCACTTTTTTGTGACCACATCATTGAAGAAAATTACACCCTTTCTCAACACCACTAAATGTCAATAGTTTCTTTGTGAATGGTGGAGCATTCTGAGCCCCTCCTTGGTCTATGATAAACTATCACTGGGCCCAATCGCATCCAAGTCTTGTACAGATAACCATGGAGTCAGTGAACAGTTGACTTTCCCCCTCCTTATCACGTGGTTCTATGTAAGGGAACAATCTCAGTTTTAGTCACCTAAGTGAATGAAATTCAAAAACCAGTCTGATGATGACCAGGTTGTTTTTTCAACTTTTTGTGAATCAAATTCTCATTCAGTGAAGAAAAATATAATAGTACAGTCATTCATTTTTTTTTGCAAGAAGTCCACTAAGATCATACATTTATTTGCTTGTTTATACTTTGCCTCTGTGTGTATTGTGTCTAATGTATGTGATGTGTGTGCATATATATATATGCATGTGTTATTATAGTATCTGAGGATTACTAAGCTGGTTGACTCATTTTAGTACCCTTCCTGTCCCTTTTGTCCTCATAAATTTCTATGAATGTCATGCTGCCTCAAAGCTCTTTGAAGATTATAACTAAACTGTTCATTTATAATGCAAAAAAGAAAGCCTGTGAATCAGATTTCACTAATGTCTAGGTTCCTAAAAGTATAATCTGAATAGATTTTTTTATGAAAAATTTCTACCTTTCATGTAGTTATCCCAAAATGATATGTACAGCATTCTCACATGCTCCTAGTCATTTCATAGTCCATCATAGTGTTAGCTGTGAAGTCTTGAGTCCTACCAGAAATTAAAAGATGCCAGAACTTTCATTAAAATAGATAGATAGATAGATAGATAGATAGATAGATAGATAGATAGATAGATGGAAGGAAGGAAAGAGAGAGAGGGTCTTACTATGTAATCCTTACTTGCCTGGAACTCATTGTGTAGACCAAGCTGACCTCTGATTCACAGAGATCTATCTGCTTCTGCCCATGTGACACTGAAGAATTCTGGAACTCAGATGAAAATGTTCTCAAATACTCCACCCATATAGTCAACCGATGCACTAAGCATGACAATTATAATGGAAGGATAATTAACGGGAGGGTTTATAAATCTTTGCAGGGATGTGGGACACGGCTCCATCTGTTTTCATACAAACAATGTCTTTGGTGGTAAAACAAAACAAACAAAAATGGAAACGTCAAAGAGCTACAAACAACAATAACAAAGCAAGGAGCCGAAGTGGCAGATGAGTCCATCTCCATCAGATAGCTGGACGTCTAGAAACCCCAGAGCTTTAAAAGCAATAACATATCTCAAACAGTTTAGGGCTGTGGGCACTTGGCCTCGATCTCTCCCCCAAGACCTCTTTTCACACAACTTCACTATGAGGTTCTCCCTAAGGTAATCGGTGTTGCTTCTGCTTCCCCTACACCTTCTGTGTTCTTGGATCCCGAAGATTTTTTTTTCTTTTTTAAGGTTTCATTCCCAAGGGACTAGCTTTTCAGTCCCTGATTCGTCATGCCAATTTATCACTGTTACATGCTGTAAAATCTCTGAGTACCATCTTCAGGAAGCAGACAGTACATCAGCCTTCTGTCCCTGTTCCTGAACTGAGGTCCCTAGTGCCCTTCACAGATACGCTCTCCATCGACAAAAATGGTACATGGAGGACTTTATGTCTGGCATACTAAAAAATTTCTTGTATTTCTTTCATTTAAAAAGTTTTCAAACAAAAATACTTTAAAGGGAATAGAACTCATTTCATATGTAGTATTTATTACACATTTTAGGGAGAGTCTTTCTTGGACATCTGCATAAATTAGTTCTTAAAATAAACAGCACAGTTTCTCTTGTAATAAGCTAAAATTACATTCATATAGTATATTACCATATATATGATAATATATATTATATTATATTTCTTTTTCCTTTGAGAATTTATTCAAAATCTGGATTGATCTGTTTGCTAAACTGTCTGCTTGATTTTTATCCTAGATTTTTTATCGTATTTTTTTATTCTGATTCTGTCCTATGAATTTTATAGCTGTTAATTATATTATAATCTAAGCCAACTAAAGATAAATATCCTAAGATGAGTGTTAGTCATTGTTTTTAACTCAGAGTACTGCCAGCACTGCTAAATTAGCTCACATGGCAGTTTGGCTGGTGTGTGTTACTTGATTTATTTATCATTTTGTTGAAGATGCGTAAGGTTTTCGATACTCTTATCACAGTGTGTGTTTATGTAGACATCAATGTCTATGATATATTGAATGATTGTAAAATGGAATTGATAGGATTGAAACATATGGGTCGATAATAAGACTCTAATTCACTCTAAGGAAAGCCTGTGCCCACATTACATCATCTAGGCATATTTATACAACTTACAAATATTTTACAGTGCCTTGTGTAATATCCATATGCTTAGAAAAACATTATATGACCCTTGAATCTTAGTGTGCTTTGTTAGTTTTGCACAACATCCTCTTCTGTTGTGCAGACAGCAATAATTCTCATGAGACTACATCCACATTGAAATGTCTACAAAATGTCAGGAGGGTAGATGCTCTGATTAAAGACTACTCTCTTCCTACCATTATTCTCAGCCTGATTTTACAGCTGTGAAACTAGAACAAAGAATGTGTGGGGGAGGGGAGGAGGAGAGCATTTTTTGCTTGTTTCTTTTATGTTTTTTCAGACCTAGAAAAAGGTAGAGGAGACTGAATTCTGAGGGTACCTCTGGCTGTGTCATCCCCAGAGGGCTGTTACACATGAATACTCAAAGCCTTCAAAAGCCAATGATGATATTCACAACCAAATAATAATGTGCTAACCTCATTCACAGTAATAACAGATAATGTAGAATTTGTGGCTGCCATTTCATTCTGAAGGTAAAATACGAGACTTATTTTGTAGATTTCATATAACATTCCGGGCTGCATCAATAGACCTTGAATAACCCGAAATAAAGAGGTAATGAGTGCACTTGACTCTGCGTCATTCAGACCTTTGCTGGAGCATCAGGCCCACTTCTGAGCTACAGACAAAACCAAAGAGGACACAGAGAGTGGCAAAGAGAGGGAGCGAAACCATGCCTTGTTCTCATATCAAGTGGTTGGAAGATGGTAATCTTCAGAGAGACAAAGCTATGCAATAATCAAGGGCCTAGTTCTTGGAAGAGGCTGGTTCATTGTGGCCACTAATCTGAAGTATAAGTAGTACCAGCCCCTGCAGTAAGTAGGATTAAGCCACAGATGCAACTTCTTGTCCCAGTGATGAGGAAAACATTTTCTGTGGGGAGACGTGCATGGCTCTTCTGGCCAAGTAATGATTACATGCAAGGATCAAAACCATGCATATTTAGTGTCCTAGCAATTTGCCAACATCTACCATTTTTTCCTCCTGGTTTTAAAGCATTCTTGTTAGTTTGGTCTTTCATCTTTCCTATATTTAAGACTAAATTTTGCCTAATTGTTTTTTAGAATGCTTGAAGGAGTGTAGACATCATATCTCATATAAAGTGTTTCCTGTCATTTGCTAAACTTTTTCTTAAGTGAGTCATGTGTTTAATGGTTCCTAACATTTCCAATCAGTTATTAATTTATCATTTATGTTATCATGTAATGTTCTTAAGGAAATGCAAAACAATGTGAGCACTGAAGTTAATCTGTGAGGAATATTCCATGTTTATTATTTATTATTCTAGAGAATTAAATATCAGTTTATATCAGTATGCTAAGACTTTGCTGTTTAGTTAGACCAGTACAAAGTATAGTTCAAGATATTGAGAGATTTATAAAAGAAAATTTTACATTAAAACTTTTTGATTTATAGGAAAAAAGTGACAATAGCATAAAAAGTTTTCATGTACTCCATTCCTGTTTTCTACTCTTTTGTAATTGAGAATTTCATACATGCATATAAAGAATTTTTGTGTAATTCATACCCTATACTCTCCCTTATCTCCTACCAGCACTTTTTTCTCCCCATTGCTACATGACATGTGTTCTGTTTAACAAGCATACACACACGCACACACACACACACACACACACACACACACACACACACACACACACACGCATAAACGCACGCATGCATGCACACTGAGTCTACTTAGTGCCGTCTGTATATAAGTGGGTGTAGAACCATCTACTAAAGCACGGAGAGCACTAGTAGCAGCACGGGGACCAAATCCCTTAAAATATAAACTTCCCTTCTCTTCCCCAGCAGCCATCAATCACCAGTGATTTCTCAGCTAGGGTTGGGACTTCATAAATCCCTCTGGCATCCATGCTGGGATATTGACTAGCTTGTTCTTCTGCAGATCTTGTTAACACCTTATAGGACTATGATGATTTTTACAGTTAATATACCAATTATTATTAATTTAATTTATAAATTAAACTAACTAATTAAGATATTACTAACTAAAATTCATAATTATCTATATAGCCAGCTTCACGGAACATTCATTTTCTAGTCTAGAGTACCATGCAGGATACCATTATTTATCTCAGTTATTTATCTCATCCTTAAAATCTCTTTTTGGTTAGAGTAGTTTCTCAGATTTTCCCTGTTTTTAATGGTATTGAAATTTTATAGGAGTCCTATTCAAGCATTTGAAGAATACAATCAAATCAGGTTTTCTAATAGATGGGGTTGTGTGTTTGAGGGCAGAAGTTAACACTTCAGTGAATCTTATTGCTTATAACTGCTCATCTTAATCTGAGGTCGAGGTAGAATGGGTTAAAAGAAACTTATTTTTCTCCTATTTCTTTTTATTTTCATATGTATGGAAAGCACTAAGAACAACCCTTATTGACTATCAATTAGATACGTGTCATCCCTTTGGAGCTATAGTATCTATGTAAAATATTTGGAATTTTTTATACAGAATTTGCCCATTTTCTATTAAGTTAAATTAATTTAACTATTTATGCAGTTGTTTGTGCCAACCAGTGAGAGCTCATAGATATTTATTTTGAAGCTTGTTTGGAGAACATAATCTAATAATACTATTCATTGTGCTGCTCACACTATTCCTCCTGTGGTCTTGGGAACTGCGTTTGTTCATCCATATTGTCTACTTGATCAGTTTGGAAAGCCAAGAATAAAAGAGCAGCACATGTCTGAGGATATCTTTGTGGGAGTTCCAGGGAGGATCATCTAAAGAGAAAAGGTCACCCTGCACTCACAGAACACTGTGCTGTATCAGCTGGCATCCCTGTGGAAGAAAAGGGGAAATCCTGTTCACTCTGGAATTCTTTTGTTTCCTGGATGCCATGAAGTCAACTGCTAGGATCCACCAGGCCCCGACTGCCATGGTGGCCCAAATCCATTAAACTCACAATCTGCAGGGAAGCAATTCTTTTTCTCAAAACCATATCACAGCAACAGAAAAGTGCCAAGCACACACACTCTTTTGGCTCTTTACTTGTTCTTTCAACAAGTCTGGATTGATTTCATTGCCATTATTGTTGTTGTTGTTGTTGTTGTTGTGCAGTTATCTTCTATTTTTGTTTTTTGTATTTGGAATTCTTTCTTATTTTCCAGTGTCATAAGTCTATTGAAAATTATCACAGATAGTATTCTTTGATAACTCAGATTCCACCATTTCTTCAACAAGCTCTGGTTCCTTTTTCTGGAAAATACTATGAAAATCCAAGGTTAGAATAGGTATGGTCTTTCTGTAGAGATGTCATTACTTCTAGTCTTTCTTCACTAACAGCATGGAAATACATGCCTTCCTCCTAATACATCTGTACAGATGCATTTCTGCAATACTTATATGTGTAAACCATATGCACACAAAGGGTTGGTAGATGGATGGAAAAGAGAATGTACGGACATGTAAGGACGGTATATGGCTAGTCAGATAGATAACCATGAATTCATACTCATATTTCTATCTCTAATTCATTACTGCATCCATAATTAATTAATTTATTAGTTACTCTATTTCATTAGATAGTTTAATTTTCTATTGTTTGTTACTTGCCACCTAGTCTACACATGAGAAAACCAGCAATGCATAATAGTTACTGCTTTTCTTATATAATTGTTCAATTCCAATGGACTGTCTCCATTTATCTTACTGATTTTGAAGTGTGTAAACAAAAGCTGGATCTTTCTCCCAACTTAGAAAAAAGCCAAGGATTTTTTTCCTTTAAAAAATAATTTCTACATTGTAATTTCAACTAATTCACAATATATTTCCTTGTCAGATATTTTTTTCTGTGCATTAATATTATTAATACAAGCAGCTTTATGCTGTTCACAGAAAGGTTGCAAAATATGGAAATTTTTACTACAAAATATTACTACGTTTATTGATGGCCTTCATCTCTTTTTCTGGTCATCATAGTCTTCATGTGATAACAATTCATCTCTAAAATGAAAAAGACTAATTTGATGTTCTGTATCTAAATTTCTGTTGTTTTTGGAAGGATTACAAGGCACTACAGATTAATTGTTTTTGACTGGTAGCTCCCGGAGAGAAGTCCCTTACAGGATGCAGCTGGAGCAATTCCTCGTTGGCTGTACTTTCAGGTATAAGCACTCTTCTGATCACAAAGGGAAACAGGATTTTGTTTCAGACATTAAAATAACTGTTTTTGAGCTGCCTAGGTGGTTAAGAACACTCTGAAGAACAAATTTTATTTTTTACCTAATTCAAAATAATAACCCATATTTTCAATGAATGTCATAAGGAAAACCATGATAAAACCTTGCACAAAATGGTTAATGTGCCTATAATTTGCATTCAGTGTTTTTTTAAGTTGAAAGTTAACACTAGAGTTACATTGTAATATATGAATCAGAGGAATCCAGGAAACATTTATTTTGCCTTGGGTTCTAACAAAATATGTCCAAGTAGTGCCTTTGTTTGTGGTCTAAGATTTTAGAAGGAAAAAGGGGGAAAATATCCTTTCATTGCACAGAGAATTACAATGGGAACATAATTCTTGAGGGATGCAAACTGGCAAGTAAAGGAAGTCAGTCTCTGGCATCATATTTAGCTGCTGTTCCTCCAGCCTTTCGCCACATCCTAACATTGCTCTCCCCTTCTGCAACACGGTCTCTTCACTCGCCATTCACTTGGGGAAACTGGGGGTAAAAAGGGTTGTGAAAAATTAGACATGGCCAGTGACCATATGGAATTTATAGTCAAATGGGACCTGCAAGCATTTATCAAATCTATTCTCCTCTCTCATCCTCCCATTCTCTCCTTTTATCTCCCTCCCTTCCTTCTTTGTTTCCTTCTTTTCTCTGTGTAATGGGTCTAGAGATTATAGAAGAATTATACACAGAGTTCATCCCAAGTGGAGGGATGAACATTTGTCATGTTCAGGGAGATCCAGCAATGTCTTTCTGTTTTTAATGAAGGGTTGTTTGAGCTGTGAACTGAAAGATCAATAAGAATTAACCAGGGAAAGAACAAGAGTGCAAACTTTATGTGATGAGCAAACCATTGCCAAAAGAGCCAGTCCTGGGGTACCACACATAAGGAGATGAAGCTCAACAGCAGCCTTATGCTATCACACTGAAGATCCTTAGCAAAGTCAGAAGCCAGTGGGCAGTGGCTAACTATTGCATTTCCAACATAAAGTGCTTACTTCCTAGCCAAGCTTCTAACACTTCCATTTCCCTGTTTTCTTAGAAAAGAGCATTCTGGCTAGGAGAAATATGGCTTATTAATCCATCTAATGTACATTTTTGCATATATGTGTGTTTATATTTTTATATAAAATGTAGATTTTACATTTTATTTTCCTAGTGACATTGTTTGTTTTATAATCTCTATTGCTTTCTTCCTTTCCCCCTTCCCTGGTCTCCTGGTGATCACTCACTACTCCATACATACTATCTCTGCTTTTCTATTCTGAAGTGGATAAAGTATCCCAGATTGTGGAAAGGGACAATGTGACACAGAGAATAGGAGAAAAAACAGTAGGAGGGACAGCTGCAATCATCCCCAGCATCCACCGGGTCTTTTATGTCATCACTTTGCCACCTTTCCTGGAGGCTGAGGAGAAACTCAAGCTTTATTGCTTGTCATTAGACTTCAATTTCTCATCTGAGATCCTTGGGGTGACTCTCTAAACAGTCTCTGAGCTTCTAGTGTTGCATCCAAGCCCACCCTTCTCTTTCTTCTGCAGTGCCTCTCTAGGGAACAGCTGTGTCTGTCTCTAACACATTGTTCAGCATCTTTATCCTGTGATTCTGCAACCTTGTATGCTGTCCATTATTTTCTCTCTTTTCAAGGAATGTGTTTTGCAATCCTTTAAATATATTACCCTACCTCATTCCCAGCTTTTGACATGCTATTCCATCCAACCAGAATGCCTCATAAACCTTATTTGTATAGTGGCAACTGCCTCTTCTTTCAAGACTGACAGAAAGTTTGCCTTTCCACGAAGGCCCTTTATACTAGTCCTTCATGACATCTCAAGTCTCTGTTTAGCCTCCGCATTGGTGATTCTCTAGAAGGGTGATTGTAGGCTTAGATTTTTTACATCCTTCTTTAATAAGTATTCTCAAATGTTTTATCCTCCCTTCTAGCCCACTACCCACCAGAGGAAGAAAATGCTAAGAAGGGCAAAAGGGGGATGTGGACCTGTTTAGAACTAGTTCTTATGGACAATTCCAATCTTTGCTGTCCATATATTGGCAGTTCAGTTCATACAGATCAGCAGCAGTAGCTCAGTCCATTCACAAGCGCCATTCATGAATCAGCAACAGCAGTTCAATCCAGAAGAAACCTCGAGGCTCTGCCTACTGATCAGACTGCATATAGGAGTGGCAAGAAGGTACCAGAATATCATCAGAAGTTCTTTAGTGCATTTCTCTCTACAAAGTCATGACAAACGACGATCATCAAAGAAGGAAAGGCAAACAAATGCTACTTTGTTTTTAGCACAGGCCAGCATCAGCAAAGCCCAACAAAGCCCAGCAAAGAGTGACACAAAGCCATAACATCATCCACTGTCTGTTGGGTTATACTTATACCCTTTCCAAATATCACATGTTCTTTTAAGAATCTGCTCTAGCGAAAAGTTTTATTTTAACAGGAAGGGTGATATGTAGGAGGAGCTAAGGGGGAAGGAGCACTGAGAGGAAGAGATGGAGTAAGGAGAGGAGAAGATGAAGTAAAGGAGAAGCTAGGTGATGAGAGAGAGAAAGAGAGAGGGAGCATGGAGGCAGATGTTCACATGTCTCCACCAGTCAAAGATAGTTAAATAGCTAGGTTGGTTATTGGGTTACACTTCTGATTGAACATTACCATACTTATAAAGCCTTTGATTAACATTTTAAAAAATTGTATAAAAGCAAAAAGGAAAAGGGGGCACAGGATAGGGGTTTTCTAGGGAGGGGACATGGGGAAAGGGAATGGCATCTGAAATGTAAATAAAATATCCAATAAAAAATGGAAGAAAAAAAAGAATCTGCTCTAGCAAAGCATCACGTGACCCTTTTCTAGGTAGTTTCCAGAAAAAAAAAACAAAAACAAAAAAAAACAAGTGTCTATTCTCAACAAAATATCCTTCCATGTGTCTGCCTCAGCAAAACATTCTCTCATAAGACAGTTTCCAGAAAAACATCACAGGACACAGCTGAATCTCCAAAGAAACCAGAAATTTCTACTTCAGATGGTACCTGATATTTTCTGGGATTTCCTCAAAAGAATGGGATTTGAAGGGGTTGTCATCTCAACCTCATTTGTTATACAATCTCACAGCTAGATTAGAGCCTGCCAGCTACTTGGCATTTGATATATATCTTGGCATTTGATATATATTCATTTGATAAATGAATGAATGTTCATTCTTATTTTTTATTTCATCTCATATTCTCTATGATTATATGGAGAAGCAGAGCTATGGGCCAGGCCATCTCACCACAAATACAACAGGTTTTGCTTCTTCATGTATCTCTAGTGTTCTTCTTATAAGCGTGAATTTAAACAAAACACTGAATAGAGACTGTAGGACAACTCCTTTGTGACCCTTTGTGACCAGCCAAAGATGTTAGTTTCTTTCTTGCAAATGCAGGCCAGACACTTCCTCTAACAGGACAGCTTGAGCTGACAGAAGCTGTGGTTCTGACGTTTATAAGTTCAGAACTTTCCCATGCTGTTTGTCTCATCCAAATTGCTCTTCCCAACTCACCCTAAATGAATAAATCACAAAAACAGGAAGTGTTTACCTAGTGCTAGTTACCATCCTCAATCTTTGACAATACCTTTTAAATACTATATGCTTCTGTTTTTACAAGTATGGAAGCTAATAAACAACTAACTAACTAACTAACTAACTATCTAATTCACTTGGTTCTCACTTGTCATAGGCATGTGGCAAAGCTCTGATTTAAGTCCAGACTCTTTTGTAGATTAAGCTAATGCATGCACTCTCCCTTCATGTTGCTATGCCCCGCTTTCTTCATGCCCAGCTTAACTCTCTATGTCTTACATTCTCTCACCAGATGATAGATGCCTTTTAACAACAATGGATTTCTTGGCATTCATTTGGCATTCATCCTTTAATATATTAATTTTTTATGTATGTATGTAATTGGTTGTTCCTTTTGGAAGCAACGACTGAGGGATTTCTGCTTTGTAATCTCCTCTCCTAGGCGGGTAAAGTACAGTGTGGTCAAGAGCCAGGTTATGGAGTTGGGCTTTTTACCTTTCTATTTTGATTCTTTTCTTTAATAGCTGCAATGACTTGGTCAAGTTTTTTTTTCTGTGTCTTCTTGTCTTATCTGTACAATAGAGTAGCAAAAAAATACTACCTCAGAAGGCTGCTGCGAAGATTGAATGAGGTGATGTCCAAAATGTACTTATAACCATGTCTGGTACAAAATGACCATCCAGTAAACATCTCTTATTCTTCCATAGCCTGAAGGGTCTTTCCACCCACATGATGTTTCTTAGTCTCAGCTGAATGGCTGTTATCATTTTGTGGGCCAGTGTGTTTATGGGGAATCCCAGTCTTGCTTGAGAGTTATGGTAACTGGCATGGGCTTGCTTTCCATTTCTCCTGCTGTTCCACTCCTGGGTCACTGAAATGTCATGAAACCTTTTTCCACTCTGATTTCTTTGAGGCTGAAATCCCTCTGGGGTTGTTGGTCAGCACTTTGCAGGATAACCCATCTTTTCTGTCCTCGGGCCTGCTGAGATCATCGGCTGAGTAGTGTATGTAACACCTGTTGTCACCCTCCCCAAACCCCTGCCTCAGAGACCAGGCTATACCCAGAGGGTTTGAGCTAACTTGGAACCTTGTGGCAACACAGTTTGAAATCAGCAAGCTAATAGCTCCTTTCCCCCATATTTGGAAGCAGACAAAAATACATATGAATATTTACCAATAGTCAGTCACCACTGAGAAAAAAACAAGAAGCATTATCGACACTTTTGATTGTGCAAAGTGGTTAAGCCGTGTATAAAATATCACACAACAATGTAGCCAGCCATACTGAGAATTTAACTCTGTTGAGATAGAGTTACCATGTGAGGAAGTGAGATACAGGTTTTCTTTTTCTAGTACTCAGAAAATAGAAAATAAAATACTGTCCTAGGAGGCCGACAACACTACTTTCATGCTATGGTTCTGATTTTTTAAATATGGCTGTTTTTCTAAAGCTAAAAATGTACCTTAAGAAATTCTAGTTAGATTTTAATTCTAACTAGAAACATTCATTCTGAAATGTGCATGTTTAAATAATGGTGAGTGACTGAAAGAAAACACAGCTTTGTTTTATTTTTAAAAACTGGCTATTACTCTAATGATTACTAACCCTGCGGCTTATTTGGAAATGGGTTCCTATCCACCACATCTTCATTTGTCTCCTAATTTTCATGTAATTTGAAAGGGTTAGGCAACTTTCCCGGGGGAACATCCTGGGCACAGCCCAGAGGACTGGCTACAGTGCTCTGATTTTACAGGCAAATTTCCCCTTGTCACCTCCGGCGGTACGTCTTCCTTCACGGCTCTTGTTTTGAAAGTGCTATTTGCGTGTTGTATGCATACAGACTTTTCCTCCTCTGATATCTACTCCATGTAAAACTTTAGAAAATTGACTTTGATTTTACAAGTGGGCATACCAGCAAATTTTCATTCTGAAAGTAACATGAAATCTTTGCTGAAAAATGCTGAAAACATACCCAACAAATGACCGTTCAATAAATTCAGTCACTGATAAGTAGACTTTTTAGATCTACCCCATACAAGCTCATTTCTAACTTGCTTTCCTTTCCCTCATTATTCCTAAGCAGCAATTAGACAAAAAAAATATAGAGACGGGAGGCAGACAATGAGAAAGCCACAGCCAGGGGGTGCAGAGAATAAAATGGACGTGCATGCACAAATATTTGCTCTTGAGTTAACATGCTTATTATTTTAAGATGTAATATTGATCCATGTTATCTTTATTCCTAAAAGCTAAAGAAATAAATAAACAAAAGCTATATTAATGTTGGTTCCAAACTTTGCAATACATGCTTTCATACTTGAAGTAGGTAAGCAGCCCCAAGAAGAAACATAACTGTCCTAATTGAACATATCTGAAATTGTAAATCAGAGCTCACGGCTTGTTAATGTAAGTCCATCCTCACTTCATGGGTGGCTCTATTAGCGGAAGTGGAAAAGGCTATGAGTATTTAACAAGCTAAATCCCAATATCAATCTGAGAAGTTCCAGGCCAGCTCCATGGGATTGCTTCATAGTAGTAGTTCTTAAAACTTCTAGTGCTGTAACCCATTAATACAGTTTTTCATGATGTTGTGACCCCAAGTCATAAAATTATCTTTGTTGCTACTTCATAACTCTAATTTTGCTACTGTTATGAGTCCTGATGTAAATATCTGATATGTAGGATATTTGATATGCAACCTCTGCGATGCAGTCATAACCCACAGTTTGAGGGCCTCTGCTTTAGAGGATCACAGTCATTTTAACCACAGGTGACTATAGACCTCATGATAGAAGAAAGTATCCTCAAAAACTATCCTCCAGATTATTCCAACCAGAAAACTGAATTGTGGTTTGTTTGTTTGTTTGTTTGTTTTCAAGTCAGTGTAAGTTGGTTTTGCACCAGGTACAAGAAGCAAAACTCTTCCGTAGTGTCAGAAGAAGGAGAAAACTGGAAATGACTGAACTGTTGAAATGCATATTACAGTTTTAAGTGAGGGTCACAGTACTATCTACCCTGTCAACATGGCCTTAAAATATTTTCTTGTTATTTTTTTAAGAGTAAGTTTTAAAAAGGTGTGTTTCCATGTGACATTTTCACATGCTTGTTTCATAGGTTGGTCCTATGCACCACACCCCACTCCCCAACATTACAGTGTTATTACCTTCAGAAGCTTCTCAGAGCCTTAATGATGAAAACCCTTTATCAAGGCCATTTGACTTTCAGTTACCCACCTGTCTCTTACTACTAGCCATCCTTTCTGCTTGCCATTTCCCATGAGATTCCAAGAACAGTGGGCACACTGTTCCTTGTCACCTGCTTGCTTTTCCTGTACTTGGCACTGTTGGCTTCATCTGTTGGGATCCCCAAAATATGTCTAGCCTTGCCTGTTGTTTCCCTTGGCAATTTTTCTGTATGTTGTCTCACCATCTTGAATTTTCAGACTTGATGATCTCAGTATTTTGGCCCCTCCTCTGAGCATCTTCAGTAATCTCTACAACCTTCAATATGGTTCTCACTTCATTACAGTAAGCTGCTCATGTGTGTCTACACCACTAAGGATACACTAAGAGCAAGCATTAAATATCAACTATGATTTCACTAAACAACTAACCCAGAGGAAGGGCTCAGGGTGATCCTGTTGAATTAGTGAATGGGTTGACCATGCCTTATCCACATGGCTGTTCAAATTTTTCAGTGAAGTATGCTTTTCTTACTGCTCTTCAAGGAATAGGTACAGAATAGTCGACTGACTATAGGAAGAAGTTTCTGATATTCTCCCTTGAAACTTTATAGAATTACTGCATGTAAAGGCACAGAATCCCTCCTGAATCATACCCAAGGAGGGTTTTCCTGGATTTGTTAAACTTTCACCTTTCTTGAGAGGATCCATGAGCATATACTAAACCAACTGTGTAAGGTGTATGATTTATTAAACAAGGCTGCCTTTGTGCCTCAGAACTCTTCCAAATAATGTCCCATGTCTTTCAGCTTGAGCCTATTAAAGTCTTTAAATTGCAGTGCTATTGAGTAAGTGATATTTTTGAAGGCTAGCATCTCTCTATTTTAATATAAATTATCTTCATGAGCTTTGCTTTCAGGTTGAAAATTTTGGAATGTGGGCAACCTTTAAAGAACATGTATGGAATTTTAAACCCTTAAAGAACATTGTTCTTGGAATCTCATGGGAAATGGCAATATAAAGCACTTGTATGGCGATGGTTCTGCCATTGTTGGTGTTGATTCCTCTTTCACACATCCCTGCCTTGAATGACACAATCTTTGAGTATTAAAAAATGCATTTTCCCTAGTGTATTTATATCAAAATGAGAAAATGATATGACTTCCCTGGGTTATTTATATGTCCCACTTCCTTCAAGCCTACATCTCTCAATGCCACATGTAGCTGTGTATGCATTATATGCATGCATGTGCAGTGTATGTCCTCATGTGATCAGAGGCTAAAGCGGGACTTCAGGTACCCTACTCCATCACTCTCTACTTCACTCCTCTGAAACAGGCTCTCTTTATGAAATGATGCTATGCTACTGACTAGCAAGCCCAAGCAATCCTTTTCTCTCTTCCCCTATAGTACCAAAGTTACAGGTATACACGACCACACCCAGCCTTTTTGATGTATCTGCTAGAGACTTGAATTCTGGTTCTCCTACTTGTATGGCAATGGTTCTTATCAACCGAACCAACTTGTTAGGTCCCAATGTACTATTTTCTAATTATCAGTCAAGAGCTATAGTCTCCTTTCCTATTTCCCAGCCTCCTCCAACCCAACATGACATGCCTGCCACATTAGTCTCTATTTTATTTAGTTGTTTTAAATATAATTTGCCAGTGAATCTTGCTCAGTATGTATCAATCTGTCCTTCCATATAGAATACTAAGTGCACAAGAAGGGGAATTTGGTTTGTTTTATTTTCTGTTGCGTCACCAGAAGCCAGATTATCACTTAGTATATAGTATATGAACAATAAAGATTTACAAGAAGATAAGTGAAAAAGTGGTCAGCATTGGCTTAGTAGTGCTGTGAAGGTTTGTGGTTCCTCTGCAATCACATGTGTTCTTTCTGGAGCCACCAACATTACCCAGTATTAAGGAGACACACTTTTGTGTTGTGTTTTCGGCTTGAAATGGTAGACCCAGGTGTTGCCAGGCACTTTTTTTCTGTAGACTCTCATTTTGCCTGGGATGCTCAAGGGCTTTCTGGTTTATACTTCCCTCCTTGCAACTGACTTCATCTGCAGATATAGCACCACTGGCTATGTTTAGCTTTGCGTGGTTTCAGTGTTTATTTTCTATATTTCCACATTGCTATTTTAGCTTATTCTGTAATTAAATAAAATGCCTTGTTCTCTCAGAATAAGAGCAACGAGAAGAAAGACAGTGTTGCCTGTGCTGGCTAGTGTAAACTGATGTTATAATCTCAGGGGACCTAGATTAGTAGATGGAAGCCTCCACACCGAAGCCCTTCTGAGGAATATTTGACAAGTCATCCTTCTTTGAATCTCTGACAAAAGTCTGTTTGCATTTTCACAAGCTCTCAGACACTCAGAGATAGGAAGACTAGCTTGTAAAGATTCCAGAGCTCAAGAGGCCAACATGGCTAGGAACTAAAACTTGCCATCTGATATCATGGGAACAAATGTCTCTATGTGCAAGAGCTCAGATGGGGGTCATTTAAATTGCAAATTATGTAAAATAAGACAATGTGGTATTTTAAATAGTTATTCCGTAGCTAGAATCATATAAACAGTCTTACGGATAAAGGTAGAAATCACAGATGTACAAAGTTCAGTTCTAAAATAGTCTATATTTTAGAACAGACTTAGCAAAATATCTCTAGGGAGTCTGTTTACTCTGGGAGAGCCTAGAGGCATGGTGAACAAAGAGTGTCAGATCAAAGACTTTCTGCCAGCTTAAGTTCATTTATTTCAACAGGCTGTTCTCATTCTTTCTGTCATTTGGCAAAGCTTTATGTTAAAAGAAAAATCTAGAAGGCACCTCATGAGCTTTTGTTTATTAGAAATCTTTCAAATAAATTAAATAAATTGTATGTATCATACAAATATAAATCTTTTTTATATTTATCATATATATAAATCTTTCAAATAAATTGTACTCCTAGCCTGCCTGCCTTTCTTCTTCCCTCCCTCCCTCTCTCTCCCTCCTTCCCTCCCTCCTTCCTTTCTTCCTTCCTTTCTTCCCTTCACCCTGTTCTTTCCCCTTCTCTCATTGCACACCCCTTCTTTAAAAGAGGATTTGTTTTTACCCGATAAAATTACCAAGTAAATAAAGCCATGTATTTAAATGAGGAATTACACAAAGAACTGGATGAAGAGAAAGTAGCTGTGGCCACAATAAGGACCAGCAGTCTCCTGTGGGTTAGTGAGTGGATAGAGGACTGAGCTCAAGAAGGATTGTGCTGATACTGCTTCATGAGAAACCTAGATCTCAAGGTAAAGCTCAGGCTACATAAAAGTCACTCAGTGCTCTCCAGCCTTGGTTTTTCAGTCAAGGAGGTGTATATACAGAATGTCTCTGGTTGAGAGTGATTGTGCTGTGATTAGCAGAGTGGGCATCTCATGCTCCCTGAAAACAGAGAGTGAGAATGAGTGGCTTGAGGTGCCAAGTCAAATATGAACATTTACACACTGGGTAGAAATTAAGAAAACTTCTGCCTGTGTGGGTTTAGAGGGCCCTTGTTCAGGTGCATAGGCCAGACTTAGCCAGAGAAGTAAAGAAATGACTTAGATTTTGCCTGTGATTGTACATAAAGCTGGTTTTTAAATGTTGGTCCAGCTGTGTTTTCACATGAAGTGTAACTCCTCCACCTACTATAGCAACAAAAAATGAGATTATCGTAGTCACATTTTAATGAAGCACTCACCCCATATAACATATGGAGATAAGACCAGGGTGCTTCATGGGGATGCTCTATTATAGGAATGAAGATTAGGAGTCTGAGAGACAGAGACATTGATTTGGACTAAATTACCATGTTGAACATAGAAAGAAGATCCTTATGTCTTTGTGACCACATGTAGCTGATCTTGCTTAGTAAAGCAAGATTTGCCTCTAGCTTAGATGGCTAGGTTGTTGCACAGTGTTGGTGGTTAGGTTTTGTCCTCTTGGCACAGAGAGGAGCATCTGGAAGGAAACACTTTGGAATTTAAAAATATCACTATGCCAGGGACCTCAATTGTCTGAGCCCTAAACAAATGAGTGGAAAGAAAAGAGCATATACAGCTTACAGTTGCTTGAAAATTAGTATTTTTCAACAACTGGATGTCGTGTGACAAAATCACCTTTAAGAAGAGCTTGACCTGGCACTGGGTAATAATCCTCATTTTGCCATTTCTATAAATATATTTCCCTTTGCCCCAAATGTTTTATCTTTGTATTCTCCTGTCCTCTGGGGAAGTCTAGAATAGAAACCCATTAGCCCAGATGGCTGTGCACCCTTCACTTTCCTTACATTTTCTTCATCATACTAAATTACTATATTGAACAGGGAAATAAGGTCTTGTGGCCCCACACAACTGGTCTTCCCCCATAAAGTAACATTGACCTCTGGCTTAGGTGGTATGGTTGCTCCACAGTGTGCTGGTTAGGTTTGAGCCCACTCTACACAAGATAAAGCCATCCGGAAGTATGAAACTTAAGTTGATAAAATGCTTTCATCAGATTGGCCTATAAACAAATTTGTGAGACATTATCTCAATAAATGTTTGATGTGGGAAGACCCAGCTCACTGTGGGTGGTGCCACCCTAGGGCACCTGGTTGAGTATAAAAAAACTATGAAGAAGGAACCTCTACCATGGTTACTACTTCAGTTCCTGTCCTGACTGCCTGTCATGATGGACTACAGCTACCAACAACCAAGACTGTAGGATCCTCTTTCTATTTATAAGATGAACACTTCCCTCCTCAAGTTGCTCTTGGTCATGGTGTTAATCACAGTGATAAAAAACATAATGGTGACATAGGTTAAGTTACCGAAGGCAATTTCAATTGTGTTCTACTGTACTTCTTCTTTAGAAGTAGAGACTTAGAATAAATAGCATTAAGGATAAATGCCAATTGCTCTGGGAAGATATCATAGTCCCCTTTTCAAGTGCTTTTATTTATGTGTTCTAATCTTGCCCTCAATCCAGCCATCTTTTTTGGTAGGTGTGTCTGAAGGCATTATGATAAAGAACTTAAGAGTTTGCAGATTTATACCTTCTGCCGCAGCTTTGAATAGGTCAACTCTCTGATGGTCCGTTTCCAGCTCCATAAAACACAGTGGAGACATGATATTTATTTTTATAAGATTTTGTGGAGGGACAAGACAATAACTTGGGGAAGACAACATAGTTTCTGACACATAATAAACAACTAACAAAACATAGCTGTTCTTTTCATAAACAAGTCAATTGCAACCTGAAATAATGGGATAATTAAAGTACATGGTTTATTAACTGTCACTTGCTAGCTCTATGTTCTCAGGGTCTGAGATTCAGGTTTATCATTCTATCAGAGAGATAGTAAAAGCGGTCCAGCAAGATGTTTGTGAACACAATAAGATGGAGTAGGGGTGTCTTACACCAAGTCTTTTGCCAGGTTCTTGACATCTTGACTCCTCTCCCGTATTTGCTGAAAATTTGGGATGCCAGAGGGTTGTGAGGGTCAGTCAAGGGAAAAGTTGAAATGAGTTAGGAAGATTCAGTTCCTTCAGATTTCATTTGCCTTCTCTTTATTACACAGTCATTTACTACACTGGCCACTAACATATTAACTATACAGCTTCTTATACTCACTTCGTCTTTCTCAACAGCACACAATAGTTTTAACAGGTGTTTGAGAAATCCCACTAATCTTTCATTGGCATGTTGCTCAAAACACTGCATAATATTTCAAAGCACATATTCTTTAGAAGTAAGGCCCAAACAGTTCTCCTGTATCAAGATGCAGGCTGTGAGAGTGGAGGTGAGCCATTGAGAAAGGTTTCTGCTGTATGGCTTACAACTATTCTTGGATTTCAGAGACTGCCTATTGAGTCACTGGTGGAATGGAGACTGTGTGCTCTCTCACAGCTAGAAGGGCAAAGTCCCTCCTTGTGATTAGGAAGCAGTCAGTAGGAGTGCACCCTTGGCAGAGAGACTTCTGGGAGATGGGGACTACTTGATACAAGGTACATGTCTTAAACCTCATACATTTCCCACTTTCTGTTTAAAGAGAAACACATGCAACTATAATGGGTGACCACTGGCTGAGCAGTTCTGTGGGGATAAGGGAAGTAGGGGTCAAGTCCAAAGGAGAAACTCAGAGAACAAGAGAGCTGTGAGAATCTGGAGCTAGTCACCAATTTCTACCAAAACATGTATTTCTAATTTTGATACAAGTTTAATACCTATTTTTAAAAAACATGTTTTAAACAAGTAGTCGTTAAAAATGAAACATTCTGAGAAAAAGTTTTCTGAGCCTTTAATGAATAATTTATTGTCTTAAATGTCCTAGTTTCTGAAAAGAAACTCAACTTCACTATTCATAGTAAATACTGAATCTTTCAATTAATCTATTAGAGGTATTCCATCTTAAATACAGCATTGGTATTTGAATGAATACCAGTGAATACACCTGAATATTGTATTTCAAAACATTTCTGCTTAGAGGACCCAAGATTACTTCCAGGACACACATCTCGTGACTCACAACTGAGTGTAACTAAAGTACCAGGGAATCCTCTGCCTCTAGACTCTAGGGACATTTGTACTCACAACCACAAATCCCAGTACACAAATACTTTTAAAAATGAGAATAAATAAAATTTTAAGCCACAAAGAAGAAGAATTTCTGCTTATATCAAACAAGGTTGGTTCTGTAAGTGTACACATGTGTCAATGCAAGAGACTTTTCTCTCAGAAGTCATACATTGATAAGTTAAAAGAAATCAGGAACCCATGGAGATGACACAGTAGCTAAGTATACCTTCAGTACATGCATGAAAAGTTAAGTTCAAATTCCCAGAGGCCACATGAAGCCAAGCATCAATACTTGACCTTATAACCCAGATACAGGTGTGTGGAGATAGGCAGAGCATGGAGCTCACTGGTCACCCTACTTAGGTGAAACTGAGAGCCCTGGGTTCAGTAACATAACTATCCTGTCTCAAAATTTACTATGGAGTGTAATAGTAGACAGTGCCTAATGTTCTCATTTGACTTTCACATGGGTGCTCCTGTGCACATGTCCCACTCCTACATGGGCATCTAACACACACACATGCCACACACAGAGACACACATACACACCACAGACACATCATACATATACACACACATTCAACACCACAGACACGCATACACACACACCACACAAACACCTACCACACACATAATCGCACACACTCCCCCCCATACCACACATACACGCTCAGCACACATACAGACACACACACATACACACACATGCAAATACACACACAACACACACACACACACACACACACACACACACATACCAAAAGCAGGAAGACATTAATGCCTTTAATTTAAAGGGAAGGATGGACTTATAAATTACAGATGCCAGGGTGGCATTTGACCAAAACTTAAAACCTAAGTCCCACTCATGGTTTTTATATTAAATGTTAAAAAGCACACTGAAATAGCAAAAGAGAAGGATAGCATCTGTCTCAATAGTTAGACACATTGTTAAGTAGAAATCATGGCCATTAAAACCAGCATAATTATAAGCACTGTGATGTAATAGAATATATAACACAGAAGATTTTGGTTTTTTATTTGGAACAATGTAGCAATTTGACACATGAAAATCAGAATATGGATGGTTTTATAACAAATTGAGAATTCATTTGGAAGTGCTGATGGAATTGGTTGTAAGATAATTATGTTCAAAGTGGTGATTGGATAAGATGACCAACCATAAAATACACACGGAAATGTATTAGCTTGTCGGTTAAAAATTAATATCCAGTTAGAAACAGAGAAGTAAAGTACCTTCCAAACAACATGCAGTTCTAGATATCAAAATATCCCATCCTCATACCTTTCTGTGAAAACAATTTTTCTAATGAACAAAAGAGTAAATCTTAAAAGACAAATAGTTTCATCAAGTTAATCTATGAAAGTTAATTATAGAAAATAACACAATGTGTAAATAAGCATTTTATTGTCCATTTTAACAAGATGTTTTAAAAATATTTAAGAAAATAAATATGTAAGAAACTCAAAATAAAATAAAAAATTTAACAAGTAAAGGACACAGAGTTATAAAACTCATCACCTGAGAATATATTTTTCCAAAAATTCAAATTTAGAATAGTAGTATAGGTGAGGAATTAGGATATAGCAAAGAAGAACCATGTTTTATGTGTGTGTATGCATATATGTAAGTGTATATACATGATTATACATCTGTAAAGATATATATGATTTCAATACCACTTGAATCAGTTCGTGAAAAGTATAGCTATTCAAATGCTAACAAATCAAAAGCCAATAATTATGGAAAATAATATGAACTTAGATCCTCTTATTACCCATTTACTTAAGAATATATGTTAGTTAAGGTTTTAATTTAAGTAAAATTAAAATATTATTTTGGAAAATATCGGATATATTTAATTAGGATAAAACTAAAAAGGTAATATATAAAATATTAAAATAGAACATAAAGAAATATTTATTTTGAAGTAAGAAAAGCATGAAGAAAATGTGTGGTAGATATGCACATATTAAAAAATAAAGAGATATAAAATGGCATAGTGGCACATACCTTTAATCCCAGCACTCTAGGAGACAGAGGTAGGCAGATCTCTGAGTTCAAAGCCAGCCTGGTTTGTAAAACAAAATGAGTTTCAGGACAGCTAGGGTTACACAGAGAAATCCTATCTCATATCTCATATGTATATATATATATATGTATATATATGTATATATGTATATATGTATGTGTATGTGTATTTGTATGTGTATATGTATCACATTATTATATATACATGTGTATATGTATTACATAATATATGTGTATATATGTGTATATATTATACATATATATGTATGTATGTATATATATTTCTGCTCATCTCAAACACCATAAATGCAATGTAACAGTAAAAGACAAACAAGAGAAGCTGTTTCTAATGTTGCCAAAGGAGGATTTAATTTAATGAATAATGAACTCTGAAAAATCACTAAGAACAAAGTTGACTGTCCTTACAGAAAAATCAACAGAATCAATTTCTAGATGAATGGTCAATAACAAGAATAAAAGCCCAACCACAGAGAAAATTCAGTAGCAGTGGGTCTGTCATTGTTTTCTCTAATCAAAGTGTTAAAAGATTCCTATAAAAACATGCACAGCATGAGACAAATGCCAGTGCAGGTCAGAGCATGTACTCTCTTGAGTGAAAGTCTGAGGAGCTTTGTATTCATCAATAATTACTGGAAAATATATTTTATAAACTATCAATTTCATATCTCAAAATGAATCCCAGGAAAACAACCAAAGCTGTATGAGAAGATTTAACTACATTATTTTTGTGGAGGGGTGGAGGTATGGGGGGAATGAACCCAATATCCAGAAGAAGGGCTTAGTTCAATGTAATAACATGCATGCATATGATAGGTGAGTATAATATTTATTATGGGAGATATTTATGGAATGTTAAGTGAGAATTCATAAAATGTGAGCCCAATTTTTAAAGAAGAGAAAGATGTTAAAGTCAATCGTGATGGTACACACCTCTAATTCCAGACTTCTCAGGCTGAGGCAGGAAGACTATCTCAAGTCTACCTGGTTTGCATAATAAGACCTTGTTTCAGCACACACACACACACACACACACACACACACATACACCATCTAAGAACGTGGTTTTATAAGAAAATTTCAGTATCTATGCCTCAAAATATCATAGTTAATTTCTGTACTTCTACTAAGATAACGTCTAGAAAACGTTTCTTCATATAGGAAATGAAGAAATAATAGTAGATTGTTTCTAAAAATTTTTTAACAAAATGCTTCATAATTCCCTTAGTAGTGATGATGAATACCATTGGGAGAATTTTAGAAATCTAACTTTGCACGTATTAATAATATGATAAAAGTAGGCCTCGCCCAAACTACACTCAAGTTTACATACAATTTAAACCATGGTGTGTGTCTGTGTGTGTGTGTGTGTGTGTGTATGCTCATTTGCATATGTATGAATGTGTGAATGTGTTGTGTATATGCATATGTATATGTGTGCATGTCTATATGTGTGCATATGTATATGTATGTGTTGTGTGTATGTGTGAGTGTATTGTGCATATGTGTGTATATGTGAGTGTACTGTGTGTATATGTGTATGTGTGTTGCTTCCTGTGTCACAGATGTATCTTTTGATGTGGGGTGGGGTAAAGTCCATGAAGACTGAGGTAGAATTTGGTGGCTTCCCCCTTAGAACTCTCATGCTCTTCATAGAATCTTATTAATGTGGGATATGTACTGTTCATACTTGCTGTTTGGAACCCTACTGAAAATTCTTGGTTCTAGTAAGGCTCTTGTAATCACAAGTCACACTGAGAAGCTGGAAGAGCTGTGCTGATTGAAATAAATCCTGTCACTAAGTAGAGCTTTGTCTGTGCTTGAAGAATTTGTAGGAAGTGCCTCTGCTATCATCATCTGAAGAACGTCACCCAACTCTTTCTTCTGGCCGATAGTTAAAATGCCTGCAGAATTATAAAATGTGGTATTTCGAATGGGTTCCAGTACCTTGTTGTGATCATGAAATGAAACACATGAGTACATGATACACACACACACACACACACACACACACACACACACGCACGCACACACGCACGCACGCACACACACACACGCACGCACACACACTCAGTTTTAATTTGCTATTTATTACTCCACATTCACAGTTGTTGCTTGGAGGCCATACACAATGGTGTAGAGTCGCTTTGTAAAAATGATCTGCCTTGTTCTTGCTTAACCTGGCAGACGTCATGAACTTCTAAGAGGGAGCATATTTTATTTGCCTTGCACCACCGGAGGCCTTGGCCAGTGGCCACTGTTTGTTCAGTGCTGGTGTTGACAGGTGCTTTTGCCTAGGGAGCTCCTGGTGCTTTGCAGAGTTAGTCAGCAGTTCCCACAGCAGCCTTCATGCCTCAGAGTGCAGTGCGGATTCACAGGAGCTCCAGCTTCCCTTATTTCTGTTTACCCAGTGAAACAAAACAAACACACCAGGTTCCCTCAAAGGCCTGGCTGCAAGAAGTGCTAGTTCTATGTCATTGGGAATTTACTTCTTGTGTAAATAGATAAATTCCTGTGAGGGAAATTTGCCACACACCCAACTGAGAGGCAAGGCTACCTTCTGCTGAGGATCTGCGTCACCCCCTGTCTTCAGTTCTCTGCTGTTATGTTTTGTCCCTAAAGAAACAAAACCCAACCATTCATTCTTCATTCCTTTTCTACATCACTATTCTCAATTATTTGGATTGGTTTTCTAAATACTTACACAATGTATATCTTCATTGGTTAAGTAATAGTTAATATCCTAGAACAGAACACGTAGTTTTACATGGAAACTGTTGGTCCACTGTGTTCAACTACAAATTTCCGGTACCTAGGGGGCATGCCTGAAACATAATTGTAATGCAGCAGTCTGTTGGATGAATGAATGAAACTGCTCAGTGAGGCCATAAAATTCCATTCAAGTCTCTTATTTACAGTCAAGTTCAGAAGGCAGCCAAATGTAAATAGGCAAGACCAACTTGCAATATAAAGAGATTGCTATTATGCTCCTCAGTGTTAGAAAGATCTGAGATGAAACAGAACACTAGTCAGAGGTTTTGCTTTCATTAGTTGCAAGAACAGAAACCAAGTTTAAACTGACTTCAAAATAAAAGAGAAAAAGGAGCCAAACAGATGATGTTACTGAGAAGTTTAAAGTTAATTCTTAGAGTTGACAGCATGCTCCAGACCTTCTCAAGAGGTGCTTAGAACAGCCCTTCTTTCTCTCTTCCTCTCTCCTCCCTCTGCCTCCTGGACCTCTTCAAAAGTTCCCTTGTGGGAACACAGAGAATGAAGCATCACCTCTGCTGGTCCCTAGAAGAGTATGCTTCCCATTACAAAGAGATACTTAGCAAGGACTCCAAAATCAAAGATGTTTCCTTTTGGCTGCTCATCCTTTTCTTTCTGTTCCATTCCACACACTAGCTAGAGCTAAGAAAGAATGAGGTAGTATATTGAAATGTACCTCTTGTAAGAGGATGGATATCAGGACTAACTCCCTGGTAGACTGACCATAAAACTACGGTATGACTGGATTGGTATGAAGACACAATTTTCACACAAACTTTGTTTAGTTGTGCTATAGTGTGTGAGAAAGGCACGCCTGGTCTTAGCTTTTACACCAGCCCCCTTTAACTATTTGCTCGCTTTAACTTACTAAACCCAATACTTACTCAGCAATTTGATATACCAGGTTACATACCAAGTATAAAATTGTGCTCAGGACTTAGCCCATTGAATAGCTAATTCAGTGTTAAAGAAAAAAAGAAGAAAAAAAAGATCAGTTAGAAGTTTTGTTAAGACATAATATTCTACCATATTGCCATCTTTTCCTTCCTTCTGGTCCTTTGAAACTTGAGATCACTTTGAAATTGTTTCAGAGATGAGAGGTGAGATTTGGACTGAGAGAGACTTCTCTAGGAAATCTTGTCCTCTCGTCATCCAGTTAAACTGGATTTGGCACTCATATCCTGCCCATGTCTAACACGATTGAGAAAAACCTCCAGTTTCTCACTTGGGTTGGTTTTGGGGTAAGAGAGAGAAAAAGACCATACTATCGATGTGCTTGTAGTATTTCAACTAATCCCAAAGCCATGGTAACCTTGCAAAAGAGTAAATATAATAATTATAACTCAAGTCTAGCTGGGATGTTTATGGGATGTCAAAGGCACTTTGACTATGAGTCTTTTCCTCCCACTAAAAATAAGATAGTATTGCTATAGTAACATAAAGTTAACGTAATCTATACTATATTATATTTATTTTAAATATTTTTAAGCCCTTTAAGGTGTCATGAACCCTTGGTGAAACATCTATAATGCTATCATAAGGCTTTCTTTTTGGTTTAAAATTAAAAAAAAAAAAAAACAGTTTTTCTTTTAATTTTGGTTATTTCATACATATATACAACAAAATATGATTCTATTTACCCCTCATCTCTTCCACGCAGATCTTCTATTTTCCCTTCAATATTCCTCTCCAAACTTCGTTCTTTGTTTTTGATGAACCCGCTCAGTACAGTTACTGGCAACCATATGTGCATGGGTGTGAGACCATGCAGTAGAAACCTACCAGCCGCCACACCTTCTGTAAGGCTGAGTCTCCCTCCCCAGTCTCTATTCTGGGGCCTGGAGATGATGTACCTCATGGTGATGTGCTGGTTTGTTTTTCCAGACAGTCTTGATTAAAATCTGACTACTCTGAGTGGGTATTTGGATTATCGTTCAACTCTTTTCTCCCTGTCTATAGTTCATCCTTCAGGTGTGAGTGTGTGTTGACTACTAACATTAGTTGCTACAGGTAAGCACTCCAAGGACTCCACTGCTGTAGCAGAGCTTTACCAGAAACCCTTCCGGGTTCTACCTGCAGGTTCCCCACAGAGCATTGCCTTTTCTTCACAAGTTCTCATTCTTGAATGACTAATGTCATGAACCACAGTGACTCCACAGTTGCATTTACACTGTAAATTTGTACAATGTGGAAAAGCTAGGGACATTTATGCAGAGAGCACTTAGAATTTACTTGAAATAATACATCAAAAATGTTGGCCTCCTTTTCCTGTAATGTAGCTGAAAGCCAATCTACTATACAGGAAAATAAATGCTCGCTCGTGTTTAGTGACATGCCCTGCGCCTGCCATTGACACTGAGTTGCATCTGGATACTTTCTAAAGCCAGTTTTCTGTGGCTTTAGGAAACAGCCAACTAGAATTCATAAATTTCACCAATACTTATTTTCTAAGAAAGTCCTGGTTGAGAACTGTCTAAAACCAAACCAGGCGATGAATTTCACACCCATTCTTTTTCCAAGCATCATTAATAAACTGCAACTTTTTAAAAAAAAAAAAATATTGGGAGCCTATCCAAGTAAATATTTTTGGATTGAAAATCAGCCCTGCTATTTTCTGGCTTCATAGTGCCCATGTGCTCCTCATACTGCTGACAGTATTCAGTTCTGGGTACCCTGTTCTAGGTTCTGAATCCGGAAGGATGAATAAGGTGAAATTCTTACCATTAAACTGCAGTGTGGGGTGAGTTCAAGAGCACTGTCTTAGCAGCCTAAGGTGCTGTGACTGGAATGAGTCTGAATGCTAAGTTAATGAAACAAGATCAAATTCGGATGGCGGGGAGTTAACCAGTGATGTTTGCTTTGGGGAGGTTAACCAGTGATGTTTGCTTTTAGTGGGTTAACCAGTGACATTTGCTTTCTCTTTCCATATCTGCATTTTATTTACTTTGTATGAGTGTGGATATTTCTCCTAGAAGATCACTGGGTTAGAACCCAAGGTGTACTGGTTGCACAGGTTTCAATACCATCACATCTCTCCTTTGTTTCCTGAAAACAAAACGAAAAGAATGAAGAACAATGCCATCAGCCTTTCAAGTGATCTCTACACGAAAGAGATCAGACTATCTCTAACTATGCTATTGGTTTAATAGAATATACATAAATTAGCCCAGGGATGGAAACAAAGGCCCCTCCCTTTAACTCCATAACACAAAATATATCAAACAAGACGAACAATATGATACTATTCAATATTAGTGGTCAAATCTTTATGTTTCCACTTCACATGTATGTGACAGAGGGAGTCCTCACAAAGAACAATAGAATGCTTTCTATTTACAGGATCAGTTTATAAAAACAAGTAAGTTAACACTGGCGAAAGGTATAGTAGTCTCATACAGAGAGACTGTCTCTATGTTCTGCCTCTGAATTACTGTCCTGGGTGGGGTTTACACTTTGAGGGGGTCTACACGCCTCATGATGTCTACATCCTTGTCCTAGTGGCTACTTCACTCACGCAGTCCCTACACAGAGAACTTCCAACTAACAGGTTGCAACCACTGATGGACCAGAGTGTCCTATGATTGTAAGAATCTCTCTCCATGGCTCTGAATGTTACTAACAGAAATGAATTCTTTGTTTTGCCTTATTTTGTCTATGTTACCAAGAGCAAAGATCGCTTCTTGTCAGTAAGATGCTGACTTTAATGACTGAGTCATAGGAACATGGCTAGAAAGTCTTCCTCTGCAATGGGCAGAAGGACAGTAGGACACCAGACCTTTGTTAGTGCCTTTCTTTGTTTTAGTTACAGTTAAAGACAGCTTTGCCTAAATCAAAGCCACCTTGGCCTTTGGCATTCTTGTAACTCTCAGACATGGTAAGAACTAGCGTCAATGGGGTAATTTAATCCTTGAGAGCCTTTGATGAATGAGTAAATCCAGGAGTTTGGTGCCAGCTCTCCATTCCATGTGCCTAGTTTTTTCTGGTGTAGAAAGCCAAGTGACGATGGATAGTCTGTCTCCACATATCACCTCCTGTCACTGCTGAGGGATTTATGGTCTGTTTGCCTCAGTTATAAGGAGAGTGTGGAGCCTTTTGATGCTTCAGGTCTCAAGATATTTAGCACTGTGTTTGTATTTCCAGGACTACAGTTTGAAGACTCAGGGAACAAACACACAACAAAGAATTTACACAACAATCTGCTAATGTCCCGTCACTTGAATACTATCTTTCATATCTGCCTATTCTATGCATACATATCCACAGAACTTCGGTTTTGTGGCCTTCTTTGAGTTGTTACTGTCTAGTGGGTTTTTCTCTTTAAAAGAAGAGACAAGAAGAAGGCTCTGAGCAGGGGAAGGAAGATAAGAAAGGGAAGGGAAAGGTTGTGAAAATTAAAAGCTATCCATATGTATATAAAACTGTAAAACAATAAGAAAAGAAAATTCCCAAAGAAGACGTAGTTACATGAAATGAAAGGGATGTTTGTGGGTAAAGTCTGCCTAACCTGGAAGTTCAGAAAGTTCCCATAATGAAAAGGTCTGGTTTGTGGGTGGGCACCCTTCCATCCAGACAGGCAGGAATGTAGTGAGGCAGCCAGGAGATACATGGGCTTGTGGCCACCAATACAGGCACCTAGCTAGAGAACCCCACCTGGGTTTGCTCATCTTTTGTGAATGAAGATCGGGCACTTGACCTTTTAGGCCTCCCCAAGATTTTTTTTGTGTCCTTACACTGTTTACTTTTCTTTCTTTTCTTTTTATTTTTTTAATTTTCTACCCTATTCACACACACACACAAATACATGCACATGGAATCTCTTTGGCCATGAGAGTTGAATGTGAATACAGATTTTTATCATTGGTGGGGACAGTCACTATGTCCTTCCTTTATTCTTCACTTTCTCCCTTCTAAGAATTTTTTTTTCTTTCGAATAAGTATTGGATCCCAGATGAATCCACTGGGACATTTGAACAATTAACCTGGACTGGGTGTCCTCAAAGCACTTGCTGAAATACAGTCATAAAACTCAGCATAACCCACTGTCCCTCTCCTTCCTCTGCTTTGGGGCACATTGATTCTTGTTACCATGACAACGCCTGGGAACACAGAGATTTATATCTCCACCACTTTGTGACGAAAGACCAGGCTGGCATGAACCCAAATTTTGCAGCTGGCTATTAATTGAAGAAAACTCTGCTCTCACTCCTTAGTCAAACACGATCTGATTCAGCAGATTCTTTTTGTTCCCATTCCTTCTTTTATACCAGAAAAAAAAAAAAAAAAAAAAGAATACTTGGCTTTGCACAGGGTGGGTCATAAATGAGCCAGAAACATACAGACTGATGGTGGTAATGCTTTTTGGGGTATTCTTGCCAATTCAATTTTATTTCCAGAAGAGTTTCAACAGATCATTTCAGGGGCTGTCATATTGTCCAGTAGGACATACTATAGCCTCCATTTGGTCTTATGTACTACACAATTTGTTCATAAAGTAATTTCAACAAAATTTTAAATTCTCTCATCAGTAGAGAAGGCACTGCTCTTGTGAGCCAATTACGTTCTTATCATGTTGCATTCCGATTGTGGTTTTATGCTAAATACATCTTCAAGAGACATTCATAATGACATAAATACTCTATGAACCCATGTATAGTATAATAATATATGTAACATATACATATATAAATGCAAAGCCTGGTACATGGAATGCCAATAATTTTGAAGGGTTAATTTTATAATTAAATAAGAAACTACTTGTCATGTAATTATCCAGAATGGTAAAAATTGTAGAACTTTTACCTAAAATGAAATTCTCTGTGGAAATGAGGTGGTAGAATTCTATCAGAAGTACTGAAAATTAGTACATCTACTTGATCTTAACTGAGTAGGCCAAATCTCAAGTTCTAGCATTCCAAGAAAATATGTTGCCATACCAAGGGCCTCGTGCTTCCTCCACCTCAGCTCCTGTACTCACTGTTCATTTTGCTTTCTGGATGCTGAAATACTAGTCATTATTATACATTGAATCCTGAAAATGAACTTGAGATGGCAAAATTGTGCTATGCCAGAGTTTAAAGCCTCTGTTGTGGATTCACTGGGACCTGACCAATAGGAACTGGGAAAGAAATTTAAAAACAAAACAAAACAAAACAAAACAAAACAAAAACAAAAACACAGTAACTGGCAAAAGAAAAAGAAAAGGAAAGGAAAGGAAAGGAAAGGAAAGGAAAGGAAAGGAAAGGAAAGGAAAGGAAAG
>JANHMN010000014.1:31374542-31409379 GCA_030674055.1 Rhabdomys pumilio
AAGGAAAGAGCATTAGGATTGCAGGATTGCAGAAGAGACCCAGGAGAACCAGTTTATCCCTGAAGACGAGACTTGTGAATCACTAGAGGAAATGGTATCAAAGGTCATGAGGTAGTCCAACTTGGGTTACGGAAGATGCAAAGCTACCACAGGCAAGAAAACATTGTAGGATGATATAGTTATGATGTAAGTGTCCAAGCTAAGATTGAGTGTCTGTGCAGTGTTTCTCAGGGACAAAGTAAGCAGTGAGCAGAGGATGGGGGTGGAGAAAGTAGAATATGGCATTCTTCCAAATGAGGATCTCGCTACTGTGAGCTACTTGTGCCTGAGGGTCTTACAATGGCCACCTCGCTAGGAGATTCTGTCATGAATGCAGGCAGGCTGAACTGCACTGTATCAGTTCAGCTGAAGAAGATGTATAGCTGTGTCTGTGGGTACCTATGCAAAATGGTGCCTCAAATTTCAATAAACCATTGATATAAAATAGCAATTGCTCTTACTATATCCCCTCCCTTCAAAAATGTTGAGAAAGAACTCAGGTCAAAGTCTATTTGTATATAAAGGGGAGAGGGGACAGTATCTGATCGGGAAGGGGTGCTTTTTCATATATAAACTAGAAATGTACGTGATCAGAGTTTTATTCTTATGATCATTTTCTAAGCATGAAACCAGGGATATATCTTGACACATAATTGGAAATGTCTCATAAAGCTCCATGTGTTTTTGTTTGGTGACAGTTGTCTCTTGATTGATGTAAGGTTAGAGGCTTTATATTTTTGCACCCTAATTAATTCCCTTCTTCTGTAGCAATAATTTTTGATATTATTTAATTTATAAACTTTGGTATCATCTTACATTCTAATTTTTCTTGTGTTTTTCCTAATTTTTTTTTTTTTTTTTTGGTGTGTGTGTGTCTGTTTTTCCTAAAACAAAACCAAAAATAAGACAATTTGGCAATGAATGTTACACAATTTAAGCATTTTCCATTTTCTGAGAACTATTTTTGTTTTGTTTTGTTTTGTTTTTCAAGACAATGTTTCTTTGTAACCTTGACTGTCCTGGAACTTACTCTTGTAGACCAGGCTTGGCTTTGAACTCACATAGATCTGCCTGCCTCTGCCTCCCAAGAACTGAGATGAAAGGCATGCACCACCACTACCCGACATCTAAGAACTATTCTTAGGTATAGGAATAAAGAACAATGATCAAAATAGGCTTCCATGCTAAGAAGAAAAAACAGAGTATGAACTAGGTATCACGCAGCATAGTGGCCTAAGCATGAAGTCTTCAAAACCCATTACTAAGGATACTCTTCTCTTTTTAAAAACACGGCAAAAGCCTTCTCTGCTAATGCCGTGAGTGGTGAACGTTCACATTGCCTATTAATAAAACCGACATATGTCTATCGAATTAAAGCTCCCTTCTTTCAGTGTCGCTTCTTGGCTACGTTTTCACCTTTGGAAGCACCCTGATGTAATGGTATAATGGTGAGCATCACTGATATCCTCTCGACTGAGAGATTAAAACCACCAGCTTGTGAAAGAGACTTGAGGCTGGCGCTGCAAAAAGATGTCGTGAGAGTGTTGCTGTACGTTAAAGCAAAGAAGAGGGACGATGTGAAAGAACTGAAAATTTCCTCCTTGCTCTTGTAGCTATGAGAATTCAGAAATGAGCAGCGAAGGAGAGGAGGACCTAGAACTTCAAATGAGCTTATTTGTGGGCCCTAATTGTCTTGGGCTTCACAAAGGGCTGCATCACCAGCCTATTAGACAATGGCTCTCACTCCTCCTGCCAGTTTAATTGCCAGTTTGGCTTCTGAACAAAGAAATCATCATCCAGGCAAAAGTATCTTTGCTGTGGAAGGTCAAACCCCTTAGGAAAGATTTTATCCTGTTTTTATGTTTTTGTTTTTTTGTTTTCATGCTCTAAAAAAAAACAAACAAACAAAAAATAAAACCTTACAGAGATAAGATTTTCCACTTTTATTCTATTTCATTGATATTAAGGAAATGATAGATCCTTATATAAAGTTTTAGCACCAAAACCAAGTTTTCAAGATTTAGACAGCTGTTATAACTCAGATTAGATAGTAGTGGTAGTAAGTCAGATATTGGTAACAAAAAAGAAGGAGGAGAGGTGAGAAGGCAAAGCACCATTTTGAAACTACACAGACGCACAGTCAGCTCATATTCCAGAAGCTGTGTCTGTAAGGCACGTCTCGAGATGAGCAGCAAGAACACCACATAGACCCTAGTTAAAAATACAAACTCCCGGGTCCCATTGTAAGCCACGGGGGCAGAAAACCTGCAGCTGTGCCCAGAAATCCTTGTTTACAAAAGACCTGAGAAGATTCTGGTATATCTTATAGACTGAGAGCCACGGGTTCCAGTCACACAGAATAAATAGTTCTATTCCCTTGGGATGGATGGGACGCTAGTCACAGATCTGAGGAAGACTATAGTGTCCACACTGTAAGTACAGATGTGTGTTCATAGCACTCTGTTTCAGAGGAAATGCAAGTTAGGCTCTGTCACCTGTTTTAAGATTTTTCTATTGTATTAAGAAGCACACAGAAAGGTACAGTGAGCTATTTGTGTAATTATGTAGAAATAATGAAGTTTGTTCTGGCAAAAAGAAGCCTATCTCATGGAAAAGCCTTCAGTAATATTCTGTCTAGACCAAATACTCATTTTAGGGGCAAGACACACAAAAGAAAATTACCTTCTTCATCAAACACAAGGGAAATGATGTTTTAATTCTGCAGAGAAGTAATTTTGTTTTCTTGGAGAAATGAGCAGACTAATATTAATAATTGAATTTACTTCTCAAGTATAATGATGGCTGCTATGGTTCTTACTAAGGTTGAAAGAAATGGAGGAGGAAAATGAAGTTGAGAGGGCTGAGAAAATGGCTTGCCTGACAAAGTAGTCACACAAAAACACAAAGACCTGGGTTCAGATCCTGGCACACAAGTAAAAGCCATGTGCTGTGGTATATATCTGTATTCCACAGGAAGAAGGGGCAGGATTGGGCACACTAAAGATCACTGGCCAGCAGCCTAGCCCAAACCATGTGATCTCAGTACATTCAGTGAAAGACCATTTGTCAGAAATGAAAATGTTATCAATGTACAATTTCAATAGGGTGTGTGATCACTTTCTACGTAAAGGAGACAAAAGATGTTATGCAGGCAGTGCCCACTTCTAGACGTCAACTCATCAGGAAAGGGTAGGTATTAGGGAGGAGACACTGCAGCTTACCTGATGAGAAGCTAACCGGGCAAGGGCAGAGGAGAGTCACTGGCATATGCAAAGTTCTAAAGTGGACTTGTCCTAACACATGACTTCCACCTGGATGGATTCTTGGGTTGGGAAGCAGTGGCACAGAGTCTGGAGAACTACAGTAGATAAGGCTGAGCAGAAGCAGGGGACTTTGTTCCAGCAAAAGAGGAACTTCGTGGTTTAGGATTTGTTTGTAACAAAAAGACTGGATGGGTTCTGTGCTGAAATAAAGGCCATTAGGGACATTGGCCCAGTAATTCAAACATGTGGGTATAGCCTGAACCAGCTCCAGGGCAGTGAAAACAAAAAGGGTTAGAAATGCTCTCCTGTAGGTCTTTAGACCTGATAGTTCACTGGATTTGAAGCTGGGGAGGGATAACTACCTTTTTCATTCATTCAGGGCAGCTGGATGGATAGAAGGCTGTGTACTAGGGTAGGAAAGTCAAGAAAGAGCAGGTTTTAGGAGGAGCTCTTCTACCACTTTCTACTGAGCAGTTTCTGAGACCCCTGTAGAGGATCCACTGGAGAGGCCTCAAAGAGCAGGGAGAAAGCAACACAGGCCTGGAACTTAAATAACCCGGCACTCCTGCTCCCATTGTTCTCCCTAACCACAAAAATAAACCGCAATGCATCTCAATGCAGAGGCTAAAGTCAAAGGCCCTGCTTTATGCGCCCAGTGACGTCCCCCCACACACACACACACACAGTGAAATGGGGACTACTCCAGATGCCTGTTTTAAATGCTGCATGCATTTTAGAACTGCACAATTCTGAAACAAATAAAAATGAAAGACAGCTAGAAAGCAATTTAGTTTGTTCAATAAAATCTACTTACCAAAAAGCCAGGTCTACTGTCTGTTTGTTGGGATTATATTTCAACAACGGTGGATGCCAGAGAACTTAGGGCATAAGAGAACATCTAATTTTCATTAGTGATAATTTCTTATAATAAAAAAAAAGTATTTGCTGTAGATTTTGTTTGGTAAAAAGAATATTAAAAATAAATGAACGCTATGATAGCCAGAGTGAGATAGGTATTCCCATTTTGAGAAAGGACTACACAGTCTCCATATTGATGTTATACACTGCATTTTGAAATAGAGTATTTTAATTAGAATGGGATTCCCTTTTGTCATATCAAGGAAGAACATAAGATGCCACATGTTTACTGAATAAAACTGGTATGAATGTTAAATCTTCACAGGAAGCTAAATGCTTCTCTTCCTGGATATCTGATATTCTGTGTATTTATGTACTAAGTACAACATTTAGGGTAGGTGTTTTCCTCTTGGATTTGAATTACCTTAAAACAAATCCACTTTGAGCACTTTCAATATTTCTTCCTTTTTCTCTTTTTTGCCTTCTGGCATTGTTTTTCTTTCTTTATAGTTTCATTGTCCTATAAAATTTAAAAATAATTATATCAGTGTGTGGGAAAATATTCCAGCCCTGTATTTCAGACATTTTGATGATTTCAGAGCAGTCTAGTTACACATCTGTCAGCATTTCCATTTGCTAAGTTTCAATTATCAGAGCCCTTCACAAAACTCAGCCCAAACAATGTGACACTGTCTTAGGACATCAACTTGACAGATGTGTTCATTGTCTACAGGTATGTGTAAAATCATCACTGGATATAAGGCACTAGAAGATAAGATCCACTTAGCAATTACAGGATTTTCAGGACCTGCCATTTATAAGCATAAAGAAAAACTAAACCTCCTCCAAATGAGTGTTAATATTTATTTTTATTTTTTGCCCTTCTCTGTGTATATATACATACATATAACTATAGATACTTATCTTGAAATAATAAAGAAAACATGATAAGTATAATCTGGCACATATAGTGTTTATGAATGACAGCTTTAAGGTCTTTAGGGTCTACATGTTGATGTAAGTTATACATGTCAATGTGGAGAAATCAAACTATGTTGTCACGTTTTCTTTCAGTAGTTTGTATTAAGTGTTTACTCCCTGTAGGAAATGTTGAAAATGCTTGTGCTAACAATAGGACCCAAATAAGTACCACGCCTACATGCTCTCATACATATCACCTCATGTGGTTTTATGCTGTGCCCACAAGGTAAATACCAGTAGCATGACCAGATACACAGATAGGCTGAATGAAACATAAATATCAAATTGAAAAAGCTTCACATATTTTTTTAATCCACTTTAAATCACCTGAGGAACTTTTAAGAAATCTGAGACCTGATTCAATGGCACTGGAATTTCTGGGAAGAGGAACTAAGTGACTATTTACTTTTAATGTCCTAGCATCTCTTATACTCTACAGATTAACCAACTTCCTTTATAGACCCTGTGTGTTAGGAACTATGCTTTTATGTACATTTCTTATCAGAAATACCACTTTCTAGTCAACCCTATCACCGCCCCATGACCATTTGAACTAGTTGGTTATATGGTGAAGACACACGTGTACCTATCCTAATCTAAACACAAAAGTCTTCTTAAGCATTCAAAAATTTGCATGGTGACCTGTACAAAATAGGGGTCACATCCAAATTAGAAATAACAAAGCTCTACCCTGCTTTCTCATTTTCTTCTATATTTCTATCCTCAAGTCCAATCCATACATTTCTCTGGTTTCCACTACTACCCCTGCTTAGACTTGGCCTTTCGTTGATCTAGAAATTGTCAGAATTTTCTAAAGATTCAGGTTAGAGTCTATGACTAAAAAACTCATTGGCTGTCCACTGCCTTCACCTCTACTTAAACTATGTGGTATAAGCCATCATTTGCAAGTCAGCCTATGAGGCTTCATGGTGACTGGGCATGCCATTCTATCCTAATTCATCTTCAGCCTCATTCTAGTACATGCCAAGGCTCTTTTGTTCATGTCCACTGCTGATCTATAAATAATTATCTGTTTCATCCTTTGGGGTTTTGTCCTTTTGGCTCCACCATTATTGAAACCATCATTATGTGAGTAAAACTGTATTTCAAATTACTGAGATGAAGCTACAGACAAGGCAATGTGTGTGTGTGTGTGTGTGTGTGTGTATCTGTGTATATATGTATTATATATACACATATATACACACATATACATGTATGTATATATAGTTCATATATACATATATAAATTTATATATACATGTATGTATATATAATTTTATATATATATATAAAATTTCTGATATGTAACATACATATTGATATATATAATAAAAACATATCATGAGAAAAATATCTATAATTTCAAACATTCAGGAATTTTATATCACAAAGTTTTTTGCCTATTTGGTTTTGGTTTGGCCTTTTTTGTTTTGTTTCTAATGATATTACTGCCAGAAAAGGGTTTAATATTTGGGAAATAGATCTAAGGATCTATCTGAAAGATGCTCATAAAACAAGGCAGATTTCAACTAATATGTAAAAACACATTTCAAAATATTACCAACCGCCCTTATTTCGTACAGGTAAGTTATGTGAACTGGTGGCGAGTGAAAAAAAAAATAAGTTTGAGTGGCAGAGGAGGCTCTGCTCTGTTTTCACATAATTCAAATGTCTAGTTTTCGAGATAAACTGCCCACGATTTTTGTCATTACCTCCCTAAATGATGACTTGCTTTTATTTGTAGTTTTTATAAGCAAATGTGCTTTTCATCCACGCTATCCATGGTAGGAGTTTGGCCTTCATTTGCTAATATCATAACCAGCTTGAGGAGGTAAGCACACCTTGTGGAGCTTTTATGGCCAGTGTCTCTGGTTCTGAAAGTGTGTCCCAATTGTATTTTTCTGACAAGTCCCTGTGCCATGTGGGGCTGCTTGTTGGTATCTACCCTGCGAAGAATCTCTCCATCAGTCATTGTGTCTATTGAGTCTTCACTACACTACATATGCATGTCGACTAACAACAAATAGTTTGCTACTCACCAAACATCTTGCTGATTCCAAAGAGCCATATATAGACACAGACTCCGAGAAGCAAACCGCATCTATATAAAGATTGCCTTGTTGTTTGGTCTAGTTTTAGTGTATTTAATTACATCAATCTTGGAGGAAAAGAAAGATTTTTCTAAACTTGGCCTCACAGATTTTTTTTTTTAAGACAATGGAACATTCCGTCTTAAATCGTTGGGTTTTAGGCAACCACTGATGGTTTAGGAGATTTTAATCAAGTTGAAAACTGCTGTCAATAAAAGTAGAAGGGTTCAATCTTGTACAAATATTGTTAAAAAAAAGAAAGAAAGAAAGAAAGAAAGAAAGAAAGAAACAAATTAGGGATTAGCTGTAGCTAGACACCAGGATCATTTATTCTACACATTTGATCAGTTACAATTTTCTATAATAGTCTCTGTTGCAAAAAGAAGATTCTTAGTTGAGTAGTGAGAGTCACATTCACTTATAGGAACAAGGATAAATATTTATAATGCAGTTAAGGATTATGCTGGTTTAGTGAAGTGGCACTTGTAAGATTTCCTCCAGGATCTATGACCTCACTAGCCCTTAGCTCAGTTTCTAATGCAGGACACAGTTTCCCTATTATTCAGTGACTAGTAAGGTCAAGTAGAAAGCTGTTGGTTACTACCAAGTTATGAATGCCACTATTGTCCCCTTAGGGTTATCATGCCATGTTGGCCATTGCTTTTATTCATAGGAGTCATAGCTAGTTGCTGTTCTCCTCCTTTGGAAGCGTTCAGAGTTCTTAGGGAAAAGGTTTTCAGCTTAGATCCTCCAGTTTCTTGTCTGAAGCTCATGGTTAACCTTCAATCTCCGTGAGATGACCAGGGTAACAACAATAACCTATAATATTCTGGAAGTCTCCTAGACACCCTGACTCATCAGTCAGAAACTCATCAGTAGCATTTGTGTGCCTGATGTTGGGGCAGGGGTTGTTAATTGTATATGGCTCATGAGGGAAGCATTGCTAGCCCAGTTTATAAAATTTCATTTAAACCATATACGGATATAGACATACATATTGTATGAAATGTTTAATAAATAGATAGTAATGCAATTCCTTTTGACTTTTCAGACATCTTTGTTTTTATTTGACCTGTCTCACTTGTTCTCTTCTGTGTTGAACCTTGTCTCTGCTATGTCTTTGCTTCGTAGTTTTCCCATTTCCCCTCCAAATCACTTGTAGCCTTTGATTTCCCTCTCTCTTGTTCCTTATATCTATACATTTGAACTTTGGGGCCACAGATGAGAAAGAACATGCAAATGTGTCTTTCTGGGACTAGGTTAATGTATCCATAATCTCATTCTAGTTCCATCCATTTAATCTGCAAACTCCATGACTTTAGTTTTCTTTACAGCTGAATAGTATCTGTAGGGTGTATGTACCACACTATCAGTGTCCGTTCACTAGATGAAGGACATTTAGGTTGATTCTGTCTCCTAGCTAATGTGAATAGAGCAGCAATAAACATGGATGAGCGAATGTCTGTAGAGTTAGATGTTGAATCTTTGGGCATAGACCATGGAGTAATTTAGCTGGGTTATATGAACACTTCAGGTGCAGACCATCCAGTGATGTCATATGATTCATTTTTTAATATTATCTTTAAAGGGCATTAAGCATACCAGAATACCAAGCTAGCCTTCAGTAGCATATGGTGATTTAGGGAAAAGACTTGAAATTCAAACAGATGCCATTTTTAATTTCTTACTAAGTAAGCAAAAAGCTTTGTCTAAGAAGCATCATCCATCTTTTCATAGCTACTGAAGAAGACATGAAAAACGTGATATTATTTAACTCATACCACATTTTAAAAAAAAAAGAGTACTTTATCTTAGCAGTTGTTCTAAATCAAGCAAATTGAAAACATTCAGATGAGTGGGTTTGGACCCTTTGCAGCATTATCATTCAATGTTTTATAGAATGGCAAGTATCTCAGACTGCCCTTGATTCTGCATCCTTGCTGTAATAAATTAAGTGCTAAGAGGAGGTTTGCAATCAAATTTCAAAGATGAACTTGTTATTTATACTAAATAACTAAAAACAAAAGCAGGCAGTTACTACAGCCCAACCATCACAATTAATGTTGTTGGAATTGATCATGCAAAGAATGTGATTGAGGCCAAGTCAATGTGTGTTCTATGTGCATCATCTGATGTACCTATTTACCTGCAAGATATACACATATATATATCCACAAAATAAACTGTCCATTTATGGTTTTTCTAAATCTTGTTGCGTTATACATTTTAATTTTTCAAAAGAATGAGAATTCAAATTCTATGATCTATATCAATAAAAAGTTAATACATAAACCAAAGAAATGCCCAAGTAATTATCATCATATTAACATTCTGCAATGAAGGATTGTGGGAAATGAGCCCTCTGTTCTCAGTCAAAATGTGATCCATGAAACAACAGTTCTCTGGACCCTAGCCTTTGGGAGTTTTACATAAATAAAAATTCTTGGACCCTGACCTAGGCCTCCTGGGACAAAAATCTGCATTTTAACAAGCTCCCTGGTGATTCTTTTCACATTCATTGCAAGAAATACCAAGCTGAGGCAATACCTAAGAGGCTCATTATGAATTTTGCCATCAAGTGTATTAGATCCTAATAGCACTGTGTGAATTCACATTATTCTTAATAGACTGCTCTAACATATGCTTTGAAAAGCTTGTTTTCATTAAGGGAGCTTAGTGGGTTTTGTCTCAGTAGCTAGCCTTGGAATGTAGGCATCTACAGTTATATTCAGAGAGTTCTTTTCAAACCTTTTAGTCATATGTTGCTTATATTTCAAAACTGTAAATTGGCCAAGCCTACTTTTAAAAGTGCAATGCTTTAATTCGGCAGTCGGGTACAAGAACAATCAGTTGAAAGGAAGGCATATTGGGAATACAGAGAATATGAACTTTAATTGGAATGTCCAAATGAGTGGGAAACACTTTTGTCTTTCTGTTAGATGCTAATACAGGGTATGTCCTGACCCTTTAAAGCCAGTGCTCTCTCATTTCAGGCAGGCTCATCTCTTTCTCCTCTACAGCTAGCTCTATGTTACTGTGTTAATTTTGCTTTTAGAGAAGCAGCTCCGCCCTCCATGATGCTCCGGGTATCATTGTTTTCTCAAATCTAGGCGCACAAGACACCTGAAATTTCACTGTCTATTTGCACTATCAAGTTTGTCCTGAATGTTTTCCACTCCTTAAGCTCATATCCTAATAGTTCCCTTATCAGGCCCTACTGACTCTTCTTTAGATTACCTTCCCTCTTTCCTTCCTCTTCTTTTTTTCTTCTTCTTTATCTTTCATTTTTTTCTCCAGTTGTCCTAGGATGGAACTCATGACTTCAGTGCCTCGAGCAAGTACTCTGCTGTGAAGAAAGTAATCCCTCATTCTTTCCTGAAGTTGTCATCCAAAGATGAGCAAATGACCAAAGTTCCAAGTGATATTCAGCTAGTGCAGGCTGACACAGAAACTCTTTCCATTTCATACTGGACATATCTATCAGTGAATGTGACTTTAGATCCCATGGCTTCTTTTGTCTCCACATGTAGTTGTCACATCATGACTTAACTAACAAGTATCTGACTAACTAGATATTGTTTGTCTTATCAAAGTGCAAATCTTCTAATGTGTCACCATTTAAGGCCATCCTAGTAGATTGGGGCCATTATGTTCCTTTTATACCCTCATTCTGGTATCTATGCTATTAGCTATCTTGTCTTTAGCCAAGCTGTATTCTTTCTCAATAAGACTTGCTGGTGTCACCTTAGTCTTTCTTGAGTTTTATCATATCATGAGGTTTGCCACGGGGTTTCCATCAATGATTTTATTTTCCTTTGTCATCATTACTTACACTTGGTCTTGCTATGTAGCCCTGGCTGACCTTTAACTCACTAAGCAGCCCAAGGTGATTGTGAGCTCCTTGTGACCCCCATTGCTCTGAGAAGGACCACACGTATGTGCTACTATGGCTAGCCATGTCCATGGCTGAAGTACAAAATGTGCATTTGTGTTTTTCCACCTGTGTATACATCTTTGTGTGTCACTTAGCCACAAAACCATTAGATTGGTAAGTCCTGCTACCAAGGGTGTTCTGTGCCTTTAAGTATACAACTCAGGATGGCTGATTTCTGACAACTTCAAAAGGAGAAGTTAAGACATAGGGTATCTTACTTAACACAAAGGCGCTTAGGTAATGCCTTTTAGTTAATGTAGTGTCATTTGTTAGTGACATACAGATTAAAGTGAAAATCGGGGTGCACAATAGAAGGCTTATTTAATTTCTTTCCTAAATTTATTTTGGGGGTGGGGAGATGGGCTTGGGTACCATGACACATGTATGGCAGTCAAAGGAAGCTTCTAGAGATTTTCTCTTTTCCTCTACCATTTTCATCCAGTGATCAAACTCAGGTCATCAGCCTCGGTGGACAGCACCACTGAACCATCTCACTAGTTGGAGAAGGCTACCTTTTAACACGCCTTTATCATTGATTCATCTCATCTTCTATGTGTGTCAGCTGAGCACCACTGATTTTAAAACAATTCGGAATCCATGACTCAGAGGTGGATGACTCACCAAAATTATAGACAAACTCCTTGCTACAGATGCTTCTTGTTAATTAAATACCCAAGACAGTAGCATCAAAAAGGGGGGGGGATTAGTATATAGCAAAGACAAAACCATAATGCAGTTTCTTTCTGCTGGAGACTCCTTAAGTGCTTGACATAGAAGGATTCTGATGGGGTAACAATGAGCCATCTTTTACTTTGGAACACAGGACTGGGATGTTTACAGGTACATTTCATGGTATCTCATTAGGATACAGCACTCTGGGCTTCATCCCTTCTGGTCTCTCAAATGTTAACAGGATACATCAATCACAGCAAACCTTTTCTTTCCTTTCCTTTTCTCTTTTGTTTTCTTTCTTTCTTTCTTTCTTTCTTTCTTTCTTTTGTTTTTTTTTTTTGCTTCTTCCTTTTCTTGGTGATTAAAAAAGAAAGAGTGCTGTATGAAAATAGTGCTAGAAAATGGACAGAGTTTTGCAGTGTTTCAATTAACAACATTTTACAAAAAAAAAAATAGTCATTTATTTAAAGCACCCATTTTTATAAATGTCTGAATTTGCTTATTCTCTGTAGAGGTTCTCTCATGTGCAAACACCTCGCAGCTCACATCCCACAGTAGGACTGTGGCCACATGAAATATTCACATCTTTGTCTGCATATTATCTGGGAGAGAAGCTCTTAAATTGGCAGAACAAAAGTATCTTTAATTTTACAAACATCTCTGTGACACTGAAAGATGGACCTGAGTTGGGTGGTGCATGCCAGAAAGGACTCAGGGAGTTGAAACTGGAGGAGATATTACTACTTAGACACTACTACACTGCTTAAGCAGGGCGAAATATGGAAAATAAAAATAAACCAAGTATCTTCCAAACATGAAATGACAACAAAAACAAAATGAAATAATAAGATGAGAATAAGCTGTAAGGACAGAGCCCTGTTGCCATTTAAAAAACTGCCAACTTTAATTTCACCCCCCAACTTTTGTTCTGCATAAAAGGCAAGCTAGCTTTCTGAAACATGGTTAATGTTATAAATAAATAGATTTATGAGAGCTTCCCTCTCCCCGACTTTAAAAATAAAACTGAGAAGGGAAAGAAAAATGCCGTGAAGCACACAACTGTGTTTTAAACTATATTGTCTAGATTTCATGCCATGTATTCGAACCCCCAAGCAAATGTGAGCACATTCAACTGTGAAGGGTCCTGTCTGCATAAAAGGCATTGTGAGTTTCTACAGAGAAACATCTAGAGATGTGTGGACTTAGCAGAACTGTTTCAATACTGAGATTGTCCATCAGCTCTTCATTGTAATGCCATGAATTTTGTTTCCTTCTTTGGATGGTACTTAAGTGTTGAAGGCTTTCTCTTCAAAGCAGGAAGAGATCAGTTATTCTGGAGCCAAATTAACTCAAGTTTTGTGTTTACACATGGCAACAATGTTATTAGGATTTTATAGTAACAGAACAAAGAAAGCCTTAAATCATGACACTTTAAATACATTGGTAGAAACATCAGGTAGGGAGTTGCTTATAGCACAGTTGGGGAGACCTCTGCGATAGATCTGATGACTTCTTTAGCATTTGGTCTGATGGAAACTAGTCTATGAATGCATTTCCAATGCTTTCACCTAATCAGACAGATGTGGACAAGGAGCAGCTATTACAGGGACTTGAATACAGCCCTGGATGAACTGTACTTCAGTCCTGGGTTTGCAACATTTCTACCTTTTCCACAAGTATTAAAGTTGTGTTCAGTTGATTAGCCCTGTAAACAAGGCAATGCAAGCTATGGCTTCTTTCTGAGAAATACAAATGTTTATGACTCCAAGCTTGTTCTTTATAAAATGAAACATATATTAAATATATTAATATTTAAAACCACAGCTCATTGAAGTGGATAAGCAGAGGGTTTGGGTGTTTTTTTTTTGGGGGGGGGGGGGGGTTGGAAGGAGGGCTTGGGTTAGGCAAGAGTTCTTCTGGCCAAGGTACTGACTTGCATTTCTAAAATCAATTGCTCAATTTCTATATTTTACTTTTAGGGCTGATTTAATTATTAGCTCTTTGGCCAGGGAGTGAGGAAAGGCTCTTGTCAGATGTTCTGTTTTAAAGCTAAAATGTTTCTTTAAACAATCAGCCCTGGGAAACTTGGAAAGTCAATGTCCTACCTGTAACCGTTTCTGTCCTGGGGTAGGGGTGGGGGTGGGGTGATCCCTACATAGGCTGACTGAAATTGGCCCCTGTAATACTAGAGCCTATCTGTACCGTGAGGTAGTTCTCCATGCCCAAGGCTATGAGAATCACAGGCATTACAAGATCATCCTGAGGATGGTAAATATGATATGTAAGAAACTAAAGCCTCATGATAACATGTATCAAGAATTGCTTTCAATTTTTCTGGCTCTCTTAAAAATCAAATGGTTTTCTCAAAATACAGCTTCAGTACACTAAGGGTTACTCCAGTGACCCAAATAATTTAGTTAATGTTCAACTTAAACATCCGACACATACCCAGAAGTCACCTGGCACTGGGAGATCACCCTTCCTAGCCATGGGGTTATCATTTGTATAAAGCAGTGTGCCGTGGAGTTGTTTGTGTGTGGCTAGCAACAGTCTCCAAGTCTCGAGTTTATGGGAGAACAAAGTGCACTCCAATGCCATGACTTACGTACAAGTGTTTACTGTGAGTCACAACACTTACTTTAAGTCTACACCTCAAATAAACGTTCTTTAAGATTAATGTTCTCACATTTCTACGTAATCTGAGCACATGAACAAATAGAGTTAGTAACACTTACATGATAGCCATTCAAGGGATTGATTCTTTTAGCTCTTGAGACAGAGTCTTACCCTGTAGCACAGGCTAGCCCCAGACATATAGCAATGATTCCCCTTCTCTTCCCTCAGCCTTCTGTATTCTGTAACCGTACACATGAGCCAAGTTTCGTGACTTATTTTGTTTGTTTGTTTGTTTGTTTTTGTTTTCTTTATGAAACTGAACTGATAATCATGTCTATTTTATTTGGCTTCTATTTGCAGTACATTATATTTTGAAGTTTGTGTATTTGGCCCATCCTGCAGTACTCAGGTTTTCCTGAGGCTGAGTTTCCATTTCTTTTAATCTCAATAAAGGCTAGTTCCTACTGACTCAGTATTCTTTTTCATTCAAAATGCTTCTTATCTGGAGTATAAATTAACATTAAAACCCTTTTTGTCTTCTCAATTAACAACATCTACCACCTTCATATCTGAGCACTCATCAATAATCAACAAAGGTTGAGTGATTAGCAAATACTTAAGAACTTACCTTCCCTGCATTTTCTATATTCTGGGGAAGGCATGTGTAGAATTGTAAGCACCTCAAGTATTTCTGCAACAAAAAACATGGGTAGTGCCATAGGATCCAATAGAAAGATACACTTATGGCCTGTCCATGCACACATACCTATAAACATACACCATAATCACACACAAGTGAAAATATATATGAAGTAAAAACATCGGATAACTGTCCAGGTGGAAGGGTGAAGTGTTAGAGATGGCACTGGGGCAGGTAACTCTTCCAGAACTAACCAGGAAGTTAAGTGATTTGGGATGTTTGGCTTACGAAAGCTGAGTTTGGAAAGAAGTAGGGAGAGAGAGAAGATAGAGTTGAGTGTTTATCCATGTACAGCATCAGGGCCCTGTGGTTAACTGGTAGAGAACTCGGTGTAAGGGGCTTGTGTAGATACTCCAGGCCATTAGTAGCCTGGACTCTAAATGAAGGCTAGAGACAAGGGTGACTTAAGTTAGTAAACAAATATAATAACAAAATAATTATTTTGTGCCTGCAAGAATGAACTCTAGGTGTTATGAACCTGGATCCATCAGTACCATAACAAAACAAAACAACACTTTCTTCTAAATACAGGGGAAAAAAACCTATTGACTATTGTCTACTGCCTATCTCCTCACTTTAGTAGGCCTAGGGTTTCTCTCTTATCAAGACAAGATGTGTCTGGTTTAATTTAGACTTGACTACGTTGTGCCAGATGAGTCAGGTTTCCTACACATCATACCAGGAGTGTGCATTTGTAAGCTCAGGTGTCTATTCCCGACAGCTCTCTCTCCTCCCCATCTTCCACTCACTGGCTCACTGTTCTGTTTTCCTGTCCTGGTGTCATGGTCTCCTAGCCATAGAGATTTCTTTTTCAATAGCTATTCTTTTTTATAATTCCTTTGGCTTTGGAATATCTGTTGTTAACTATAGCTCACTCTCCTGAGGCTAGCAAGCTTTTTTATTTCAGATGGACAAGGTCCTTGTGCTAACTACCCAGATTTATTCATTACACGCAGTCAACTTATATCAAATCCTCATGTGACACTCTATTCCCTCCACCTGTGCCACTAAAATAATCACTTTCAATAAGAAGTAACTTTTCAAAATGTAAAATTTGGGGAAGTATGTAAAAAAAAAATGTGAGCTAGCTCACTGGCAAGCCATTTGCCTCCAAGCCCAATGACCTGAGGTCAGTCCATGGAATCTATGTGATGAAAGGGGAGAACCAACTCCTCCAAGTTGTCTGGGAGAGAAGAGATTTATTCAAGTTATCCTCTGCTCTCTGCACATGTGTGGTGGCACAAACCCTCCTGCTCCTACGGACAACCCACACCCTCTATTACCCAAACTAAATAAACATCATAAAAATGTAAGTTCTCTTGTATATGTAAAGTCTTATGATTTCAATAATTGGAAACCTAAAGAGACTTAGTCAGTCTTTAGCTAGTCAGTCTTTGACTGTGAGTCTGTGACTCATATTATATTTTTCTTTGAACAAAGATTCCAGGATGTTGTGAGTATTATTTAAAAAAAAAAAAAAAAAAAAAAAAAAAACAGTGCCCCGTCCAGCTTATTCCCAGACAGCAGCCATTTTCTCTGGACCAGCATTGGCTATCTAGAAAAACCGTCCTGGCACCAATCAGATGGTCAGCATGGGGGATATCTCTGCCAATCCCCCACGCTGTCTCCACAAAGCTCGGCTGAATCCCAGACAACACCCGCCATGCTCACGGTTCCCGGTAGAAATGAGACTCTCAAGGCTTAATAATTAACCAAAGGATTTATATATTTGGAAATGCTCAATTAACAAGATGCCCACACAATTAGCGTTGTTACCCAATACCTAACTTTTAAATATAAATTGTTACCCAGGACTGCTCTTATCAATTCACCCTCCTCCATTGTTGCCAGTCTCCTCCATTCCCCGTTCCCCATCTCTTCCCCTCTCCTCCTCTTCGTTCTCCTCCCCACTCTTCATTCCTCCCATATTAGCTCCTCCCCAATTATCCAGGCTTTATTGCAAATTTAGCAGGGAAAATATCCCACTACACCAGGACACTTGACCCCTTCTCCATCATTTTAAGCATATTTCCCTCTTTTGCTCCTCTTAGTTCTCCTCTGTTATAAAATACCTTTGCCTATGCTCCTTGGGTTTCTCTGAGCAGCATCTCTCTGCCCAGCATATTCTTCTTGTCCCAGATACCTACCATGAGCCTCCTTCTCCTTGCCTCTGTGCTCCCCTGTTTCATTATTGTATAGTTCAACTCAATAGCTTGTTTTGATTGGTTTGCCAGGCACTGTGTTGGGCACTGACGAACTGCAAATACATACTTGGTAAAACAGAGATCCCTCTTTGCCCACCAGCTTATTGCAGTCTTTCTCTAACTTGCTCCTAAAGATTCTTGCCTGTTCCTGCCCTGTGGAAGTTGCTCCAAACAGCAAGTAGGTCACACTGCCTTGTTCTAAAAAGAAAAAAGAAAAAAAAGCCACATATCAGCTGCTTCTATCACTTCGAGTCAAGTTATAACTGTGTCTTTGAAGCACTTATGTGTTTTGACCTCCACTACCCCTTGGAAGCTTCCTGGTTCAGACTATTCTCAGTCCTCCTCTCTCTCTTCACTCTGGTTCTATGGCTTTTCTATGAGGACAAGCGATTCTACATCACAACCCTTGAACTCAGTGTTCCCAATGCTGCAGAGTCTTTTTCTCCACCGTCCCCACATCTGCACAACTAATCCACTCTAACCCTGGGTGGCTACTACTTATGTGTGGCACTTTCCTGTGCATCATTTCCTCACAGGACCTTACATACACTTCATTTCTGTATTTCTTTAGTAGTCTTCTTTAGCCGACAACAACAGAAGCTCTGTGAGGATCTGAGCCATTGCCCATGTCTTCATGTTTTGAATCCACAGGAGCTCAATAGTACCTGCCGTATCACAGATGCTCAACAAATATTTGTGAAGGAAAGCTACAGAAAGGGAGGAAGAAAAGATGGGTAGATGGTTGGTGAGGAGGGAGAGGGATGTTAGGAAGAAGAAAGAATATAAACTAGGGAGGAAGGGAAGACAGGGTAGACTCCTCTGTTAGTATACGTCTCTACCAATTCTTCAGACTACCCTTTCTCTCTTAAACCACATTCGATCTGGCCTCAGGCCCAGAGCATTTAAAAGGCATCATTTTTCGGCACGGACTCTAAAGTTGCTCTATTGACTTTGTGTTTATTTTCAGACCTAGCCCAATCCTTTTTATAGCAAATGGGATTGACTTCCCGTACATATTAGTAGCGTAAAGTTTCTCTTTTAAGTTAAGGTGTTTTAATGTAGTCTACTTTACTTCAGGCTTAAAAAAAATAGATAATAATACTTTGAGAACCGGGATGGCAAAATTCATGAAATGTGAGTGTGGAGGAAGAAAACATATGATCTAGTGGATTACTGACTGGCACAAAGGAATCCCACTTCTCTTTAAGGTCTGCAATCCCCAAGTCAGCATGAAACCTTGCCTGACTATTGTCCCAAACCCTCCCTTCTCACTTGCTCTTTGTCACACTGTGATAGACCGACTGAAACTTCAGTCACCGCATCATCTATCACTCACTGTCATCTGGGTCGTCCAGTTCTTCTGCCCCTTTTAAAATCCCTGTTAGGCCGTGGTGTGGGTGATCATGTCTCAACCCAGACTCAGAGGCCTCTCCACTACACAGCCCAGCACCAACCCAGCAGAAACACAACAATACCTATTTGTTATTTTCATGGTGACTTATTCTCACAACTGAAGATGGAATGTCCCCACATTAAAATACCCTAAGCATGCTTTATCAGTGTATTCACATAAAGAAAGATGGGACAAAATGAACATGCTATGTTACAAAATTGAAGACATTTCTCTCTTGCTCATAAAAGAATACATAGCAGGGTTTGGTGGCGCAGGCCTTTAATCCCAATGCTTGAGAGGCAGAGGGAGGCAGATCTCTGTGAGTTCGAGGCAAGCCTAGTCTATAAAATAAGTTCCAGGACAATCAGGGCTGTTACACAGAGAAATGCTGTCTTAAAAATAACAAAAACAACAACAAAAAATGTACATTTTTCACTATGATGAGATAAATTAATCACAGGGGCAAAGTCATTAGTTAATAGGAGCCAAATTCCAGCACAGTCAATTTGAATGCTTATAAATTAAAACCTGCCAAAAAAGACTAACCAGTATACGAAGTCATTGATAAAACTGTTAGTCGGCACATTTAAAGGGAACTGAGAAACAACAGAAATCACATTTTCTAGCTAATGGATTTAGGTTGCTGGTTCTCTTGAAAGAACTTTGCCCAGACTTAAATTTAGAAATGGTGTTAGTTTCATATTTTTATTTGGAAACTTTGAAAGCATAAAATTCAACCCAATTAGGGACTGGTCAGAAGGCTCACAACACAAACACCTATTTGAATTCCCACATGAAGAGCTAGGCATGTATTCTGTTGCTGGTATCCAGCTAGAGGCAGAGACTGGCAGATTATAGGAACTTGCTGGTCAGGCAGCCTAGTTTAAATGGCATTCTCCAGGTTCAGTGAGAGAGCTTGTCTTGAGAAATAAGGTAGATGGTGGTAGAGGAAGGCACCTAATGTTAGTCACTGTCTTCCACAAGCATGCATACAGAAAATCACACAGGTAGAGATACAAACACATAGACATACAAACACACAGACACACAGACACACAGGCACACACACACACACACACACACACACACACACAGAGAGAGAGAGAGAGACAGAGAGAGAGAGAGAGAGAGACAGAGATTCTATCAAGGGTAAAAGCTACTTAGATTCCCTCAATGATCACTGGGTATGAATTATTTTCTGCAGCATAAACCACTGTTATGACATATGACCTGTATGAATAACAGTGGCTATATCACTCCCGAGTCATGCTGTAACCGACACTGCCTAAGCTCTTGAAGTATCTCCAGTCATGTGATTGCTATCGTCTAGTGAGGAACCTCAAGCTCCTTGAGGCTGTTACTTGCCCAGGGCCCCCTGATAAAGAAGTATCAGAACTTTGGGGTTCACCCTTAAATGCTGATCTATCATTTACCAAGCACAAAGCCAAAGAGATAAAGCCGAACAAGGTCTCCAAGTGAGAAGAGTAATGGCAAATGTAAGCACCAAACCTTGGTAATTAGGTGAATGTGAGCTGCCTGTAGTCACTGCATTTGCAATTGATTTATAATTTTTCACAAAACTTCAATATTCCTCTGTTTACAAAAGAAGCTTTCAGAAAGTGTACATTTTATACAATGTTGATATTTTAATGCTAAGTTGGTAAGATGAGATAGTTTTTTTTTTTTTACAATATAGTTTTGTTTGTTTGTTTTGAGATAGGATTTCTCTGTGTGGCCCTGGCTGCCCTAGAACTTGCTTGACTAGGGTGGCCTGGAACTCAGAGATCCTCCTGCCTCTGCCTTCTGAGTGCTGAAATTAAAAGCCACCACTGCCTAGCTATAATATAATTTTAATATCATGTGCTATATATTAAAATATGACAATCTTATGTCTGGCCTTTTTCTTTTCAAATGGTTTAAATATTTCTTTAACTTTTTATTGATTCTTTGTGAGTTTCACATCATGTATTTCGGTCACCTTACCTCCTCGTCCCTTGTCACCCTCATATCTGCCCTGCAACCTTGCAACCTCCACCCCCCAATAAAAAATACACAAAAAAAACAGAGCACAGAAAACATTGCATCACGCAAGCTGTAGTATGTCACAGTGTGTCCCACAGTAAGTCCCACAGTGTATCCCTCTGTCCACACAGCTTCACTCGCAAATGACTGTTTCAGAGTCTGGTCTGGTTCAAGATGTCTTCTGTAACACCATCAATACTGGATCTTCAGAACTCCTCTCAGTTACCCTGTTGTTGCCCTGTGTCATAGGATCCTGCATCTTTGGAACAGCAGGACTGACTCTTTCCCATGTCTTAACCAGTTCACAGTTAAGGCTTCCGGTACCCAGTTAAGGCTTCCGGTACCCGTTCGAGAGAACAATAGTCAACGTCATTTTCTAAGGACCAGAGGCATATGCATACAAAGCCGGTATATTTTCTAGGGACCAGAGGCATATGCATACCAAGCCGGTATATTTTCTAGGGACAAGAGGCATATGCATACAAAGCTGGTATATTTTGATGTTGCTCACATACTAAGAAAAAACGTCAAACTTTGCTGATGAGCTTTTCTTTCTTTTTTCTTTTTTTCTTCCTTTCCTTTTGTTGGGGAGGAGGAGGGAGACCTTATGTGTCACAGTGTGATGTAACCAAGGAAGGGCTTGAACTTGTCTTTCTGCCTCTCACTCCTGTGTTCTGGGATTCTGCATGTGTACCACGATACCCATTTGTTGGCCTTTCGGGACCTTTCCTTGGAGCCCTTCAGTTAGTCTCTGTTGCCAGTCAGAGTCTCTATAGATAATTTTTTAAAAAGATGTATTTCCTTCATTCCATATTTCTTATTGTACATTGTAACTCACCTTAAAAAATGTGTATGGATATTTTTTTCCTACAATTGTTAAGCCAAGGCTTCTCAAACTAGAAAATATATGTGACTCCTTGGTGGATCATATAATTAATGGTTCAGCAGCAGGTCAGAGCCTGAGAATTCACATTTCTGGCAAGTTCCCTGATAATAGTTTCAGCTCCAATCCACAGTGGCAATTGTTTGGGTAGGCAATTAACTAAAAATGCATGACAAGAAATTTTGACTGGTTTCTATGGTTAAAAAAAAATGCATGCTTTCATGTTTCACTATGAAGTGCCAGGTTGGCTGAAGATATATGATATTTTTCTATCTATTTCAGCAAGTTATATTATAATATTTTATTGTTGATTATTGAAATAAATTAGTTTTATTCATTCAGTCATCTATGTGTGTCTTGGCCTTTCTCCTTTAGGCTAGGGATGTCATTAATTATTAAAACAAGGAACATATAGACTGAGACGGATGTATTTATAGATCTAGGAGTATATATGTGTATGTATGTATGTATGTATGTATGTATGTATGTATGTAACAACAATTGATGAAGAGAAAAAACATGAATTTTGATGAGAGCAAGGAGGGTTAAAAGGGGGGCTTGAAGGGGGATAAAAGTGAAGGGGGAATGATGTAATTGCATTATCTCATAATATAAATATTTTTTAAAGTAATAATTTTCAAAGTACGTGAGTGGCTACTTTCAAAAGCATTATGCCATGGCACCAGTGAACATACCTTGCCTGTAACTCAGTAACACCCAGGGTCCCAGTTAGGTATGATTCCTAATGAGCCTTCTAAGTCAGGAACACACATAGCACCTTCTGCTACTGTGTGCTAGTCAGCTGGGAGGGAGTTAACAGCCCACTTCCAGAGTGAGTTCTCCGATAAAGTTCTCACTCCAATGTAAACAGAGAAATAAAATAATTTGAAACTATAGGTAAAAGTGTGAGGAAGAGCATACAATGTATGTCTTTATGGGCCTCTTCGATCCATTTTCCTGAGAATACCGTGATTTCATTTTTACGACTGGATAAAATTCCATTGTGGTTATGACATTTTCATTATCTAAAATAAACCCCTTCTTCCTTAAAAAAAACTTGTTACATTTCTAATAATTCATAGTATGCATGTTCAAATTTGCTTATAAGTATTCACATATATACTTTGCTGATTTATTTCTGAATATATCTTAATTTATCTTTATGATGTGGTTTAGTTTTATATAAGTTTTTATAATTTTTATTTTTAAAGTATCATAAAACAAGCTAAATATTTGTCCTCTGACATTTATATTTAACTTATTTCCTGAAGTGGTTTTTGAGATAAATTCTATTATTATCAGAATTCTTACTTATGACTCAGTTGAAGTCCGTTGAAGTCTCTCATTTGCACAAAGTCACAATGCCCATAAAGAATGCAGCAGAAGTTTGTGGTGTCAATTATACAATGGATAAAAGGCTTTCATTTAAAGTTTTATTTATTTGAGGATTCCAATGTGTGTACTGTAGTCATATCTTTTCTACTATCCCCTTTCTCGTCCAATTCCCTTGCCCAATTCTCTCTCAGTCATGATCTCTTCTTGTATAGTTATTATTACACACACACACACACACACACACACACACACACACACACACACTCAAGCACACACAACTGAAGACAATGGCTCCTTTTTCTCCCAGATTATTGAGTGCAACTCTAGAATTTAATCCTTAGCACAAGGTCTGCTATTATTATAAAGACTGTGATGGGGTCCAGAAGGGCTTCTGCTAGGGACCCCAGAGCTTCCATTCCTTCGTGCAAAGGAGGTGTCAGATTTTGGATCATAAACTGAAGAATATGAACACTTTCCTCTATTCCTTCATGGCCCTGGCCTTCATTTTTCCAATGATGTCATTTACTTTAACGCTTTCTCTCAATCCAGCAGTGGTTTATACGATTAAGTAAGTGAATGTCTTCCTTTTCACAAGTCTTGGGAAATCACTAGCCACTGTGTGCTGATGCTGAGTTATCCTGTCACTGCATCTCAGTCTGTCTGGCTCACCGGGACTCAAACAAACTACTCTTTGTACCTTGCCTCACAAAGACAGAAAGGCCATCCCATCCTTTATGAAATGCTTTGATATGCATTGAAATATCTGCTTTGGCTTTCCGCAAGGTCTTCCTTAAACTCTGGTGCATTTGCTTGTTTGGTTGGTTTGGGTTGGGTTGTGTTGGATTGGTTTCGTTTGTGAGAGCTGGACCTTTTGGTTGAAAACATTTTAGTTAACTTGGAAAGTTTTCTTTGATTCATGGAAAGAACAGTGAAAGGAAAGGAAAGGTGGTGCCATCTCCCATGAGCTGTCTGAGCTGCACAGATCATTTTGTCCCTGAATGGTGTAATATTTTTACTTATGAGAAGAGCTAGAAGGGACATCCTTTGACATACCCACTGGCTAGGATCATTAGAGATTCAGTTCAACCCACTTCATATTTTGTCATTAAAGCATGAGTAGTCACAATTGATAATATATTACTGTCCCTAATGAGAAACCCATTCCTTAGACACAGTGCTAAATATTGTCTGTCACTATCTTTCTCAATGCCACTTAAAAATCTTATATAAACATTGTATACATGGCTTTGAAATATTTAGAAACCTCAGTTGACCCTCTGCATATATCCCTATTTGTAATTTTGCAAAAAAAGATTTAGTGGAGTTAATCTAAAAATAATATCAAATTTTATCCTAAGTAAAAACAAATGAAGTATCCTATACTTAATATAAATTACATTTATTTTAAAGAAAAAGGGTGAGAAGCCTCTATGTTTGTGTCTTATTATTTGTGATCAACATTTTGTCCTTCATACTCACCATGGATGCCTTAAAAACACTAGACATGGAAACTACACGTAATATACTTGTACATTAATAAGAAAAAATCAGGTTTGATAAAATGGCTAAATTTTTATATTTTGTCATATTTTTTCTTCTAAACTAGACATTGTCTAACTTTCCAAATATATTGACTTTCTTTGTTTGTCCCTGGCACTCCTTCATACTTTCTTGTCTGAAGCTATTACTGTAAAGTTATGGAAATGCCCATATTTGTATTGAGCATTAGCACATTTTCTTTTCAGCAAATATCACTTGACTTGACTTTTATCAACTGATTTCTGAATGAATTTTCATAATCTTGTCAGCTTCTGTTCCTTTGAAATGGAAAATCCAATGTCAAGCAAGCAAGTCAATACAGAGGAAGTCCCCTCCTGAATATTTAGAAGTTAGGTTTTACCAGTTCAGTACAGGTTAAAGAAAAAAAATCTTGAAGGGAAAATAGCAGTAACATCCTAGAGTGTCTTTACAGAGTTTATGAGCCACACATAGTTCCAAGACTCAGCAGCCAAGAGTCGATTGATAGCTGAGTGTTTGTGTTTACATGTGCACTGTAAAGTTGACATCATTGATCAGGAGAGGAATAGAAGTGGAGTCAAATGGTCCCCTGCTCATTTGACCTTAGCCCACTCCTTCCAGGAGACAAGCTGCCACTTCAAAGTCAAAGTGGATTGTTTGTTACCTTTGAAACCTGTCATGATTGAGATGATTGAAATTTAATACTCTTTTATTCATAGAAACACTAGATTTTCTTTCTTTTTCTTATTGTAGGGTAATAAAACTTCAGACCTTTCATATGACACCTTTAAGGACCTTTAAGGCAGATATGAAGATTGATTGAAATACATACACACACACACACACACACACACACACACACATGCCACATTTTGTTTTTATTCTGAAGCTTCAAATTCTTTTGCATCTTTGAATCTAATTCAGACCTCCTTTGATTACATTTTAGGTGTTTGTGTGCCTGTGTGCCTGTGTGCCTGTGTGAATGTGTGAATGTATGAATGTGTACCTGTGTGCCTGTGTGAATGTGTATGCATGTACATTCCTCTAAACACTAGGAAACAAGTGGCTGCTGTTCCTGAGATACAATCTAATTTGGTGTTTTGGTTTTGATTTGGTTTGTTTGTTATTTTGTTTTTGTTTGCTTGCTTGCTTTAGAAAAAAGCTCTTTCCTTTATCTTTCCCAAGTAGGTTAAGCAGACTGACAAGTTATCCTTGGGGATCTGCTTGCTTTGCGCCTCCCCAGGGATGTCACACTCAGCATCTTTACAAGGGTTTTGGTGCTTGCGTGGCAAACAATTTCCTGGTTAAGCTAGCAACTAGCCCCAAGTTATCACAATCTTTTAAAAAGCTCTTTGGAACTGTCACATGAAATGTTGAGACTAGAACACAAATCTCTCCTTCTCATTTTTTAATTGCTTATGAGAATGTCATGTGTGAAAATCTCCAAAGTCATATGTTCCCACTGGCACTAACCTGGCCTGTTAGTGTAGTACATCATCCAAGGAAACGGAATCGACTGGACATCTTTCATGAGGAAGCCTCCACAGACGCTTCGTAACTCGCGGCCTTTAAATACATTCTTCTGAAAACTACTCTTGATTCTCATATTGTAATAAATTAAGAGAATCACATAAGTATTTAACCTAAGATATTTTTTAAGTTTTTTGTTTTCTAGTTTTGTGGATTTCTTATGAATTTACAGAAATAGGAGTGAACAGCATGTATTTGCTAATTGGGTACAAGTGTGAGTTAAAATTTTTGTTTAGTTCTGAAATTCACACATATACTTATGTTTTATATTTTTATATATCTTTAAGTGTTGGTTGAGGACAACGTGCAATTATTTCCATCTTTTCTCTCCATGTTCGATGTTTATATTTTCATAGCTAAGACAATACATGCCATTTTTTGCTTTTCAAACTCAGGTTATACTTTAAGCATTTTTCTATCATCTGACATAATCTCTGCAGACACATTTCAGTTGATAGGAGACACCGAGTAAACTAAAATCTGCTTTTCATGTTCAAGCTTTTTCTCTTGTTGACTACCCCCTCAGAACTGTTCTGGAAGCATCTTTGGCCGTTTTAATGAGTTTCTTTGGGTAAATCCTCAATGGCGAAATTACTAGGTCACAGTCTATGATCATATTTCTGTGTCTTTTCTGTTCTTTAACCCTCACAATGCTGCTGTTGATTTTAATGACCTACTTAATAAAACACTTTAAATGTTATTGCATTTCAGTGCGGTTTTGTCAACTACCAGTTTCTCAATTAAATGTTACTACTGTGCTAACGTTCTTACACTTAGATTTTCTATTAATGCAGAAAACATGACCTTTCTGCCACAGCTGTTGAATCAGCAGCGAGACCATTTACAACGGTGTTCCTTTGTAAATTTGGCACAATGTTTTCATGAAAACTTTCATCATTTCTTCAAATTGCTTTGCACTTTGCTGTTTTTTTTTTTTTAATAAATCTGGAAAACTGATTTTTTTTAAATTTCATATTCCTGTATATTTTTAAATGCCATGTCTCTAAAACACCTTTACAAATTCTTACAAATGAGGTTTGGTTTGACCTTCAATCTCTACAAATGAGGCTGGGTTTGCCCTTCACCTTTTTCCCATTCTTTTCCTGTTTGCTCTGTGTTTAAAAGGCCATGCTATTCTGGTCCCTCTTTCCACATTTTCTCTGCCCTGTTTTTGCCGACTTGCCTGATTACCCCAATTGTTTCGAGACTTCACATTTCTACGGTCATAGCTTCATTTCAAACTTGTTTGATTGAAATTAGGGCCTATTGTTACTATTGACACACCTTTTCTTTAATTTCTTCTGGCCTATTTTAATATTTTTTCTACTCTGTTATATATGTGGCTCTAGATATTAATGTTAGCCTTTAGTTTTGCACAATAATTTGATTCATTCTGCTTTCCTACCGATCCCATATAATCAATACACCTATATTTCCATCCAGTTTCAGTACTTTAGAGTTTTGTGATGATTTTTTTTCCTGACACAATTTATTTTGAATTAATTTTTAAACATTTTCCCAAAGACATGTTTTTCATATTTGTACTGTTATTAATTCATAACTTTGTTTTACTGTTTGATATAGGTAGAGACTGTATCTGTGCATATAATACTACCTATCTGAATGTGCCAAGACTCATTTAATTAGAAATAATTCCTTATTCAATAATACCTAATTAATTATGATTATGAAATTCAAAATATTTAGATGCTCCACTAATTTTTCCCCTTGTATCTTGGCCCTTACTCATACATAGAGTGCAGAGCTAGACATCACTCTGGCAACTGACCATACTCAAGAAATCGAATACTTTTCTTTCTTTTCTTTTCTTTTCTTTTATTTTTTGCCTTCATAAAAACCTCAGTTTTCACTTCAATTTAAAGATACCTTTTTCCTAATCTCTTCCTGGATTTGCAATGACTTCATCCATCGCTTTAAGGATAATAAATTGTTTAAATCATTTGAATTGTCATTTGATAAATCACTTCATACTGAGAAGTAATATTTGGTTCTTATTCCTGCTTCTGAGTGCTTTAATTCTTACCTTTGTTGTTGTATAGTTTCGCTATGAAAAATCCAGAAGTTTACTTTTTAAAACAATTAAATTTTTTAGCCTCCTTTGATGAGCCTTTGTATATGTTATTAATTTTAAGAGTCTTACCTGCTGATTTGAAAGGTTACTTTATCACCATTCACTTTCCTCTCCTATAGAATCCCAGTAAACCTCTTTTCTTGGTGTAGTGTCTAGTGTCTATTCTCTGTAACCTCCCTCACGTCCTTTCCACTCCTCTGTCTACTGTTTTACAGTTGTTTTTAAATGGACTCCAACTCACAAATTCAACCTTTAGGTGTCTAATTCGTTGCATAACCCAGATTTCTACTAAATGATCAGTCTCAGATTCTGCTGCTTTTATTTTAAATATAGCTAATGAGCTTTTAATGATCTCTTCCTCATATGCCAAATCCTATATAGTTTCTTTAAATGGATTAAATAGTCTACTTTACTTTGATAATTCTAAATACTTCAGTTTTCTATCTACTTCCCATTTTTCTTATTTTTGCTGGTTGTCTTTCATAAAAGTTCACTCGGTCATGCTATGGTTTCCTTTTAATTTGTGTAATCTTGCTTCTCAGTATTTTATCTGAAGAAATTACTTAGATACAAATTTTCTATAGAATTTTCTTTTAAGTTTATTTTTAATTGCACAATCTACAGATCAGGGATTTATTATGAATTATATGCTCAACTTGTGGGTACTCCACCACACTTGCGATTAGAATTTTTGACACAAAGAAATTTGGTATTGTCTCAGGTGCACTTTCTTTTGTTCTAGTGAAGCACTGATGAAAGAAACGTGATAGGGAAGGGGACTAGTTTTTACTCACACTTCTAGAATATAGTCTGTCCTGCTGGGGAAGTCCAGGGAACAAGGGCGTGAGGCAGCTTGCCACTTGGTGTCTACAGCCAAATATGCAGCGCTGACAATGAAGGCCATTGTTCAGAACCCTCTCACTTCTGTTCAATCCAGGACCCCAGCCCACGACATGATGCCCCCCATAGTGAAGGCAGGGCGTTCTTCAGAAATTACCCTACTCTTCGTACTCCTCATAGGCATACCCAAAGCCTCCTTTCCTAGAATCTGCCAAGTTGCCAGTCAATGGAAGCCATCACAGGTACCTGCTTGGAAGACACAGGCTCATCCTGAGTGAAAATTTCCATCCAGAGACTTATGAGTTTCTTCCATGTCTTGGGCTGTGATTCTTTCTCATACACATAGCACAATGGCTTTTGAAAAGCATCAACTCTGATAGCTCTTTCTAAAAAATTCTATTTTATAAATTTCAAGACTCAGAAACTCTTAGTTTTTCATGCAATTATCCAGTATAATTTTTCATAGTAAACTTTAGTTGAATTCAAAAATAAACAGATGTGAAGGCACAGTTTGGTGGATTCCCACAGAGGGAATAAACTATAGGACGAGAGCTAGATCAAGATGGAGAGCGTCCCCAACCTACAGAGGTGGTTTTGACATGTTCTTCTAGCTATTGTCCCCCTAGGGCGGTAAGAGCTATTCTGAATTTCAATACCATCTTCATGCTACTCATTAAAGAGTGTTCCCTAGTACTTCCTTCTTTAATGCCTACCTTATCTGGACATTTTATCTGTAAGAGCCATCTGTCTTCTATATACTTTTAGCTCATTTTCTGCCTCATATAAATAAGCCATATATCCTTTGCCCATTTTATTGTTGATAAACATTTGAGATTTTTTTATTGTAAGTCATTATGAATCACTCAGCTATGAACATTATTGTGCACATCTCGGTGTATGTGAGTTTGTACTTCTGCCTAGTAGATAGTTGAAATTGCTTGTTCATAAGGATTGAATACTCCATAGTACTGGAAAACTGTGGGTTTTGAGGTCACTTTTACAACATAGATTCTGTCCGTGGCTGTCTTGGTGTTTGGCTTGTTCTCCACTCTAGCCAGGATTTTTCCTTTCCTTCATTCTCCCTTTTTGTTTTCATGGCGTTCTGCTGATAACTGCGGATTCCATAAATTAAAAAATAATTTACATGTACAGCAATGCATTTGTAGCTAAATCTTTGCTGGAACGTATTGTATAAAATCATCTAGTAATTTTCACCCGAAATGTCCATTTTTTGCCCTAACTTCTTATTACTTCACTAACCCTTAAAGTGATCCTTTCATTTGCCCTTCCTGTCCTTGAGCTCCCTCTGCCGTTGCACATGTGTATCTAAACAGCAGATTCATCAGTGATGCTCAGTTTTAGACAGAAGCACCGCTTATCCAAAGAGCAAGCTTGCAACATCAATTTAAGTATTGACTTGAGGTAAAAAGAAATGTGGGAATGAACGCTGTAAAGCTAGTACCATAGATATAGGAAATCTCCATGCACCTTTTTAATTTCACTATTAATTTATAATTCTAAGAAATAAAATATTTAAAATTGATACTCTAAGGCTGGAGGCATAGTGCAGTGGTGCAATAATTTTCTAGAATCCCAGAGATCCACTGTTTGATCCCTTGGCACCACAAAGAATGGAAACATATGATATGAACTAATAATTTCAAATACCAATTCTACTGGCAATGTAGGCTAATTTACACCAGATTTGAGATGCTTCATATTATTAAAAGCCAGACAAACTAACTGAACCGTATGTTGTTTTCTTGGGTATGGCTCCAAACACATTGCCATTATTGGCATGAACTGTTTCTCATGGGAATATACTACCTAAGGTCTGGAGATTCATTTTTTGCCTGTCAACATTAATCTCTTTAACATTCATTTTGGAAATAGAGCCACATACCCTTATATTAATGCACGGCAAGAAGCCACTCAAATGCAGGTGTAAAAAGAGCAATTTTGTGGTTTTCTCCATGCCTTAAGTTAATGATGCTGCTTGAACACATTTTGGAAAGGTACTAGTGAGAGATCCAGGTCAGAGTTGGGCAGGTGGATGTTTTTAACCTCTGATAATGTTCATATCACTTCCCCTTTTTCCACCTGTGCCTTTCCCAGTGACTAAAACTGCAGCCCACTTAGGCTCAGTTCTTTGTGGCTCTAAAAAGTAAAAATCAAAAATAAAGGAAAACTAGTTTTTTTTATAGTCATCTCAGAAGAGCAGACAGGAGATGCGAGAGTACAAAATACAGAAGGATACAGTGGAAGTTGCTATGTAGACTTCTGGGCTTTCCATCAAAAGTGCCCCACAGTCCCCAAAAGAAAATGAAAAGTCTTATAGCTATGCTTTTCTAGAAAGAATGGGTCAGGCATGCCAGGTAAAAAATGGTTTGACAGGGAAGAGATAGGTTTGGGGTTCTATGATTTCACAAAATGGGGCCAAGCAGAACATTTTGCATGGACAGAAATGTGTGATTTGAGACGTCTCCCAGGATCAAAGGAGCAAGCCTTGGAGAGCTCTTAGAGGTTTAGACAAATATGAAGCAAAGAGCAAAGGAAAGGAATTGAAGTAGAAAGATGTCAGAGACCTGGGTGTATTAGTAACAGAGAGACTGAGTCTAGTGCTAGAGAACCAATGCTTCTAAGAATGAAAACTAGGGTAGCTTTTGATAATTGTATTGATTGCGCTGCACAATTCAACCAAATATAACTTTGGTTTTCTTCCCATTTGAAACTTAGTTATATAAGATAGAGGACTCCTGTTTTCTCTAAGTTACTTTTATTATAGTTTACCAGCAAATGCAAAACAGACTTGGCTAAATGTGTATATGTACAAAACTGATACTTTGTCCAGTTGTATTATGAAATGGAATCTCCCTAACTAAATAGAATGGAAGACCAGTATTAGAATTCAAAGGGATCCAATATTTCTTTGTACCTTTCAAGGCTCAGTGTCAAGTGTCGGACCCATTATGTGTATCATGCACCATTATAATCACAAATTGGTTTTGTTCATTCAATATTTTACAGTTCTCTTACCATATTCCAGAAACAATCTTTAATGATTAAGAAAATTTTCTATCCTTGTTTTTAGAAGTCTACCATGTTTGGAGGAAAATGGAAATGCAGAATTGATAGTAAATACACAATATATTCTTCATATTTATATCAACATTTTTTCTGTGTGTGACCATACACAGGACAACAGTCCTATAAAACAAGATTACCTAGTGGTCTGTGGTCTTCTGGTAAATATACATTCTGATGCTTACACATGATAAAAGTACCTAGTAATGGTTTCCTTAGAACATGTCCCCAAACATGACTGTTTCTTAAGATTTCTAGTAGAGAAGTTTGTTTATCATCCTGATTATATTGCTTTATATCTGTGGTTACTATATAAATAACTGTAGATGTGTGCTATATATTAATACTATTTTATTTACTACTTGAGAATTCCATACAATATTTTTAGATCTTATCTTTGTCCTTTAAATCCTTTCAGGTGCTCCCCTACATTCTTACCTCTTCAACTTATATTTTTAACAGGATGGGGCATCCTATGATGAGGAAGGTCCTAAATATATTCATTTCCCCTCTATCCTATATAGACCTAGATATATGTGACCTCAGGAAAGTACTTGCTTCCAATAAGAGAGTTCACCACCTTCTGAATCAGGGATGGGATTAAAGCAAATATACTCCCCACTTCCAGGGTTGGCATATTGAAAAGCAAAATGAAACCAACCCTGAAAATCCGTAAAATGCATAGGAGAGTTCTAAGAGCATAGCATGGTATAATGTTTACAAGTGAAGCAGTAAGAGTTCGGGTTAGTCACGTTTAGGACAGGTTATGTGTTCCAGCACATGTTGCGTATGTACCTTATATCATGGCACTGAAGTAGTTGAGCCCACACAACTGTGTACTTAACATCCCTGTACTAGGCAACAACTCTGTAGCTGCAACCTTGGTTTTCTTGGGAACCTTTGCCATGTGCCAATAATGAAGGCCCCTTTATTGAGGAAACATGCATTTGGTCTTCCACCGACTCTGCAGAGTGATTTTACCCTTCATTTACCTCTTCCATGTTCTGTACAATTCTAAAGCTTTATTACCATCTCTCTGTGTTCCTCTAGAAGGGAACATAAGCAATGGGAGCTGTTCGCCTTTTACTGTTTGCCACACTCTGCGGAGTTCTTTATACACTCTAGAGGGTGCGCTAGCATCCAGAAATATTGTGGTCTGATCTCGTTTCTTTGTACTCTAAATGTTACTAAATCAAGACGTTTTTTCCACAGCCCAATCTCCACAAACTGCACTTGCTAATGTCTTCAACAAGACAACAGATCATCATAGTTTCTTTTCTCTCAACTTAGAACACCCAGATATTGAAAAGACAATTAAACATTGGGGAAAACCCCTCAGAATCAATTAAATACCTTAGGGAAACGCCCAAGAGCATTCAGTGTGTATAATACATGTCTACAACATCAAGGTGTTATGAAGATTATGCATTAGAGTAGAATCAGATGTCAGCATCCTTTCCACTGGGGGAGCTATGCTCAACTTCATCCGTGAAAAGAAAAACAATGATTGCAAGATTCTCCGATGAGGATTTTACAATGGACAAAGCAACACCTTTAGAAGTAAAGATATTATCTAACTGGAAAATAATAGTCCTTTCAACTTTTCCTGCGTGAACTGAAGCAAGTAGATGATTTACCTTGCTCTCAAAGTAAGCAAGTCATTGCTCTCTTTTAACACTCACTCCTTGTTTTTCGTGGACGGAGGAGCATACAAAAGTTTCCCACTGATGAGATGCTGTCTGCAGCTTTCAGAATCTGAGCCACATGGCCCAAAACAGACACAATTTCTCTATGATTAAACTATGGTCCACTCTTTTAGGCTGGGCATTTCATTTCTGCAACTATGGCACAAATATCTAACAGTGTGTGTGTGTGTGTGTGTGTGTGTGTGTGTGTGTGTGTGTGTGTGTGTTATGAACTTAAACATTAACTGGCCATATGCATATAGGCACTTTGCTGTCCTCTGGGAATCTCCATAAATTTAATCCATCCATTAGCCATATGTCCATGCTGTTAAGTGCCGTTTAATTTAATAAACATCTATTTTGAGTGACTGCTCTTCTCTAAGAGTGGTGTCCACTCTCAGAAGACATCGGAGGCACACTCGTGAAGAATGCACAGCCTCAATCCTCAGAGGGTTGGAACAAAGAAGAGAGCAGGGCAGCTGCTTTGGGCCTGGGCTTTGAACAATCCTGGGGAAACTGAGTAAGTGCAGGACGTTAGCTATCATAAACATATGTGGAAAGCTCCAGGTTTTATTTACACTGCTAAATTACTCCCTGAAATTTAGACTCTGGGGTGCCTATTTTACTTTCTGGTCTAATTAACGGCTTTGCTTGTCAGAATCCATACTCACATCATTCCCTAAGCACTCCCTGCCCTGCCCCCATATAGTTAGGTTTGTCACATCAATCATCATGGTGTGCAGGGCTTATGTTCTGAATGTTTAAGCCTTTCCCTTTTCATCATTATCACCAGTTCTGTTATGACTGTTGGAATCATTTTTACTATCATCATCATCATCATCATCATCATCATCATTTATTTTAGACTGAGTAGTATGACTGACCTGAAACTTGCTGTGTCAACCGACCAGCTGAGCCTAGAACTCAGAGATCTACCTGCCACTGCCTCTCAAGTGTTGGAATTAAAGGCATGGGCTATCAAAACAGACTGAACTATTCTTAATATAACTTAATGTATCATTGAAGAAGAGTTATTGAAATTTGAGAACTTTTGAGCTTAGTTATTCTGTTGGGGAGATCAGCTCAAAAGATAAC
>JANHMN010000014.1:31409389-31459635 GCA_030674055.1 Rhabdomys pumilio
TTCCAGTTTAGAATGCCCACAGTGTAATAATGTAACTTTAACATGAAGCTACAGCCTTTTTCTTGTTTTTCTACTTCTTGTCTGAGTAACCAAACGGTCCCTTTATTCCTCCTGTGATGTCACAGAAGATCCCTTATCTCCTGTTTCATTACTGTAAAGACCAATCTCTATATCACATGCAGTGTTTAGCTATGCTATTTATTATGATTGAACAGTGTCAATGCAACATATGGGAGATCTTTCTGTATCCAGGCAAATCAAATAAAAATTTTATAATAATTTTTATAGAATCTTTCTGGACAGACACTGAGAAAAAGACATCAGTTCTCCAGAACCTATCAGTCACATTTTAAAATAATAATAAAGAAAATGCTCCCTAGGGTGTTTCAGTGTAATGTCTCTACATGTGCGATAGTCAGCTTCTGTACAACATAATATCTGATTTAAAGACATCCACATCTTCCTCTGAAGAGAGTTATAGATCATCATGTCATGTCAAACTCGTTTGTTTCTTCAAGGGTAATAAGCCATTCCCAACCTACAGTGAGCTGTAGAGAACACTACAAAAATCTCATTTATACATGTCACCCAAAAACTCTAATGATGCTAACATCTCCTCACAAGTTCACCATGCTTCAGATAATTAAAAAAATAATAATAAATACAGTACATGGATATAAATACCCTGACAAGTTGGAGCTGAGAAAAAAGTAAGATCAGAAAGAGATGACTTTGATCTACATCATGGGGCCAGGAAGCAAAGTCACATGTCACTCTTCACTGTCAAGTTTTTGTTTGTTTTCTAATGACTTTACAGAGCCAGGAGAGACCGGTGATGAGCTCATCTTACAGCAAGGGCATGAAGGAGTTCTTTATGTTCGTGGACACGTTATTTGCCATTATTTTGATACATAATAATAACATATTAAGTTTCTATTTGTTTATATTTATTTGTTATTTTATATGCCCATGTGAGAAACAAGATATTTGTGACAGTATAGTTTGCCTTAGTTTGTGTTATTAGTCCTTAGAACACAGAAATGCATTGCAGAGATGTACATGAATGGGCAAAGACAAATGTCTGCCATAGCACATAAGCAGGGCTTGCATTCGTAGGTGGTTTAAGCTCTGTGCATGAGCTAGTGTCCTCTGGGTGGGCTTATTTTTGAACTCAGAACTGTGTTTAGTTGACTGTTTCCTACATTTGTTAGGAATGTAGGAAATGGAACACCCAGCTCCATCTATAAAATGGGTGTTCTCATTTCCCATAAAGTACAACAATGAAGTTTACAAAAGTCTCTGGCTGAGTGATTAGCATAAAGAAACTAGTAAACAATGATTTCTTCTAATCACCTGAACAAATCAAGCCTGTGTGTGTGTGTATGTGTTGTGTGTGTGTGTGTGTGTGTGTGTGTGTGTGTGTGTGTGTGTGTGCGGGCACACACATGTGCACATGCAATATATTATTAAAGATCAACATCTGTTACTTGGACAATTATTTAGCATATTTATATTATTTAGGGTATTTATCCACTTAGCATAGTAGCCACATTTGCTTGGGAAAAAAAGGAGAAAATCTCAATTGCAAGGATGTCTCATGTTTATTGTCACATGAGAAAGTGCAAGTAGGTACATATGTGAGAAACAACTTCCTACTGTACTGGTGGTAAGAGCCAATTAAAGTGCTATTGTTATTTTATTAAGGAAATGGTGTTACTGTAATTTCATTTTCTCTAGAGAAATATCGGAGATTTTATTAAACACATACTTTTGAAAAGTTGAAGACTTTGAAAACTATTATCGTTACTATGTATGAAAGAAAACAATCATGTAGGGGAAAACATGTTCCTTAGGAAACTGGTAGGTTATTAAAATGCAAGAAGTAAGGGGGAAAAATGAAAACTGCATGATACTGTCAACTCTCTCTTGAGACTCAGCTTTGAAACAATTCTTTCCTTTTCCATCCTCCTTCTCATTATGAATCATGTTAATTCCTTTTCATTTCTGGGGGCACAAAGACATGAATAAGAATTCATCCATGAAGAGCTCAAATCATGTGCGTGCAAATGGAGAGAGTATTGAAGCAATAAAGAAGGAAAAGGAAACACTGGGGAGAAATGTATCTTCTTTTGTTAAAATAGCAGGGATCTCAGAGTCTTACATCAAATGTTGTAGTCTCCAAACGGAATTCTCTACAGCAGCAGTTTTCCACTTTGCAATATCGTTCATGGGCTCTCTCTCTCTCCTCATACATATATATCATATATATGTATATTATATTTATATGATACATATAATATGCATGGCCAATACCAAATAATTCCATTTATCAAACAAAATTGTGTTCAATTCAAGGATAACTCTGACATGTTAAGAGTGTGGTAAATGGATGTTTTTCTAGAGGTTCTTACATTTGTAAATAACAACAAAGCATGAACCAAGGAGAGGATCCAGTGTGAATCACATGAGGATCAGAAATAACATTTGTGTTCTGATTTAAAAAAAAATGACGAGCACAGGGAATAGTTCGAAGTTTATTTGCCATGAATATTTTCCATTTTCCTTTTTGTTTTTAATTTTCCAATCTTCCCTCTCCCACTCATCCTCAAATTTTACTTACCAGCTAAATTCTCAACACATTCACCAGTATCTTACCATGGCCATGTTTTTAATAACTATTGCAGTAAAAGGCATTTGTGTTTTCTGAACGCATGTAATATTTCAATCTTACCTTTTGAAAGCTCTCCAAGGGAACCCCAACCCACAGAATAGATAGATCCTGGTGGCTTTAGGTTATTTAAAAGTTTATCGGTGTGTGCGATGCAGATGGAGCTTTTCTTCATAAGAATGAATGCCCTAGCTTAAGTCACTGTTAAACACAGCATGCACTGCTATGTATGCTTCAGTGATGCTGCAGCCAAATTTATTTTTTAAAAAAATGAGTCTAAACTGGATAGTAAAGAAATATTCCCATCACTGGCCTTTCACATGTGTATCTAAGCAGCTTGTCTACTTTGAACTCATTTCTGCTAGATTAAATAGTTGTATTTCAAATCTTCCAAGATGCACATCTCTGCTGTTTTCCTCAGCTCAAGTCAGTTCTAATTATTTGAAACTAGTAAAGCATAAAAATGTGAGATGAAAAACAGCAAATTAAAGCATGGCCACGGGCTTTAATAATTACAGCACTTTTAAGTCCATTACATTTCACTCTGCTTCAGCTGTTAAACTTTTTTTTTTCCTCTTGCTGATATAGGGGAAGGTAATTATCAAAGATGTCCATCCACTGGTAAAAGGCAACCACGTGAACCCTGAGAAGATGAAAGAACAGAGGCCAAACCCACCACAATCTCAGAATCCTTCTCAGAGTGTGGGATGGAGAATGGTATCCCACTCATATATAAACTGAGAACAGTATCCAAATATTGAAGCGGACAAGGAAACAACATAGTGAGGGGCAGCAGTATCTCAGGTGTTCTTGGGACAGTCTCAGCAGACTGACTATACAGGTTCCTACTGTACATTTCCTTATACAGGGTAGACTGAGAAGAAAGGTCCCACTGTGACACATGGGAACTCAGTCAATCCAATTATTATTGGATTATTATCAAACAATTATTTCTTCTCTTGTTGTGTGTGACTCCTGAGGTTTCACTTGACCAGTAACTACATCCAAGTGTGGTATCAAGTTCATGACGTCCCTTTGAGTATTAGCCTCATTTCTGGTACTACTTCTTCCAGATTGCTTCTTTTCTCCCCCCTCTTATTGAAATATATTGGTTCTTACATAATATATCCTGATTATGGTTTCCCTTCCTCCTGGTCCCCACCTTCTACCTCCCCTCCCATCCACATCCCCTCCCACTCCATTTTCTCTGTCATTAGATAAAAATCAGTATTCTAAGGGATAATTTTATATATATATGTATATGTATATGTATATGTATATGTATATGTATATGTATATGTATATGTATATGTATATGTATATGTATAATAAAATATAATAAGGTAAAACAAATCTATTTTACCAGAGTTAAACAAGACAAACAGAAGGAAAAGAGCAAGAGAAAAGGCACAAGAATCAGAGACTCACTCAGTTGTATGCTCAGGAGTCCCATAAAACCACTAAAGTGGAAGCTATAATATATATGGAGAGGACTTAGTGCTGACCCATCTGACTCTTATACACTTTCTGTTTCCTCTTCCATGGGATTCTCCGAGTCTGGGGGAAAGCGGGTGATGAAGATAACTCTTTTCAGGATATGTGTTCCAAAGTCTCACTCTCTGCAAAGTATCTCTGATGAGTGTAGCACAATGTCATTAAGAATTGTTTTATTGTTGCTTTTTTCCTACCAGTAGTCCTTGGTTTCACCCTAGGTCCTAGGCCTATCTAGTGTCTTGTTCTTGATCACTCAGGAAGTGTTGAGTACAAGTTCCAAGTCATGGAGTTGGCCTTAAGTGAAATCAGAGTCTGGCTGGTTGCTCTAACAAAGCTTTGTGCCACCATTGCCCGAGCATATACTGTAGACAGGATACTATTGTCGATCAAAGGATTTATGGCTAGGTTGGTGTTTACATTTCTTTTAGTAATATTCACAGTACCTCTCTATATCAAAGACAGGGCTCACTGTAGGCATTGGTTCGACTTCTCTGGGTTCAATGAATTATGAAGGTGTCTTCAGCAATGGGTCCTGGATGTCAGTTTGTGGAGAGCAACCTATAGCCTTTGCAACAGACTGGGTTGTTTGAGGGACATCTTTGACCAACAACTCAATTAAATGTACCTCAATCCTGGGACTGCAGGCTTCATTTGGTAACAAGAGGTATCCAGGTGGAGTTCTGTCTCCCCAATTATTTGTCATTTTGTTACATTGCCTTCATATGTGTGTGTATGTATATATATATATATGCTTCTACCCATCAAATGGCCCTGAATTTTAGCTGCCACTCCTTGTAGTCCCTTCTTCATCCCCTCTGCTCTCTCCCCACTTGATCTTCCCATTCCTGCCCTGCCCTCCAATATATCCCTGTCTATTGAATTCCCCTTTCCTAAGGACATCTATCTGTTCCACCTAGTCCCTTACTCTGTACGTAATATCTGCATTTCTTTAGACTTGGCTATCATTGACATAACAGCTCATATCCACACACAAGCAAATACATGCCATATTTCTCTTTCAGGGTCTAGGTTATCTCATTTGGGATGATTTCCTTCCCTAGTTTTATCTATTTACCTTCAAATTACATGCTTCCATCTTTTAAACAGCTGAATAGTACTCCCTCAGGTAAGTGTACTACAGCTTTTTTCTTTTTTTTTTTTTAATTTACTCTATTGAGGGGCATCTAGATTGTTTCTAATTTTTGGCTATCATGAATCAAACAGCAATAGATATGGTTTAGTCAAAGTCTCTGTAGTAGGATGAATTGCCTTTTGAACATATGCCCAAGAATGGTGTAGGTGTATCTTGAGGTAGATCAATTCCTATCTTCCTGAGGAACTGCCGTACTTATTTTCATAGTGGATATACAAGTCTGTATTCCCACCCGCAATGGATGAATGCCCCCATTCTCCACCGTCTTACCAGCATGAGGCATCACTTGTTTTATTGATCTTACTCATCCTGATGAGTATAAGATGAAATCTGAAAAGTAGTTTGATTTCAGTTTCACTAATGGAAAAGGATATTGAACATTTCTTTAAGTGCTTCTCAGCCATTTGAGTTTCCTCTTTTGAGAATTCTTTGTTTAGATCTGTACCCCACTTTTTAGTTGAGTTATTTGCTATCTTGATATCTGGTTTCTTGAGTCCTTTATATGTTTTGGAATATTAGCCTTCTGTCAGATATATAGTTAGTAAAATCTTTTACCATTTTGTAGGTTGCTGCTTTGTCTGAATGATGGTGTCCTTTGCCATGCAGAAGGTTCTCAGTTTCATGAGGAGATCCCATTTATTAATTTGTAATCTTAATGCCTGTGCTAATGGTGTTCCATTCAGAAAGTCTTTTTCCTGTGCCAATGTGTTTAAGGCTATTCCCCAATTACTCTTAACCTCCACGGTCTTTGCTTTAGTCCAGACCCTGATGTCATTGGACCTGAACATGTAAGAGAAAATAAGCCCCTCCATCCTCAAGTTGCTTTTGGTCATGGTATATCTCACAATGACAGGAAAGCAAATTAGAACAGAGAGCCAGTACGTACCAGTGATTTTTAAGACCAAGTACACTTTCGTCTGGCAATTTGGTTACCTTTAACTGAGACACTCACAAGATTCAGGACACTGGGAATTTCACTTATCAGTTCTAGATCTACATTTCCTCCTGTACAAAGTAGTGATGATGATACATATTTCATATAAATGTTGTAAAAATTAACTGAAAAGGTATTGTATGAGTGTGTGTGTGTGCAATGTGTGTGTAGTAGTAGTCGTCATAGTAATAGGAGCACAGGAGTATTTTATCAATGTAAGCTGATTTATTAACTTGCTAATAACTAACATAGGATAGAACAGAAAAACTTAGGGTGCCTATGATAAAATTTACAATTGTTAAAAGACAAAGAGTTAGTATTTGTATTTTGTATTTGTATTATATGTATTTTAGAATATGAAAATCTTTTCTGTTTCTAAAGAACAACATAAAAAGTCTATAATAACATTAGATACAGAGAAAAGGCCAGGGAAGGTGAGGATGAAAGGTGGGAACTCTGGGAGAAACAAATCAAACAGTATGGTTGCCTAGGCAACGCTGTTTTCAAATGCTGGGAGGTGGTACTGGCTTTACAGAATCTGCAAGCAAATCCTGTTCAGGCCCTATATCACCTACATTTTAACAGAACACGAATTGTCTTTCATTATATATCATACTATAGGGCACAGAAACAGAATTTTAGATAACAGTAGTGATCAAAATAGAGAGGAATCAGAAAGAATTGATCGTTCTCTACAGGCTGCCTATTGTAGGCTGGTGGAAGGCATTCACAAAAAGCCTAAACCCTTCTGCCAATTTTTCAAAGTAGCTTTGATGGTATTTAGATGGCAACCTCATTTTATAGTGAATTGCATTTTCACAGAACCCAGGAGAATCAAGCAGCTGGCATAGCAGTTATCTGAATTTGATCTAAGTTGACGTCAGGGGGCTGTGAATGCTCAAGGCGCTCCTGCGTTCTGCCTCTTTGTGAAGTGCTTTGACAGCAGCGGGGTTGTCACTCCTCAACGTGTTGGCTCTGATCTTATATGATTGGAAAGCATTTAGAAACGTTACCCTCTTGGATTTTCAAGCAAGATATTTCTTCCAGGAAAATTATCCTGCAATATGATTGCGTATAGCAACACAATAAGTACAAATACCCATACAACCAACCCAAAGCAGAAGCCTGGATCCAAAGCATTATCCTTGGAAAGAGAGGTTATGATGTCAAACATTATTGGTAGAGATTTACATTAAAATTAAGCCAGATTTTTATATCCAAATCATGTAAATCTCCTGGGTATTTCTTTATAATGATATGACAATTTCAGTGTGGATATATAAATAGGACTTGATATTTCTGTGCTAATCATTCATATACATTAATAAACAACAGTGCTATACAGTGAAAATAAATCCCAGGTGACTGGTGGCTATGGCATTTCATAACTTATTGGAAATCCAAAGTCAGTGCTAATTTCCTCGTGCTGATTGCTTGGGTGTTTGGTTATTTAATGACTTGATATCGATGGTAGATATCATTAGCTGTCAAATAGTGGTTGATGACTCATACAATTCTAGAATACTCTGAGGAATTCAGTGCTCATCCAGGTTACATTTTACAAGTGAAAAAGCAGGATGAAAAAGAATATGTGCCTGCCACGTCTGTCTCTGTGAGCCCGTGTGAGCCCTGACTAGTAGAGTCTATGGGCAAAAACAACACCCTCTCTCTCTTCTACAATTTGATTTAGTTTTCCATGTATTTTTTTCTTTGATTTTCTAGAAACTACTAGCATAACTCCTCTATATTGCTGGCAGTAAAGCAATCAACCTTGCCCTTGCTACTTGGGGTTGACAGGGTCATCAGAACTAGGCACTAAAGGGGGTTGGGGCAGATGACCAAGAGTGGACTCTGGGTGGTACCAGAGTAAACACACAGAATTTACATACATGCATGAAGTCTTGAGGCTGGTTAGTTGGAAGCAAAGGCATTGACACATTGCTTTCTGGTGAACCTCTGCCATCACTTTCTCCTTCAAGGCTAAGGCTTGTATTTCTAAGAAAAAGTACACACTCATCTTTCCTACTAAAGCCGATGTATTTAGCATTAGAATACAAGCAGCATTAGACCAACCCACTACATATCTACATACACCTATGCATATGTATACACACCTTTATGTTACATGTCAGATTTGACAGGGTAAAATTCTAGTCTCTAGCATCCTCCTAATTTTCACATTCTCTAGTTTCTCACATAAAAAAAAAAGTGACAGGCATTTCTTAGAGTCACACTTGTGTGAAGCTTCTCATGCCCTATAGTGATATGTGTTGAAGTCCTCAAAAATTGCTTCGGTTATAATTGAGTTATGGTGTGTTGTCAGCAAATGCTGATTCAAGCGTTGTCCATGGCCTCCTCCTTGCTAGAGATGTTATTCTCAGCCTTCCTGATGCTGTGACCCTTTAACACAGTTCCTCATGCGATGACTCCACAACCATAAAGTTATTTTCATTGCAACATCGTAATTGTAATTTTGCTGCTGTTATGAATTATAACGTAAACAATTTTGGAGACAGAGGTTTACAGAAGGGGTTGCAACCCACAGATTGAGTCCCACTCTTCTAGGGAATGACCATGAAGGCAAAAGGAGGAGCTCTTTGCCATGATGCTGCTCTTTAAAGGGTTCTCTTTAAAATTAGCTTCTACGGTAGTAAGAGAAGTCATTTTGTAATGTTATTTCAAACATTGAGACCAAATTATTCCTGTAGTGATAAAGGAATATGCTATAGGAAACTGAAGAGCTTTTATAAAAATATATATCAGCATAAGTTGGAGAAATGAAAAAAAAGATGGTTATTCTTTTTAAACCAAGTTCATGGAAATGACTGTGATCCCTCAGGACAGAAGAGCTATTTTAGAACCTGCATGCATCGTTAAAAGACAGTGCAAAACCTTCTAAATCTCAATAGTCAAAAGCAAAGGGATTCAGGAATATTCAGGGGTTTTACAAATGGATCTTAGGACACTCTTTCCCTACCTAACTGTTCTATCCATAGAACAGAAAAGAAGGAATGGTAAATGCTAAATATTTCCATCCCAAAGCTTCAATAAGTAAATTCAACTCTCTTGAACTAAGAAACAGCTTAACCTCGGGCTATTGATATATTCAGAGACACCTGGCAAGTCTGCCATCAATCCCAGACAAAAATCTCCTGATTACATGCTCCCCTGAAGTGTATTCTTATTATTCAGTTATGATTCCTCATTCCACCACAGTGTGTAACCTTTGTGTGGGAGAAGTATCACAGTGAGTCCAGTCAGAAAGCATCTGTAGTTTTTTCTACTGCCACTCAAGTCCAATGACTTGAGTGATGGAGTGATGCAGCAAGCCACCAGCCCTCAGAGGAAGGTTCTTTTGAGCTTGTCCTTTGGCCTCTTTTCCCAGCTCCATGTGTGATGCCAGCTAAAGGTCACAGGAGCTTTACTAGTCAAGGACTTGTAAACTAGGAGCTGACTTGGCAACTCCCATAGTTGGGATTATGTGACCTTGATGGCTTCACTTTTTTTTTTCCAAGCGTGGTGAAATCCAATATGATAAACCTCAGGAAGCTCTTGCTTTGTCACATGTGTCCCATGCCTATGAGAGACTGCCATGGTTACTCTGCAAACACTAAAACCTCTGTAGGTCTTGACTGTAAGCCCTTGTCAGGGGGAATAACAGTTGTTTAAGTCAGGCAGGTTTGTTTATTAGGAGAAGGGGTTTTGATAAAGGCGGGAACTACTTTCCCATGTAGATGGATTGTCATTACCTGTCTAGAACACAGAATTCACCCAGTAAGGGAGTAAGTAAAAACAAGCTCATTAAAATTAATGGAAGTAAAAAGACGTTTCTTGAAAGACTTAAGAAATGTAAACGGCATGAACATTGTAAAGCATGCGTTGCAGACGGCTCTCATCCTGGCATGATTCCTCATTGGCCTTCCTGGTAATCACAGCATATACCGTGATTCTGCAGCTTCAGTGCCCATCATGAACAAATAAAAGGAACAGCAATCTGGAGTGGCCTGGACTGACCCAGAATCTGGATGGTGGGTGATAGTGGTGGGGAATAGGATAGTGGACGTCTCCTGAGACATTAACAAGTCAATGTTTTAAATTCTAGACCATCCAGAGATGGTGGGAGAGCTATTTCCATAGTTATGTTATACCACTTCTTGAGGAAGAAAAGCTTTTCAAAGAAAAACCCATGATTTATTTATACACAAACAATATTACAAAGACAAAAACTGTTTTCTTGGATGTAAATTATTCCACTCTTTGTAACTTTACAAACTGAAAACCACTCCTGAATAGCTTAGGGTTTTTTCTTAAATTATTATCCTCTAAGATTTAGAATATTGGTGATTCAAATATTGGAGAATGTCTCCTTTTTAAAATTAATGTTTAGACCTATAAACGTTTTCTCTATTGGAAAAAAAAATGTTAGGGACATACCTCAGTGGTATAGCACTTGTCTCCAATGTATGAGGCCCAATCCCAAGTATTGAAAGGAAGAAAGTAAGGGAGAGAGGGAGGGAGAAAAGGACACACACACACACACAGAGAGAGAAAAAGAGAGAGAGAGAGAGAGACAGACAGAGACAGAGACAGAGAGACAGAGACAGAGAGACAGAGACAGGCAAAGAGAGAGAGACAGAGAGAGACAGAGAGACAGAGACAGGCAGAGAGAGAGAGAGACAGAGACAGAGAGAGACAGAGACAGAGACAGAGACAGAGACAGAGACAGAGACAGAGAGAGAGAGAGAGAGAGAGAGTTCCCAAAATATGCCTATAAGTAGAATGGTGATTCTATATGCCATAAGATGTCAGTGCAACATTTAACCATGAAAATTCTTAGCAGAAGAAATTAGATGCTAATTTGCACAATCCACTGCAATAAGTATGTCCAATATATATGCTGTGTTTACTTCAGGGTTACTTACTTACTTACTTACTTACTTACTTACTTACTTACTTAGTGAAATTAAAATTGACCCCCTCTATACAGTCGAGCTGGCCTAGAACTTTGTCTCCTGAGTGCTGGGCTTACAAGCATGTCATCATACCTACCCTATAATGAGATTTTCTTAGTTCAATGTTGCTTGCTTCAAAAGCATGACTAAATAACCTCCTATCTTTACGAAACATTAGAGACATTTAAAAGTTTTCTAAGAGTGGAAAAGCTTGAACACTTGCCTTCTTTCTTTTCTTTTCTTTTCTTTTCTTTTCTTTTCTTTTCCTTTCTTTTCTTTTTTCCACTAAGGATAGACACAAGGTAAATAGTCTCAAATGTACTAACTTAATTACCTGCATTGTTTTGACTTAGCTATGAGTAGCTAGAGAACACTGGTGGTGAATTTAGTTTAGACCTGGTTCAGCCTCTGTAGAGTCAGTTTCCCAGCCTGCACAGGGCCCTGGAGTCATCAGAGGCGCACTGCGAGTGATGCAGAACAGGTGACTGTGGTGAAATTTCTGAGCATCAGCTAAGCCGAAATCATTGTTTTAAAGATGCTTCCCAGGCTACTCTAACAAGAAACCCGAGCCCAGCTCATCTCTGTACACCCTAAGGTGAGGCTTTTTTGCCTTGTTCATTGATTACTTTGCCGTACTGGTAACACTTCTTGTGCCACATTTAAAGTTATGTGCATTACCCAGGAGCAAGGGATATTAAATAAATAACTGTTTTGAACCTTAGGAAATGGCACATCCTTGAACCACTTCAGGACCACAGCCACAGTTTATTCATTTAAAAATATACAAAGAGACAGGCTGTGGTCATACACAAAGAGACGGGCTGGAGAGATGGTTGCGGTTAGAGGTACATACTGTGACTCGGGTCAGATGATTCACAACTGCCTGTACCTCCAGATTCAAGGCATGTGATGAGTTTTTCTGGCCTGAGTAGGCACTTACACTCGCAGCACCACCCCATCTACAAATAAACATAAAACTTTAAATGTCTTTCTTTGCAATTTTATAAAGTCCATTGAGAGGATCAGGTTACATATTAAACACCGCTTCATTAACTGAATGTTATAGACACAGAATTACTTAATTCATTAAGTCAAATATATACTTTTAATAGATACATATGTTTGCAGTGCTTAGATAGTCTTCACTATGTGTTATCTTTCAAAACTAAATTTATCCTATAATTGTATCATAATTTTTGCCAGAGATTCTGATCAAATAAATGCAATATATGATATGGAATTGCTAAACTGTTTTCCAAATATGACTAAAACATTTTGTCAACTAATTTAGAAATTTAAGGTATTGACAAGCAGAAAAATATTTTGTGCCCAATTTAACTAGACAAGAGAAGGGTGTGTAATTAGCATATCCACTTTCACATATAAACAGGTTACTTTGAAACAAGTTGATCTTTTAGATAATTCCAACATTTCTTCTGCAATCTTACTCATTACTTTGTAATGGTGGTGACTGGAAGTATCAACTGAATGCACAGTTTTTGAAATTCTCTAAGACGGTGTTACCTGACCCTCATCAATCAATTTCTGTTCATCTCGTGAAGTCATACTTAGTTCAACTTTAGTCTTCACATGTTATTTCAGTGAATATGGAAGTGAGCATATTTCCTTCACAGAACCCTTAAAATACCTTTTAACATTAATATTTGTCCCTGTGATCTTTTGAAAATAAAATTGAAATATCATGGGCATGTGATTTTGTAAGATAGTTTTATATTAATGGCCATTGTCACTTAATCCCATAAACTAAGCTACTGATAGAAACACTTCTCTCAGTATCAGCCAAGTTCTCTTTTTTTAAAGCAGAATAGTTTTATTTTAAACTATTAAAATTTAAAATACGTATACATTTTCCAGCTGCTTTTAAAAAGTTTCCTTTTTAGTTGGGAAGAGCTATGAAATTCCTCAACTGATAATCATGTACTTTCTGAGTCCTGAGTTCATATTTATAGACTAATGAACCTATTATTCTTTTTAATATGTCACTATTACATCTGAGTAGCTGCTGACACATGGTTATACTTTATTGTATGAATAAACCCAATTACCTTCCATGGGAGAGTGCTAGTAAGCATTTTTAAGAGATAAATGGGCTACTGAAACTTAACCTATGTAAAGAAAGACATTTAAACTTAGGTATTCACCGTGAAGTATTCTAAAAACTGAACCCACCTATGTCACTGGATCAATAAATAGAACATTACCACGTCCCCAGTGCCGAGGATCCCAAGTGCCTGCCACACTCCAATCCTATCCCATACATGAGACCTGATTCTGTCTGTGCTTTCAGGTTGGTTGGTTTTGCTTTGCCTTTGTGGGAAAAGAACATGCATTTTTAAAAATAACTTTCCTTCCCTTCCTTTGAGGAATCTGTAGTCAGTGGAGTTTGAGGATATTGGGGAGCAGAGCAGTTAGCAAGCCAGAGCCTTCTGCCAAGAAAGTTTGGAGATCTTAGATTCTGACAACCCGACACAGCACTGTGCCAGAAAGTACAGGGTGAGAATCTAAGTTCACCTTTCTTTGTTAACTTTTCTAGAGAGGAGAAAAAGAACAGACCTGAGGAATGGGATGGAAAAGGAAAACCCCAGCCTCTGAAAAATACTGTTTCCAAGCCTTTTGAAGTCAACTATAATTACCATGCTGGTTAGAATTCAAGTTAGAGTTTCTGCTTTGCCAACTTAATTAGTAGTTTAAGCATGCAGAAGGAAAATACAGTACCATGTGCACAGTGATTTGAAGGTGGAAAGAAAATGTGGACACACTGTTCCTGAAGGAGCTGGGGAAGAAAATCTGAGATTATGCTTGTGTGCCCCTATTTTTTTTCCTATGGTTGCTCTAAAACCACAGTTCCAAACCTTACTTTGGCTTTTTGAGTATCTGAATAAAGGTAAAAAGCCTCTTCTGTCAATAGTGTGCACCCAAGTACAAGTTTTTGTTAGGGCTGTATGACCTCATCACTATCTAAATCAGCTCACAGACCTGCTTATGCTCACTGATGAATGTGTTTAGGAATCCCCAAGTCTTTTTCTAAAGTCCTTACCCTAAAGTCTACAGTTTTTTTCCAAGAGGACCAGCCTGGAAGTTATATAGGTGTCTTGTCTGTTGTGGTCGTCTCAGGGAGGACTCTCCACATTGACCTGTTCTGGCCTTCTTGTTCTTCATTCCTGACTTGAAGATCTTTTATTTTCTCTTATTCAAACCCTAAATTATCTTGGTCCAAGTTTGCATCCTCTTGTTAAACAGAAAGATATTTCTTTGGGAAAGGTTAAGAAAAACAAACAAGTCTTGTTTTTGTGCTGGATGATAGTAATTAAGACAATTCTTAGTTGTGCTTCATTCTTTGAACGTTAAAAAAAAAATCTGTGGATAATTAACGTTTTGTGCATGAACTTCCTCGTGGCTTCTTCGGTTTTTAATACATTATTGTTTCAGTTACTCCTTTTGTGAACCAGGATAGACTAGGTTGCTCTTCAGTGGTCTGAAATCTAAATGACTTAAGATGACAAGGGTTTTACTTCCTATTTTTCTTCCATTTTCAGTATTATAGGCCAAAGTCTATGAGCTATACTCAGGATGAGATGACAGGAACTGATGCTTCTTCTCAAACTAGGCTTTCTCACCAGGGAGAAAGAATCTAATAAAGCAGTCACAGCTGGTCAAAGTCTATGCCCAGAAGTGGGACTTACCACTTTAGCTCAAATCCACTGGACAAAAAATATCACAGGGCCAAGGCTAACATCCAAAAGGAGGGTAAAGGCAATGTTACCATCTGCCCCCAAAATAAGAAAGGTCAGATTATTGGGTAAGCATTCAGTTAACCAGTGTTGACTTTTCTAGACTCCCTTCCAATGTCTCCAATAGAAATCTGGTTAAGTAAGTCAGAGCAAAAAGGAGTCTATTGTCTTATTTTTGATAGAAAAATATATTCCAGGTTCACTATTGTCACATATTGTACTGGTTAACTATTACATTTGTACTCAATTTAATATAAATAAAATATAACAGACAGACTAAAAATGAAGACTGGGGAGGAATTACAAAGAAAGATGGCCATAGTTCTGATGCATTAGTTAAGTCAACAATATTTAACTAGCCTTAAAATAACATGTGCATGGTCATGTCAGTCTCATAGGATCAAGTCTCTTTCTTTGACCATCAACATCCTTAGTCAAGGCTAATCCTTGTGACAAAGATAAACTGAGTGAATAAAGTACCCCAACTATCACTTGGTTAATCTGCAAAGTCTAAACTATGTTTTCTAAGGTCAATATCAAAGGGACAACTGCAATGTTGCTGCATATCTTATTTCAGTAAACTTAACTCCTATTATCCTACTTGACATGTGGAGTGATGAGCAGCCTGACTAACGTAATCAGTCATTTTAGCCTAAGAGTTGACTTTAGGGCACCCATAGTGGTCTACATCATTCTCTTAGCATGGCTGCTTTCTTGAGAGTGTGGGAGAGTGAAGGTGACAGGTGAAATGAATTCTAGTTTCACAAATTCCTTAAACACATCTGAAATAAATGGAGATCCCTTGTCAGGAATAATCACATCTAGATATCTAGACGTGGAAAGTCACTGGTCAAAGGCATTATCATTCAAGCAAGGGCAATACTGTTAGCTCTGTGGGGAGAAGGTAGCCCAAATAAGAAGGATTCTATTCATTGCTGAGGAAGGAGATATTTTTAACTGACTCTTTGGGACAGTTTCCCATCAGAAAGGAAGGTGCTTTTGGTAAAGTTTATGAGTAAATTTGACAGCATGTACAGTTTTCTCACTAGCACAAATGATTGCAACAAACAATTCCTAGGGCATGTATCTCGTTAAATAATTCCTAAGTTAACATGTGTTTCATTGCAATATGATTGTCATATGATATTTTTAATTCTATCTACTAGAAATACACAATAATAAATATACAAGTTTGGAAATAAATGAGATTAGAGCCTAACTATATATGGAAGCATATACAGAATGTAAACTATGAAAGTGAATTAGCCCATGAAGTTAAATTACATAACAAAAGACTCAAAAGTCTTTTACTGAGCACACGCCATATTCTGCACTTTCTTCTAAGTCAAGATCTTTTTCCTTTGTTTCATGAGGAAAAAAAAATCTCAAACAAGGTCATTAAAGGTCATGAACCTGGCCTGTCCAGACATCAAAACCTATGTTTTTATTATTAGATTGAGTTTCCTTCTATTTACAGTGTCTGATGAGACTGAAGAAGGCACATTTGTAAGAAAGCAATCATTTGCCTCCATTCTTCATTCATCCCTCCGTCTCCTCCCATACCAAGAGCATTCGTACTCGGTGGTCTCTGTTTTGGGGCTATTGACAAGTAGAATTAAATCTAACTTTCAAATCCCACTGTGTAACATTAGCCCTCTAATTGGGCCCCCTGTGCTAAGCCAGCAGTCTTCAGTGTAGGTTTTAGGTGGACATTAGTAGAATAAAATGGAACTGCTTATCATTTTAAGTTCAAAGCATTTAGGGAGGTAAGTTTTACATTTGTTGTCAAGAGACTAATGAGACCTATCAAATCAGTTCATAAAACTCTCATTTTGCTGAGCGGTAGTAGTGCACACCTTTAATCCCAGCACTTGGGAGGCAGAGGCAGGCGGATTTCGAGGCCAGCCTGGTCTACCGAGTGAGTTCCAGGACAGCCAAGGCTACACAGAGAAACCCTGTCTCGAAAAACCAAAAATAAATAAATAAATAAATAAATAAATAAAAATAAATAAATAAATAAAACTCCCATTTTGAAGGGGAAATTAAAAGTCAAGATGACAGAGAGGATCAAATACTCCTGTGGCTGTGGATGAACAGCACAGAAGGCCTAACTTGGAAAGCCAACAAGAAAGCCACTCACTAGGGCCATTGTTCAGGAGCAGTGGCAACAGCTGAACTGATTCACAGCACAGGAAGACACTGAACTCTGCTGTGGTCATGAGCAGACTAGATTTTGGCAGACCTCTTTTCAAGTCTTTTGTCTCCCTCTCCTTTCCTGTTTAAAAAACATCAGCCTCCATACATACACTATTTTCTCCAAGTATGGCTCCCCACATGTCTATACTTGCCAGGGATCCGTAATAAGGCTATCAGCAGATGGTTCTGTAGACAGGCATGTTTCCTATAGATTTGGGTTTACTTAGTCTATGTAGTTTAAAATAGCTGAACATGGACAAAATCTACTGAATTTGGTTCTAATGCTTGGGCAAGAGAGGGCTCCGTGCATCACTGTTTCATCCTGTCAGCTTCGAATTTCTGGGGCCAAATGACCTTCCTGTTTTATCCTTCCAAGTTTCTGGAATTTCAGGCACACACTATCATGTGTAGCTAACTTGCTCTTAATAAAGTGTGTTTTCAACGACATTAAATGGAATTAAAAGAATACATGATTTCTCTTTTTGGAAAACACATTTTTTTCAATCCCTAAGGCCTTGCTCCTCCCACACCTATATCTTGCTACCATGTATTTTCTGGCTTGCCTATGACAGGGGATCTTTGTTATATTTACTGATAGTTGGATGTTTTTGTTGTTTTTATTTTTTCAAGTTATAATCTGATTGCATGATCCCCTCACTTTCACCAACCTCTTCTATATACCCTCCTTGCTCTCTCTTTCAAATTAATGGCTTCTTTTCCTTTGATTGTTGTTAAGTACACACACACACACACACACACACACACACACACACACGTGTACACACACACACAGAGTTTATATATTTTTATAAAATATAAGTACGGCCTTCTCAATTTGTATAACGTTAACTACCATATGCATACGATCGCAAGGCTGACCACTAAGTATTGGATAACCAAGTGAAGGAGTTCTTTCCTGGGAGGACTATTTCTGGGAGGACTGTTTCTCCTGATCTCAGCACTCTCCAGTTACCTCAATTCTTTGTCTACAGTCGAAAGTCCTGCTTTTCAAATTGGGCTGTCCAGTGGTGTCATGGTTCTTCAGGTCTTGTTTAGACAGCCATGTTGATAAGACTTTGTGGGTATAACTTGTCTTACATTTCTAAAAGACACACTCTTACTGTAGCGGGATGTATCAGAAAAAGTGGCCTCAAGGTCTGGCTAGCTCCTGGCCTCCGCCATGTTCCAGCTCTAAGTTCCCACATTAACTGCAGCAGAGGCGCCAGCTTGGGAGCCCTGGCCCTGGCTCCACAAAATGTTAGCGTGGCTGCTGTCTCTGCCAGTCAGCTCTGTGCAGTCTATGGCTCTAAGCATGGTTCTTGGGCCAACTCTGCCACCCTCATAATGCTCAGCCCAACCCCAGACAACATCCGTTATGCTCGTGGTATCAGTAGAATGAAGATTCTTAATGCTTAAAGATTATCCAATGTATTTATATACTAGCAAATGCTCAATACACAAAGATGCCCACACAATTAGAATTGTAAACCCAGTTTCCTAATCTTTATATGAATAACTGCTAGAGACATGAGGGAAACATCTCCTGCCATCTTTCCTCTCCTCCTCCTTCTCTTGTCCCTTCCTTTCTCCTTCCTTCCTCCTCCCAACTCCTAGCTCCACCCACCTCTTCTACTGCCCAATCTCAAAGCTCCACTGCAAATACAATGGTCAGGAAACGTTCCTGCAACATCTTACAACAAACATTTTAAAAGCACTTTAATATGAAACGAAGAAGTATACTTTCTTAAAAACCTAAAATTAAAAGAAGAAAAAAGAAAGAAAGAAACCCATTCTAAAAATGTTTTCTTAGAAGAGCCACCACTTCTGGGTGCTCAGTCAGGTGGATTTTATTTCACCACAACTAAAGAAAATAAAAATATAACATTCCACGTGCCACAGGCCAGAGAGGACACTCCTAGCCTGGCTTGCTTGTCACCTCCCCTTAAGCCTTTTTAGCCTCCCTCCTTTGGGATGATACGTTTTGTAGCTGTTGTCAGCTCTGCGGTTGGAAGGGAATGGGGAAATGAATAGGATTTGAAGGAGTGTAGAAAGGTGTGAGCCTTACCATGATCCTTGGGATTTGCAGAAGCCTTTCAAGTTATTTATGCCGCCGTGTGCCCTGTGTCAGTTAATATTTCATCTCTGCTTTCAGTTTCTAAATGACAGATGCTTTAAAAAAATTCAATGTCAAGTTCTGCTTCCTCCTACCTTTCGCCCCATGTCTCCGTGCTCCAGACCAACCCTGTTAGCTCTTTTGATTTAATCTTCACAGTTCTGTGCTCACTGAAGGGACAGAAAATGGATGTTAATAGACCAAAATAGACACTTCTAAAACTCTTTAAAATGACAGTGCAGCTTCACCTGCCGATAAGAGAAATAAAGGCGTTTCCACCTCACCACTAACGACCATACATATTAACATTAAGGTCAGTTCACAGTTTGCCAGTGTTATGGCCATATTTTAAAGTTACATTTCACTTAATAGTATTACACCTTACTTCAAGAAGATATTTTTATATGTAACATTAAATTTCATACAGTTCCATAAACCACTTTTCTTTCTTTCTTTTTGGAAAATAGATTCTTCTCTCATACAATACATCAGACCACAGTTCCCCGCCCTCTCCACTCTTCCCAGCTACCTTCCTCCCCCACCTCCCCTTTCCTTCAGATCCACACCCCCTCAGTTTCCTCTTCAGAAAAGAGCAGGCCTCTAAGAGATGATAGTCAAACAGGACAAAACAATAAGATAAGGCAAAGGTCCTCATATCCAGCTGGACAAGACACGCAATAGGAGGAAAAGAATCCCAAGAACAGGCAATAGAGTCAGAGACACACCCACTGCCACTGTTAGGAGTCCAGCAAAAACACCAAGCTAACAGTCATAACATATATGCAGAGGACCTGATGCAGATCCATGCAGGCCCTGTGCTTGCTGCTTCAGACTCTGTGAGGCCGTGTGAGCCCTATTTAGTTGATTCAATGGGCCATGTTCTCCTGGTGTCCTCTGTCCCCTATGGCTCCTATAATGTTTTCTTTTCGCTCTTCCACGGGGTTTCCAGAACTCCTAGGAGAAGGAGCCTAAGGGAACCTCCAATTAGGCTCTTCACATATTGTCTGGTTATGGGTCTCTAAAGCCTCTCCCATCTGCTGGCGATGGAAGACGGACTCTTTGAGAATGACTGGACAAGTCACCAGATCTATGAGTATAGTAGAATATCTTTAGGATATTTTTTTTCCTAGAAGTGCAGAGCTGCCTTAGGTCTCTGGGCTAGCCAGTCTCTGGTTCCTGGTCATCTTAGGTAGTATAGAGCATGGGCTCCCTCTGGCGGCGTGGCTCTCAAGTTAAACTGAACATCTGTTGGCCACGCCCACAAGTTCTACACACCATTGCCCTAGCACATCTTGCAAGTTTGATGTATTGCAAATTGTAGGTGGAGGGTTTTCTGTGCATTTCATGACTTCGTTTTAAAATTATACTTAACAATAAAGCACTTTTCTTGCAGATATCTTTGTATGTGATATTTAATTTGTTATACAGTTCTGTAAACACTTTTCTACAAGAAGCTTAATGAACATTTATTAATGGACAAAGTAACAAAATCTTTACCAAAATCTGAATAAGCAAAACAATTTTTTGAAGAAAATGAAACTTAAATTTCTCACCACGTCTTACTCAGATAAAAATAGTACAAGCAATGGCTACACTAAAAATTGAAGTCAGTTGAATATGTCCTAAAGAAATATTACCTTATACTCTGTTTCAGTCAAGCTATTTGTGGGCTTATTTCACTGATGCAATGTTGAAGTGGTATTTGCTTTTTATATCAAGTGCCTGGAGTGGAATGGACACGAAAATAGCACCCTCTCTGTGTGGGAATGCAGACTGCATCTTTTAAATAATGTATTCTAAGCCTAGGACGATTAAAATGAAATGTTTTATGCAAGATATTTTTCCTTATAAGCAATTTGATGATGAGTAAAAACTAAGAGGAAAAAACGTACATTTCCTGATGTTACCTTAAATTATGCCTCATTAAGTCCTGACGTCATAACAGAGTTCAAACCCTCTGAGAATGCTCTCTGAGAGGCGTCACACCAATAGAGAAAGAACCTGTGCCTTCTAGACACGTGGTCCCTAAATCAGGATGTGTATAGTGGGATAGATAATGTATACATTTGCCGGTCCTTCTCATTCAGTTTACCTCTCCAGTAATGTTACTTCTAAAGGTGCTGATCGAGCAATCATGTTTGTTCCAAGTAGGCCAGGGGACTGCTGCAGGCGCCGCCTTTAAATGCCTCTCCTTTCTCAGCCAGAACCGTAGCAAGCAGTTCTATATTGTTGCCTCCATTAAAACACCAATGATATTCTCTTTTCAGTGTAAAAGGGAGTCTTCTCATACTCATCTCCCTAAAGTTGCATTTCCCTTGGGATTCCTTCTGTTGTTTGGCTCTGCTCTGTCAAGGACGAATTGAGGGAATCATTTTTCAGAAGGAACATTGTCTTTGGCTTTTGACAACTGACAGAAGGGACAGACCTCTTCATTTGCTATCCCCAAAGCTTCTGCCATCCATTCCAGAATTGTCACTTACCAGAGCTATGCTAATGCCATTTCTGCCATCCCTGTGCAGTCTAATGGGGATTTCTGTGCTTAGCAGAATGTCAAAGATATCAAAGCCCATATTCTGCTGACACACTAATGACAGCCAGAGACATCTGTCATTTATAATTTCAATGTAGCTTTTTCTGAATGTGTATAGAATCGCTTTTCTCCATTATGCGCTGATGTGCATGCTAACTCTGGTGTCGAATGTGTTTATTGGTTCCCAGTATCTCAGCGAGCAGACTCTTTGCCATCAGGCAGTGCCTCCCACGTGGGAAAATGACATAATCAAATCCTTTGTTTTTCTCGTAACCCAACTGTGTGTGGCGTGCCACTATCTGTGTCCCATGCTATTGGGACACACAGAACTTAAGCCCTGGTTCAAGTATTGAGTTAAAGTTTTCTGGTTATAGTAATGAAAACATGATTGTAGGCAATTAGTAACACTTGTTAATGTTCCAAAGAAAGGGATATATTAGACTTTCAGGATGGAGCCAGATAACATCTAGAAAACCAGAGAGAAAAATCAAAACTTTCCCTGCTTTGAGTCCTACTCTTTGCTCCTTTGAGTCTCAGAGAAGCATATGTGTATGATAAATGTACATTCATCTGTGTGTTCTGTTTGCATATATTCCGATGCCTTTACACGCTGTGGGTAAATTTTGTCCCTGTCTCAGAGCTTTGTCAAATAATCAAATGTAACCATAAATTCACTGTCCTCTTTCCCTTTTTTGTGTTTGTTTTTTTTAGGTAAGTATTTTGATATCCTCCTTTATCAATGCTGAAAGAATAAAATATACCTGCCTGATGTAGAACCGATGACTTAAAAAACAAAATAGAGGCACTGGTGTGAATGATAAAAACTGACACGCTCCTGTTTCGGGTAAGACTATAAGGGGCATTCGGGCGAGTTGGCTTTTCCTAAGGGAGGGAGCAGGGGCATTCAGGAGAGTTGGCTTTTCCTAAGGGAGGGAGCCGGCAGTCTGGGAAGATGGGGGATAGGTGGGGTGGATTGTTGCTGTGCAAGTACAGAGAAGATTCTAAAGAATGTTCATGAAATATTCATTCACATCTGCTTACTGGATAGATAAACAGTCCTGTTCTGAGGTGGGTCACCACTCCTTGGCTGGAAACTATTCTCTCAAATACTATTTTACACACCATTCCCAGAGGGAAACAAAGGTGGTTATGTTAATGAAACTTTTTTTTTCAGTCTTTGTCTTTAAAAGGAGCTAAGGGAGAGGAAATATATTTACTATTTCCTTTTCATTTATCCAGCTCTGCTGAGACTGAGACATGTGTAACATGTGACTATGAATATGGAGACGAGAGCTCCATCCAGATTCTGGATAAATGAGAGAAGTGCCAGCACTCTCACAAGACTCACTCCTCTGGTCTTTTCTCTATTTATACGTCGTAACTTCTGCCTCCATGTTAAATATTATACAAAATGCAATTATACTGATTCAGTGCTATTTTGCTCAGTCATTTTTGTGACTACATATTTCAGATTTTAAACATCTATGGTAAACACTGTGTTCAGGCTGATACCAAGATAGAACTTCTGATGGTAATATATTGCATTTAATATAAATTAAAAATGATCCTACATGAATAAAAACTCTATTATTGGAAATACGTTTAATGTTGAAGATGAACACGTTGCAAAGGCTGAAATATTTCTGAGACAAGGCCCAGTGACTAAAGAGTGTTCTCTCCAGGTTACATTGACCTCATCAAGTTTCCTGCCCTCCTGGGTATCATCCACCTTTCCATCAATTCAGTTACTATGTCTGGTACAAATCCTTCCGCAGAAGTCCCAACACAAACTGGCCTATCCTTGTCCTGCAAACATTCTTCAGTAGAGGACATGAATTATTTCTCTATAGTGGCTGTAACAAATTACCATGGACTGATGACGTAAATTAGAACCATTTATTTCCTTGCAGTTCTGAAGGTTAGGAATCTAAGATTGAAATGTCTTCAAGGTTGATTTTGATGTAGGTTTCTCTCCTTGGAAGGCAAGTGACTGTCTTCTACCCAGACCTTTGAGTATCTGTGTTGGGATTTCTCCTAATATAAATATAAATTCTCCTATGTTAGGTTCTGGGCTAAGGACCTCTTTCTAAGTAAATGACCTCTTTAAAACACTCATTACTATATACAGTCAGGTGACATGTAGCCATGTTTTAGTCAAGGACTGAATATGTACAGTGGTTGTTCCTATGCATATATCACCAACTATTTTTTTTTTAATTTCTCTAGGTATGATATATGAACAAGCACCAAATTTTCTAAGAGTGCTTTTATTATGATATATCTCCATCAGTAAGTAAAGCATGGTAGTATAGGCGTATCCTGAGGTTAAAGGGACAGGACTTCAATACGTAAATTTGAGGGTATGCAGTTTACTCCAATAACAGCCCCCTCATGGTTACTTGCTTACTTCTTGTCAAACCATGTGTGTTCTACCTTCCAAACTTAGAATCAAGTCTATCAAACATAAAGACTAATCATATTTTAATTTTTATTACTTCACGCAAAGTACACAGAGGGCTGAGGCACATGATACCTAACACTACACACACACATTATTTGAAAATACTGAAGCTGTGAGTAAGAGGGGAGACCAGATGAGTGTCCTTCACTCACTTATTGCTGATGTTTGCTCCCTTATCCTCACAGGGAAAAACAAAAGTAAAAACAGAAGCCCCAGATTAGTCCGTGCTCCAGTGAATCATCCCTAATCCATCCTCGAGAGCACATTAGCATTCCAGTCAGCAGAGACAATCCAACCTCTGCACCTGGGTCAAAGAGACGAGGGCACTCAAGTGTGCATGCCACCAAGAACAATTCAGGCTGCCAGAAAGTAGCTACCTAATTCAGGGACATCTAAATGTCAGGTGGGGTTTTGTAAGGAAAAATTGTGAACGTATCTGAGGTAGGAGATAAAATGTTCTGGAACTCAAAGTCAAGTCCTAGAAATCAAGTCGTAAAGTCCTTAAATCACGTCTAACACCCTACCAAGTCTAATTTGACACATCTTAGTACAAGCACAAGATAGTCATTCTAACTAAAATTTCATCGCTGCGCACTTGATTCCATGAATATTGACCTTATTCAGTTCCTTTCTAGTATCCATAATTTCTAGAGCCAGGATTCAAAACATATTTTCTGCACCCTAAAGTAGGATCAGCCTAAACTCATATCGCACTGGCGCTTGTTTAATGAAATTATAAGTATGGTTCTACTAGTTTATAGAAAATTTCAGGATAATGTAAATCGAGCAAACTTTAAGATGTCTGTTTTATATAGACTACGGGACATGTTTCAGGATTAGTTATTTTACCTGCATAATCTGAGATTCTCCACCTGGTAAAATGGGGACAGAGCATCCACTGAGTACTTTCTGGTATTAAATGAAAGCCCACAGAAATGTTAACCTATTAACATTTCTAGCCAAAGAATAGAAAAAGAGAACATTGGTTTCCTTGTATTTCCATGTATTGCTTCATCCCCTTTCCCCCTTGAACATGTTCCAATTAGTTCCATTCTGTTCCTATTCCATGCTACATAAATAATGAGAAGAAGCAATATTATAACCCACAGAAAGAGATGGGCACTAGCTGAAAGTTCCAAAGTTTTATATAGAGTTAATGCAGTCAAGTGTTATAAAAGCAAATGCATATAGGTGCTAGGAGACTTGGTGACATGGAGACCTGTTTTTGTGTCTGATAATGGTTGTTGGTTTTGTTTTTGGTTGTTTGTTTGTTTGTTTGTTTGTTTGTTTGTTTTCTAGGCTTTACTTTGAGGCAGGGTCTTACTTTGTAACCCAGTGCAGCATGGGACTCACTATCTAGACCAGGGTGGCCTTGAACTCACAGAGATATGTCTGTCTCACCTACTGGGATTAAAGGGAATTCGTACTGTCTTTCAAGGAGTATGTGAAAGGTGGCAAGAAGCACTTTGTTAGTACGTAAGAAAGCAAGAGCCTGAGGGTATTTTGTGTACCTGTGTGAGCACATGTACACATATGTTCATGTGTGTTCCCTTAGTGCTAGTGGTTAGAGTAAAGGCGGTAGAATAGGAGTAAAAGCAAAGTAAGTAAAAGGGTGAGTGAGTGCCTGCGAACACCATGTGCAGAGTCTAGATGTGGAAAACCATACAAAGAGGACAGCTTGCTAGAAGAAGGCTGCTGTCACTGGGATGAAGGACACTCAGGATGAAGCTGACGATGGTTAGGGAGCAGCAGAGATGCAGCCTTACAGACATTATCAAGGAGTTTGTCTTCTGTCCAAAGAATGATAGTAGCTGGCATGGCTGAGTCAGTAAAGGAGCTTGTTCCTGAGCCTAACAAACCTGAGTTTGATCCTTGGGATACACAGAAAAAGAGAACTGTGCCCTGCAAGATGCCGTCTCACCTCAACAGACACATATGTTTTGTCTCTATCTCTTTCTCTCCGTGTGTGTGTGTGTGTGTGTGTGTGTGTGTGTGTGTGTATTCTCTTTTTCTGTCAGTCTCTGTCTCTCTGTCTCTCTGTCTGTCTCTCTGTCTCTCACACACACACATACACACATACACACACACACATATGCATATACTTGCATGCATGGACACACATATGCATGCACATGTAAGTGCAGACACACCCTCATGCACACAATTATACAAAATAAATAAAATTATTATAATAATAAATATATAAACAATAATAAATGATAATTTTAAAATAAAAAATAAAGAATTTAAAGACCTTTTCAAGTGAGTGCCAGGAAGGCAAGCCAGAAAAAGGCTTAGCGGGATGGAAAGTGAGACCCGCACACATTCAGATTTATGTTTTGAAGGGATTGTTTCCCCTCCTACAATGTTCTTTTGCCGAGATAAATTCATAGTGCGTGGACTTACAGCAAGCACACAAATAGTTCCTTATAGATATTCTTTCTGTGTTATCTTTGCATGTTTCCTAAATGGCCTGAGATTCTTTAACATCCCAAAATACACTGTGTTTTAAGTAAATAGCATCCAGAAAGGAAGTCAAATGAAATATCTATGTAGAACTGCTCATTTGATTCTACTAGCAGTCTCCTTGACACACTGCTCTCTTGATTTCACTGAGTGTTTGCTTGCTCTAGTGATGACAAAGCCAGAGGATGACATGGTTGTGATAATTTCCTTGAAGTGACTGTTGTCACAGGTGAACCTTTGCCCACACACTCTAAGAGAAAGCCAGTGATGAGACTAAGTGGCTTTAGTGGCTGCTTTTCTCTCCCCTCAGAACAGCCTGGGAATGGTGTCGGCATCCTTCACAGTGCTTACCAGAGCAAAAGTTTTTCTCTTTAGCAGCAAACCTTGCTTGTTTGGGTGCTGTGTTTGTATTGATTTAATCGTGTCTTCCCTCTGGGACAATGAATACCGTAATCAGTGAAGATTCATACCAGAAGTTCAGGTCCCTGGGGATTTGCACATGGTGTCTTTGTATCCACAAGAATACTCCTGTTCCAGTTTAATGTGGAACCATCTACCTCCTATCACTTCTACTGACTTTTCCTTCTGACTCCTAATTTATAGGATCTAGTTGACAAATTTGTTTTTATCAAACCTCAATAAAAGGTCCCTGTGTGTACCCTGAACTGTGATATTTACACTTTTTAGCCATAAAATAAATACTTGCTGATTTTAGTGACTAACCAAGGAGACTGTAGTTCCTATATATACATTAAAAAAAAAACTATCAGTGATACAGGGGTCTGTAGATACAAAGTCCATATACATAATGATGAAAGTAAGTTCTGCCTGCATGTAACTCACAATGATCTCATTAACGAGGATTTGTTCCCCTTACTCATCCTTCCTCCTCTGTTTTAACACACTGTTATCATACTGTTAAAATATACTGTCTATGGTACATAATAGAAATAATATACATAATGCCTATAATAATAAGGGTTCTATATATCAAAGGTGCACAGAGAATGGCTTAAGACTTCGACTTTGAGTGACTCGCTACTCAAGCAGTCATCAGAAAAGAGAGGCTTTCTGCTCTGAGCCCAGTCCTCTCTCCTTAAACTCTTTTTGAGAAAATAGAAACAGGAATCTTCTGATGGAGGTGCAGTTAAGCCTCTTGGTTTCTAGAATGTAAGATCTCATCATTTATAAGAGTTTCCTAGGAAAGCCAGGTGCCATGAGCACCTCAGAAAACATAGCAGCCAGGAAAGAACATAGAAGCCCCTGCAGCCAGGAAATGGGCATTATCTGGGGAAGGCATCCATGATGAAGGAAGAGGGATGCAGCCAACAGTTTGTTTCACTGTCCAGACAACTCAGCATGAGGTAGTGAGGTCATTTGGGCGTGGTCTCACCCAAGGTGCACCTTGGGTAAATCATTAGCCATGAGTAGGCTTGAACAGTAACAGACCTCATGGCTTGGTATCACCTTGCTGCTTGGTGGCCCCTGTTTAATTTCCTAGCACAGTTGGCTTCTGTAAATCCTTACTCCAGATAATTTAGTGTTGTCTTATCCTGCTGTCTTCTGTGAGGACAAGATAATGAAAATCACCTGTTTAATTAACATCTCTGTGTATTTTAATTGATTGAGAAATTTTGTTATAATTTCATTAAGAGAACGTTACAATGAAATTTAATTCACTTCCTATGTCTTTTTTTATATATATTTATATTCCTTTGTGATTCATATCCACATAGTGTATGTGATTTTTGCTAGTCATGTTTTTTTCACTTTTGGTGCTTTTCTACATGTCTTATAACTTCCCCACAGTTGTCATGCTCCCAGGGGATCCCTTCCAGACATCCCGTGTAAGGCATCACCCGTTGAAGGTCTCCCGATGATGAGCTGAAGTTTATCTGCTCGTGTTAGTTACTCGTCTTAGTGACTGCCTTAGCAGGGACAAAACTGAGTGTCTTAGGGAGACAGAGAGCACCCTTTGCCTAGTCTGAAATTGCCCACAAAAAGACATAGCAGCACTCAGTATGCTGAGGAGTGGGCCCTTGTTTGTCAGGTAAGAATACTGAAACTCACACCAATGAGTGAGTAGCGCTGGGGTTGTGTGGGGACCTGACTCTTTTTTCTTTTTAAATTCAGTAACTCCATTGTATAGAGTTGTTAGCAAAGCTGGCAGAGGACCACTTAAAAGAGTGGTGCAAATGGCAGTGTAGACGTGGCACAGAACCACGGCATAGGTAGAAGAGAAGGAGCTGATGGAAGAAAGAAGAAAGTTGTGAAGTCCAGATGCTTCAGTACTTCACAGTCCTTGGCTAGGAAATAGGATGGGAAAGAAGTTAGGGTTTCCCTGGGATGCAAATTAAGACAGAACCCAACAAGAGAAACTTGGAGGAGGGAGAGCTCCCTGGTGATGCTCCCTGGTGATGCTCCCTGGTGATGCTCCCTGGTGATGCTCCTTGGTGATGCTCCCTGGTGATGCTTCCTGGTTGGGAGCCTCTCTGGTGGAGCTCTCTGTGTACCAGGTGTGCAGTCTAGAGTTCAGAAGAAACACTGAACCAGTGAGACTTCCTGGGAGTTGTCCACCACCATGAGAGGTGGTGGGTGTCATTCAACTCAACAATGTCACTGAGTGGGGGGCGGTGAGTAAGGTGAGAATGCAGGAGCTGTAGGCACACCAGCAATTGAAAGAAAGAGGAAGGGAAAAAGCTGAAAATGAAACCAAATAAAACGAGGGCAGACGGTGTGAAGAAAACTCAGTGTGTGGAAACCAAGAGGAAGGAGGGTTGCAGAAAGGATGGACCACGGGAAGGTTAGAAGTGCTTCCTGGGAAGCCTAACTCAGTTTGCAAGGGAGAGTCCCACAGCAGGAGGAGCAGGAAAGAGACTGAGCTTGGTTATGTGTAAATGAGAGGGGAGGATCCAGACAGTGGGTGTGAGCATGATTAATTACGTCAACAAATGTGGATTATTGTAAGGAAGTGGTGCTAAGTTTTGAACAGAGAAATTGGAAATTATTTTTTAAATAATAATTCAATGTCATCCAGCCCTTTTTTATCCTTAGGGCAAGGAGTTGACAATAAAAAAAAGGACAGGGAGGATAAAGGTTGAGGCTGTTTATCAGATGTTATAAAGAGATCAGATCCAAAACATAAAGGGAACGGTTTACCTGAGGAGGTAAATTGTGTGTGTGTGTATGTATATATGCATGTATGTATATATGCGTGTATATATGTGTATATGTATGTGTGTATGTGTGTGTATGTGTATGTATGCGGGTGTGTGTGTGTATATGTGTGTGTATGTGTGTGTATATATGTGTATGTATATATATGCATGTGTATGTGTGTGAATGTGTGTCTGTGTATGTGTCTATGTGAGTATGCACATCTCACCCCCCCTCTGTGTATATGTGTGGTGTGTGTGTGTGGTGGAAATGATGGATGTGAGTGTGTGTGAGTTCGTCACATTGCTGACTGGACGTGGAAAATCCTTCTTTGATGTGTTACTATTTAGTAGAAATATCATCTGCCATGTGCAGAAAATGGGAACCCAAGTATTTGAGAAGGAAGAAAGGGTGTTTGCTGTGATCCTTAGAGAAACTAAGAGATGAGGCTGCTTAATTGTTGCCAGAACTTAAAAGTATACATATGATGCTTGGGCTGCAGCGTAAGAAAGGTTGGCCTGATTCCCTTTAGCCTTTTCTAGATTACATGATCAGTCTATGGCCGCTAGAGGGCAACAGTGTGCCCTGTATTAAAGTGCTTAGCTGCCTTGCTCCTTTTGTTACCTTGTGACACTAACAGATTGATATACCGAGTAGTGAATTTCTTGACATGAATCAAGATGACTTCTTAAAGAAAAAAAAATTCTAACACGTCTCTCAAATTTATGCACAGCTTCCAGAGCAGAGAAAGACTGTGGTACCACCTAATGGCAACTGGCTTTCCCACCAAGTGGGATGTTCTTAAAGTCTCTTCCAAACCTTTGCCTCAAAAATGCTAATGAGCTGGCACTAACAGATCATTTACATAGTCAGAATAGAGCTTTTTGGCTCTGCATATTTGTCTCAGAATAAATCAAAAATTGCATGGCTCTAGAAATCAGCCTGGTACATAGAACTAGAATGCTGGGAAAATAACTGCTGGATGCTCGAAGTACATAGCAACTGGATTCTGTTACTCAGCTGCCATTTGCTAAAGCTGTGTGTGTGTGTGTGTGTGTGTGTGTGTGTGTGTGTGTGTGTGTCCTTCAGTAGTTTAAGTGACAGATTCCAGGTGAAGTGACTTGAAAAAAATCAGCTGTACCATGGAGTGCCTTGTTCAGACTGAGAATGTATAACAGTGGGAAGGCATGGAGTGAGCAGTGCCTTCATGCCACAGAGCCACCAGCTTCCATGACTACCAATAATCTTACAAGAAAATTGGAGTAAACCCAGCAATATTGCTTAGCTAATCCATGCCAGGTGGCTCAGTTTCTGTCCGGGTGCTGCGAAGAGACACAAAAACCAGGGCAGCTTAGAGTGTGGGGGAAGGTTTGGGGGGAGAAACAGGAAGGGGGGAAATGTTGCTGTTGTATTATAATCTCAAAGAAAATATAAAAGGCATTTAATCAAGGAACAGCCAAGGAAACATGGTAGCAGGTAGGCAGGCTTGGCACTGGAGCATTAGCTGAGAGCTTAGTTCTGATTCATAAGAGGCAGGAGGAAGAAGTAGCCTGACTTGGGCTTTTAAACCTCAAAGTCAACCTCCCATTAGTGACACACATACCCTTTTCAACAAGACCACACCTCTTAATCCCTCTCAAACAATTCCACCAGCTGGGGACCAAGCATTTGAATGTGTGCATCTATTGGCTATTCTTATTCAAATTACTATAATCACCAAAAAACTGGAGTAAAAAAAAATCAAGCAACATTGAATAGCAGATCTATCCCAGGTAAACTAGGCAATTATTGGTACCAAACACGGTTCCCTGAGTGAAGGCATGTCAGCTGTTCATCGTAGAGCATGACCTGCATCTAGTACCAGCGTTTAGGTGTCTCAGTACATCACCAGCACTGCTTGCCAATTAGGAATTTTCATATTGGAAAAGAAGCAGTAACTCTGAACCTGAAATCTGGGTCAGCAGACACATAGAAAGGGGAAAAGTAGAAGTTTACACAACATGTGCACCCAGGAAAAGGAATTTTTGTTGCTGGCCTTTGCTAACTGCTTCATCTTTTCGTGTTCTCTGTGTTGATCCAAAGTAACCACAGCTGAGGTTCAGCACTGTCAAGGCTGCTCTTTAGTTGCAGATGACACTGCATGTGCTGGGAACATTAAAGTGTTACTGATACAATGGTAACAGTAACCTGGTGTACTGAAAATACAGGGGACTTAATGGCCAGTCAACCAACACCCCTTCTGCACTAAGAATGAGGGAACACCAGGGCAGAGAGAGTGAGATCAAAACCGAGAGCACTGGAAAGGAGGCATTGGAGAATGGAAATCAGAAAACAAATAACCATACAAAACCCCTCCTCAGTGTGGCCGAGGAGTCCCAGGGCATGGTACAGAAATCCCTGCCTCACTCAGCAGCCGGAGAATCTTAAAATTGATCTTCAAAACTGTGAAAAAGGCCAGCAAGGATGCCATCTTATCTTATAAAATGCATTCGGCTCTCTTGCTGTTCTCCACCATAGTGCCAGATCAAAGTGAAAAGGAGGAGCTGGAGCAGGAATTTCACATCTACAAGATCGGTCTTGATGGCTGTCAGAGTGAGTGTACAGATGGATCTGGGCTGCCAAGGCGTTGGAGCAGCTCACAGGCCTCATATTTTTCAAAGCTAGAAACACTGTCAGGTCCTTTGACATCAGAAGAAATGGGGGTGGGGGGGAGGGATGCTGTTACCTGCACATCATGAAGAGCCAACATGGAAGAAATCCAGAGAAAAGTCTGGAGATGCAGGATTATGAATGATAGAAAAACGGCTTTTCAGATACTGGAAACATGGTTTTGGAATTCAAGATCACATTGATCTGAGCATCACTTAATGGCTCGAGAAGTAGATCTATAGCCTGAACTTGTATATGGTGCTGGGTGTTGTGGTTTCAGCATTGCAGACATAAAGTACAGGCCAGGCTGCATTGGGACCAAAAACAGAATCACCAAGGAGGAGTCCACATGCTGGTTCCAGTAGAAGTTTCACAGGATTGTCCTTCCTGGCAAGTCAATTCTATTTTAAAAGGCCAATAAAATTGCCTCAGAGAGAGAAAGAGAAAGAAACAAAAGCAACAAACAACAAAAGAACAAACAAAAAAAATGGAGTGCCTTCATATCTTCCCCAACCCTCACTCATCATGTTCCATACAATTCGTTTTCCCCCTCACCCCACCCCGACTCAAATTCTTGAGTCAGATTGCTACAATGGCTTCACAATCTCAAAATATTACTTTTCCAGTAAGTTTGGAGGACTGATGCTTCCAATCAGTGGCTTGGATACTTCAGTGGCCACTGCCATACTTTGATACTTTGATTACTTTATATGACATACCCATACCTGATCCATATCGATTTGTTCTTTTTATTCTGGATCCAAAGATAAAGAAAGAAAGAAAGGAATGCCACATCTTGAGAAAACCAAAAAAAAAAAAAAAACAAAAACAAAAACAGTGTGGGGCCATGGTTGTGCCAGGAACACAGAAACTTTTGAAGTTTCTACTCCTAAGTATTGCAATTGCTTCTCAGCTGCAGGGTGTGGGGTTGCATGGACAGGGAAGAGATGTTGGGCCAGGAGTGAGTCCAGAGAGTCATTGGATAGTTCAAATATAGTACAATCTATATTTTCTGAATTAAAATTTTAATTGATTTAAATGCATTCCATATGCTACGCCCTGGTGCTAGCCCTGATATTACTTCTTTGTTTTTATACCATTCTTCATTTCATTTACCAAGCTACGCTCTCCATCTCACACATCTCAGTAATGCTTCACACAATGTGCTATCCTTAGTTTATTTGTCTCTGTCACCCAATGTATGGCTTAAGAGGACAGGAGAAATATGGCCCCCATCTATGTGGTTGGCACAAAACAGATAGCCCAATGAACATTTACTGACTATTCATGAGTTGGGAGGTAAGTCAGAGACGGTTGGTTTGGTCATTCCTCTGCTTATATCTTCTTCTGCTTTATTAAGTCTTGTAAGAGGGGTAGAAACCACTGTGGCATTTGAAAGAATGATTTGAGGCTGGAAGATGGGAAGCATTGGGTAGGCAATTCCACAGAAAGTAAGCACAGTAGATTCAGCTGTGCTGTTCTAGTTGACTGAAGGCAGGTGTGTGTGTGTGTGTGTGTGTGTGTGTGTGTGTGTGTGTGTGTGTATGAGAGTTCATATAACTTCAAGTCTATTTACCACCAACTCTGGCACTCCATTGCATAGACCCAGAGAACTGGGAGAATATTTTTTTTAATTAATTGAGCACATTTGATATATTGACACCAATACTAGCCATGCTGTTACTTATTACCTCACAGTATGGTGTTTCCTTTTAATTGAGCCCCACCCACCAAAATAAGGCAGATCTTTTCTTATACTGACACAGATAATTCCAAGTCACTAAAGGAGTTTGTGAAACATATCTAGTTCTCTGTTTCTAATTTGACATTTTGTTGGGGATGAATATATATATATATATTATACATATATATATATATATTATACACATATATATATATTATACATATATATTTAAAATCTTCACCAAAACATCTCAGGGAAGTATCAATATCTAACTTTATAAATTAAAGGGTTTACTATGTATGTTAGTTAGGGTTTTACTGCTGTGAACAGACACCATGACCAAGGCAACTTCTATAAAGGACAACATTTAATTGGGGATGGCTTATAGGGTAGAGTTTCAGTCCATCATCATCATGGCAGGAAGCATGACACTGGAAAAACCGAGAGGTCTACATCTCCATTCATAGGAACCCAGGAACAAACTGTCTTCAGGCAGCTAGAAGTAGGGTCTCAAAGCCCAACCCCATAGTCACACACTTCCTTCAACAAGGCCACACCTCATAATAGTGCCACTCCCTGGGCCAATCGTATTCAAACCACCACACTACGTTTTTTCAATTGCATAGGGCAGAAAAAAATGGGAGGAGAGGGAAGAGAGAAACAGAGCAGAGTGAAATAGTGTATAAAGGTGGGAGGGTGCTAATGCATACCTGGACCTTCACATTACTGTAAATCTTAGAACTGGCAGTGTCAGACTCCAGTAGCTTCTAGAGGTGTTTCTGTTGTAATGATGTCTCAGCAATTGCCCCTTTGGACTACCCCTTCAGAGCACTTGTTACACGTTTTAATTCCTTGATGGCATCTCCATCTGCTGAAGGTATATCTGGTTCTTTGAGACTGCCAAAACTTCTTTGGCAATAAATCTGGGCTTAAAGGGGATGATACAGTTAGCTAATGCCATTTGGGGTCATCATAGAAAGTAACTATCAAAAGGATGTCTTCTTATGCACACTAGAAATAGACTGTAATGGTATTTCTTCAAAATATATGCCCCAAATATGGCTTTAATCTTAAGCACACTCATTTTCACTCAACAAACAGGATCTTTTTATCCACTGAAATAAAATGTTTGAGAAATACTAGTTTGAATTTGCAATGCATCATATAGGTTTTGAAAAATCCTTCATACTATTTTATAGGTATTTTACTTAAATAAATATAAGGAAAACAGCCTATAAATTATATGTATTATCTGTATAAATATTTAATACAAGTTTTCTATTTGTTATGTGATGCATGTACACATAGGACACTGGTAAAATTAAAATTTTTATTGCTTGTACCATTGAAAGTTTTCATACTGTGCTCTTAAGCAAATGCATCTGTTGTATTATGTAGCAGTGAGTTTTGGCTACACCGCTTTGTGCTCCCAGTGGGTCATATACTTCTTAGCCACCCCACCCAGGAGCTCTTTGGATCCTCAAATGAAAGGTACATATACATTACTTATTTTTGAAATGCCTTGGCTAACTCAATGACTGGGCATTCCTAAGCCTTCCTCCTGCTACCCCAGTGGCCACCCACCCCAAATCTCACATGGATGGTTGGCTTTATCTCCTGACACTACTGTGTCCCATAAATTTTCCCTGGGTCCTGGAGATTCTCCTTTGTTCCCCTCTGCATCCTAGCCTGTGCAATTCTAAGGGTCCTGCTCTGTGCCCAACCATTGGGCGTTGGCATCTTTATTGGTTGATCAACAACCAACCGAGGACAAAGATTTTTAGAATTTGGATGTGCAGATTCCCAATTGAATCAAAGCATTAGAACCAATCTCCAATGGTATTAAAAATTTAAGTTGTCAACATGTATTAGGTCAGCCTTTTAGCCAATCATGGGAATTCCTTTTTATCTAAGGTGTTAGTTTCTTTTCTGTTGCTGTGATAAAAATACTACAAGGAAAAGCAACTTAGAGAGAAAAGGGCTTGTTTTGCCTCACAATTCCAGGGTGATAGAGTCCATCTCCTGACAGGAAATGCATGGTAACAGGCAGGGAAGGCTTGGACCAGAGCAGGGTGCTGGCTGACTACATTTCATTTGCATCCAAAAAATAGAGAGATGTAAGGCAAGGTTCTAAAACCTCCTCCATTGAGTACTTGCTCCAGCAATCTCTGCCTCATACAGGCTCCATTACCTTCCCAAACAGCACTAAAGATGAGTGTTCACACTTAAACGAGTCGAATGGGGCACATTTTATATTTAAAACACTATACATAATCAACACCCAGCAGTGTGTGAACAAACACATGAAAGAGGAGAATTAGTAACAAAAAGGCATTTAAAAAATTTCTACCATGCCACACTTTGTTTTCTTATTTTTTAATGTTTAAATTTTTATATTGCATTTTACTCATTATACATGGTCCTATGTTACTCAAGGACATTTTAGCCATTCTTTTTAGATATTATTAGCCATTGTATTGTTATGCAGAAGGAAGTATTATTGTTCCAAGGTGTTTTATGTTCTCTTTACACACACACACACACACACACACACACACACACATATATATATATATACACACACACATATATATGTATATATAATGTACTATGTATATTCTATATAGTATATATGCTATTTATACTATATACATTTTATATAGCATATGTGCTATATATTCTATATATGTGCTATATATGTATTCTCTATTATATATTATATAATAATATTATATATACATACAATGTTCATGCACACACACACATATAGTATATAGGAACAACTAAGCAATACAGTAGAGTTCCCAAGCTATGCAACTTTTTTCTAATGAGTCTTCATTATTTAAGCTGTGCCTTCACGATGAAAGTACTACCTGAAAACTCGTCATTTGCTCCATGTGTCATTTTGTCTACATGATATCTAGTAAGTCTGACTACATCAGTTGCTAATAACAGGGCCATGTGGACAATCATTTTAAATTCTCATTAAGTAACTGATTGCCTATACAACTACAGACAAATTACAACAGGATGTATATTCAAACAGTTCAATCTTGTTGGGAATCAATGTAATGTCATAAACTGTTATCAGAGCCTTTTGACATGTTACACTAAAACCCTATAAACCATCTCCCTCAGTGCCTTTAAAAAAGTATTTCCTGAGGCAAACCCATACATGAATTTACATATATGTATTTTTTACATATATATAAATGTTTATTTGGGGTATTCTGTCTGTCACTAATATCAGCTATTTTAACATTGGTTTAAATGCAGGTCTATATTAATGAATGAATACTATTTTTTATAATATGGTACATGCATATTGATGTTCAATAAATGAGAAAATTCTAGAACAACTGATATTCAAGTTAGCTGCTTTACAAGAAGTTCTAGGTACTGCTGGGTGTGGTAGGTGCATTATGGGAGGAGCAGGTATATGCTATCCACAATGCTAATATTATGAGAAGAATCTGACCAGGTGGTAGCAAATTTACTTATTTCCCACCTCAATTTAAGTCAATTTTCATTTGACTTGACATGTTTTCAAGTCAAATGATTATAAAACCAGAAATGAGATAATGATGTCCAGAATATGTAGGTTTTATCATACTGGAACAAACCTATGCCCAGGAAGTAGATTACTCCCTGATTTTATTGTGGTGGGGAAATCTCATATCTTAGAGTCTACAAATATTCAAAAGAAACCAAATTTCAACTTTTATGTGACACTGTCTACGTTCATTAAATATATTAAATATATTGAAGAGAATAATTAAGACTGTGTTGGGTGTGTTTGAACTTCTGTGGCAGAAGGAACACAGTCCTGGTAGTCTGAAAGTGACAGGAGACAGGTTATCCAGCTCACTCTCTATTTCTTCCATCCACCACACTTGTTTTCCTTCTATGATAGCATCATTTCCTGCTCAAACTAGGCATGCTGAGCTGCACACGCTGAGAGCTCTGTACTGTCAACAACACTGCATCCTTGTACAGATGGGGCCTAGAAAAATTTGGTTCCTCACTGGGGTGCTTCTGGCTAAAACAATGGTTCTCAGCCTATTGGTTGCAACTCCCTGGGCAAACCATTATCTCCAAAAAATAGTTCCATTATGATTGATAATTAGTAAAGTTACAGTTATGAAGTAGCAAGGAAATAATTTCATGATTGTCAGTGGTAACCACAACATTGTATTAAAGGGTCATAGCATTAGGGTGGTTGAAAACTACTATTCTAAAAGAATCAGTGCTGGTACAGCATGTTCCTCTCTGCTCTCTGCCCCTTTGTCTCATGTTATGATTCTCCTCATTACACATGTATGTCGTTGTGATGACATAAGATGCTTATCAGTGCTGGGGAGATGCCATTGAACCTCCAAAACTAATAAGCCTTTCCCCTTTTAAAAAGCAACTGGCTTTGTTTACTTCCTTATAGTAATAGAAATGAACTGATCATGCAAATGGAGACTGCCCCTCAGGATGTGAGCTTGCATCTGATAGGCTGGAGCTGACTACTACTTACTGTACGCATGTGTTGAAATGCCACATTCAAGCCCATTAATATGGATAACTAGTATATGATGATAAAAATAAAATAGAAAAAAAAAACCACACAACTTTCCAAAGGACTGAATTATTTCTCTCATTCTATTGCAAAAAATAAATATTATACATCAGTGGTAAGAGACACTGTCCCCTGGCTATTATGAGTTTCCAAGAAATGTGTTTCCAAGTGGCACTTGCTGCAGCATATGCTTCATATGAAGAGGTATCACTTCAGAAAGGCAGTAGAGAACAGGTTTAGCCATTTTACTACTTTAGCCTTAATTGCTTGTCAAAGAAAAAAAAAGTTATTTCCCTGCTGTACCACTCAACAAGTTTAACTGTTTTCTTTTGTTCTTGTGTATTCTTTATACAAACTCAGTTGGGTGTCTTTTTTTCTCCTACTTGTCTTCTATATAGTTGTATCCAAAATGTCAGGAGAAAATAAAAGGATACCTCTTAGTTGAGCAGGATAATTGCCTTAGCATATGCAGTGAGAAAATATAAGCAAAGGTCAAATCCTGAGTGTATCTCCTCTGCTAATCTACATTTGTGCTTTAGAAAGCACACGTCACTGAATGATTTAAAATATGCTCGTACCATCTGTTCTCTTGGAGTTTAATACTGTCTGTGATAGCAAAATAATCATGTTAAATACATTCTAGATATAGGACCCTGCTATTCATAACGGGAATGGCACTGGTAATTCAGACGACCTTGCCCTTTATTTTTCCGTGCAATTACACCATTGATTTTCCTGTATTTGAAAGGAGAACAACACAGGACATGCTTTTTTCCTAAGTAGAACAAGCAGTCCAGGAATTCTGCCATTTCTGTTAGAGAAATAATACAAAACACATTAAATAAAATGTGCAGACATATGCTGTGAAGGAAACATTGCATACGATTTGCGAATGATGTGTGCTGTCTGGACATCTTTGTGTTGGCTCTATGAAAATTGATCACATTGTCATTCATAATCCAGAAGTCATGTGATCAGTTTTGTCTCAGAGATTCTGTTCTGTGCCTGGAATGACAGAGTGTGGGAATATCTATGCAAATGGAATGAGATTACTTCAGAGAAAGTGTTGAGGGTCCCAACCCTTGCAACCGCAACCGTCTGTGTCTGAATCACAAACAACTGAATATTTATATACTAAAGCACTGTATACCACTCAAAAAGTACTGTACACCTAGTGAGAACAACAGCCTTTTCATTCTCCTTTGTGTCTCTTTTTGTAAGGGAAAATAAGGATTAAATGGATTGATAGCCAATAGTGCAAAATAGTGGCCCAACGATAGGCTCTAACCACGTGTGATTCGTATGTGTAGGTCCACTCTCCTCACCCTGAGCTGGCTCTATGTGATGCTCCTAGCAGGAGATGATAAGAGGGTCACGATTGAGCATATTTTGAAGGTATCCCCGATAAGCTCCCAATGCTGTTCATATTTGCCCTCCCCTGTCAGGCATCTTTGGCTGTTACATGTATCCCATCTGCTTCTTGTATCTTAATTGCAATTTAAAATATCTTCCTGGGAAAACACAGAAGTCAGGAGACATCATTATTCTTTGTAAAAAAAAAAAAATCTAGAATGGTCATTAAATCATCCTGTCTTCAGTTGATCAGTGATGGCGCATGCCTTTAATCCCAGCACTTGGGAGGCCGAGGCAGATGGATTTCTGCGTTCGAGGCCAGCCTGGTCTACAGAGTGAGTTCCAGGACAGCCAGGGCTACACAGAGAAACCCTATCTCGAAAAAAAAAAATCATCCTGTCTTTTCATCTCCAGGCAAACAGTGCCATTTATGTAAATGCTGTTCTCAGTCACATTGCCCTCTCCTTTGAATTGTCTCTGACCCTACTCACTCTTCCCCGACTGTGCTCTTGTTTACCCAAGAAGGCTATGACAGAGGGAACTCAAGGATGTGCGTGTTGGAATTTGTCCTTTTTTTTTTTTTTAAATATTGTCAGCCTTCCTGATCTGTTACCAACTTATATAACCATATACCCATAAACACTTGATGCTTGGTGTTAGTAAACCATATGTGTATATGTATGTATATGTGAACATAAAAATATATGTATATAAATATATATGTGCATACATGTATATAAATATATATTTGTATATTAATGTATAGATAAGATATATCCTTTTAAAGACTGTATTTTTTTTTTACTTTTTATTTTGAGACAGGATTTCACTGATTTGCCCATTTTTGTCAAAATCACTCAGTTACCCAGGCAGGACCTGAACTTATCATCTTCCTGTCTTTGACTTCCAAGTTCCTGGGATTACGAACTTGAACATCAGTCCCAGCTGCAAACCAAACCATGTTTTCAGCCCCCCAGTTTGTGTTTGCTCCTTCAGTTACATCGCTGTCTAAACTGGTTCTTTATTTAAAAACTTACTCATAATATCACTTGTGTGAAACTCATGAGAATACTGTAAAAATTATGTGCTTTTATTTGGGTGAGGTATTTGTAGGGTCTGTCAGTGTATAGCCATATAATGGTGACTTATTTGGTTGGTTGGAAAATGCAGGTGGATATGTGTGTAACCGGCTGAACTTCACAAAGAGAAAATTGAGGAAGCTGTTTTTTCTAAATGGTAGATCATTCATCCAACAGGGCAAACAGAGCGACGAGGACTTGGAAGAGACAGTGAATATCCAGAAGCATGGCAGTCAGAACCCAACATTTGCTAGTGAAAATAACAGAGATTTCAAGTTCAAATCTGAATTAAGAACGTGTTGACACTGCCATGAGCTGCATTCTCCATTCTGACCAGGAAATTAAAACTGACTCTTTCTCTCTGTCCCACAAGATGCACAACACACACAGGGTATTAGATTTAGTTCTGACACCCTGTTTTAAAAGAAACTAACAAGCAGGAATCATTCCAGAAACACATTTCCAGGGTGATGGAACCTCTGGAAATCTTCATATACTAGATGTGGTACTACATGTCTCAGATCCCACCCAGTACATGGAAAGAAGAGACATGGAGCCCAAACTCCAGGGTTGTTATTGGTCACAAAGCATGTGAGTTTAAGGCCAGCTTGAGCTACATTAATCCCTGTTTTAAAAAAAATAAAGAAGAAAGAAGGAAAGAAAGAAAGAAAGAAAGAAAGAAAGAAAGAAAGAAAGAAAGAAAGGAAGGAAGGAAGGAAGGAAGGAAAATAGAAAACACCGAGTGGTAAAATAATTAGAGTTTCAAGTATAAAGAGTTTCAGTTAGACCTTGTGGCCCAGAACAAAGAACAAAATCTCTCTCTAGCCAATAACAAGGCTCTAACGTCTCAGATTAAGGAACAGTTCTCTGAAAGTAAGTCTTTAATATTTAAATCTGTACAAGGATAAGCCTGGCATTGCATGCCTGCATGCCGCAGTGTGTTGCTGGGCCAGACACTGAAGCTGTCTTCTCCTTGTGGAACCTTCATGCCTTGGGAGAAGGCAACACTTCAGCAAACCTCCAACTGGGAGAATTTATTATGTGAAAAATCCTTAATATGGCATTTGACAACTCCAAGCAAATGCTCAGTAGACATTTTAGCTATAGAAACCATTGCAGTGACTGTCCATGAACGTATAATTTACCATTTGTCTGATAGTGTTAAGGAAAGATGTTTAAATTTTTCAAAAGCCGTTTAAAGGTTTAGAACCAGCTTCTGTTGTTAAATAATTAAGGTAGTTAATGGCATCCTGTGCTACTCACTACAGATTTAGTCTTAATTTACATATCCCTCTTGCCTTTATAGTCTCTCCTACCTAGATCTGAGATTCATTCATCAAATTTAACAGAAAAACTAAATCTCAGTTGATTATATTAAATTATCTAGTAACTGTCACAGAAATAGCTCATCAACAAAAGAGTGGTCATGACAGAAAAAAAAAAAAGTGGCTCTCTTCCATTAAGTAAATATGATGTTTCAGTTTACGGACTTCTAAATCTCAGTAATGGTTAATTTCTTAGTCACTGAATTTTTCTCCTTTGTGGAATAGATTTGCTGTTTTACATGTGCACCTACTATGTGTTAAAGGCTTATGTGTTGAATAATAAATAATGCTCCAAGCCCTGCACATTCTTCTGCTTTCATGCCTCTATATACTATTTATTCTCTTATGAGTAAGTCATCAGAGGAAATCCAGCCTGCAATCCTTGGGCTCATAGCAGTAAGTCAGGCCCTATTCTTGTCTCCATCACTGAAATCCTCTGACCACTCTTTGCTGCTTTTCTTTCTATCAGGCATCACTCCCCATGTGCTTGACCTAGTGATAGTCCTGTCACTCTGCCTCTGCTTAATCAGTTCCATGAAAGCAGGGATACCTGTTTGGTATGTTTACTTCTGAAATCCCAATCACCAAAGCAGTAACTTGACAAATATTTGTGGGATAAGTGAATGAAATTTAAGTAGCAAGTACATAAATGCTAGAAGCACACAAATTCTCCCCTATGGATGTCTGACCCTTTTATGACAGTGAAGAATTGTTAACTAAATCTGCATGGTCATGAAACCAACAACCTCACTCATGATCACTTTTGCTATTACAGATAACTCATGAATTGTGTTTCATGAATTCTTGACAACAAGAATAACACCCCGCAGCTATATGGATTTTATGGCAAGGGGATGCTTTCTTTATGGTCTAAATGAAAGAGGTGATCTGGTCAATATTTGTCTGCGTAATCTCCATGAGAATCCCTCTTCTACATGTGTATCTTTTCTAGACTTGATCAATCCCATAGTTTATTGTGAGTTTCTCCTGTTATCTATTATAGTCCCTTGAGTCATCAAAATTTGAAAAAGAAACAAGTTACACTCAGTGTAACTTGTTTTCAAGTTAGCTTTTGAACTGTTTTCATCCACGTCGCTAAGGTAGCCTTGTAAGTGCATTCATCCCAAGTTGGTTGATAGCCAGAGAATTTATAATCCATACAGTGCTTCTGAGAGCAAGGGTGTGCTATTTGGGCAAGCTGGAGAGCATTGTCCTCTATTTTAAAAAATTAATAATAAATTATAGGTATGTGTCTTGTTTTTAACAAACATCTACTGGGTGCCAATATTGTGTAGAGAAACATATGAAACACCATAGAGTGTATAGCAATCTCTGAGTATTACAGAGAACTCAAAGACAAATATGCTGTAATACTGTCTACCAAGTGTTTTATAGTCCTCCCCAGGGAAAAATAAAAGACACTGAAATTACAATATAAGATGAAAAGTAATGAAATAGGCTTGATATAAGCTTAAGAATATTATCCTTCAAATAGATTCACTCTCCTAAAGCATATTTCTTCTTCCCTTGTAATATCAATTGAAATTAGTTCTCTCCTAAAGCATTCAACTGAACATGAAATGAATTATTTATATGCATGTCTCTATTTTTCCTAAATAGATAATACATCATCTTGTAGTATGTATACAAAATATACGTTCAGCTAATGCTGGTTGACTGACTAATTGCAGTAGAATGAATTGAGAGGTTTTAAAAAAAAATCTGGCAAACAAATATAGAGTTGTGCTTTGCCAAGGATACCCCTCAACCAACTTGTCAACAGACTATGAACTGATAGGGTGATTATTTTTCATCTTGTGATTTTATAATGATACAAGACATTTGGTTATTTGGAAACAAGCTTAAATAATTTTAATTCTTTCCACTGGCTCCTACTGTTGGAAATTCATTAACAAATGAACACTGGCAACATTTTGTATCTTAGTGAATGTTGTACTTTTTATGTATGAAAGTGTGGGAAGTAGTATAGGACATCTGTCAAAGGAAAGCATCTTCTCAGATCCTGCTGTATATATTAAACCCACTTGTTTCCACTTCTATACATTTTAAAGGAAAATATCCTTCTGTTTAAGGTTTAAATAGCTGGTAGCAAACTGGAAGACCTGAATCATGTAGGCCTGCTTGAAACATTAGTGAATAAGCATCACTCTCTTTGGCTGACTGTGTTGCTTACTTTGGTTCAGCCTACAATTTAGATTCATGATACTGTGTTGAGACAAGGCTATTTCCACAAAATTCATCCTCTATGTTCTTTATGACTGGAAAATTAAGTTGCCTCACCAGTCCCAGAATTTATCGACATAATAGGATGCTAACATTCCTTACCAGAAGTGGTCCAGTTACCGCTATCAGTGAAAGATGCTGATTTGAATGAAGGTTTTCAACTTCCTTGGGGAAAACATTGAGGGTAACTTTCCAACATCATTGTTTTGATAGGTACATATTATTCACACTGAAACAACATTTTTCTTTATTCAGTGGGAAATAAAACAATTTCATTTTTTTTTTTTACTAGTTCAGAAAAACATTGAAACAACTTCCATGACTATTATCTTTGTCTGTACCTTTGGTATTTCTCCCCAGTTGTAACCATGGTACACATGACTGCATGATATCTGAAAGCTATATATGTACAGAATGGATTACCAGGAAATTACAGTGCCTGATCACAGAAGGATAGCAATTCATAGAAGAGAATATGCTAACGAATTTTAATACTTAATGCACTTTATAACTCAACAGGATTTCATGTTTACTCAAATGATTGAATATCTACTTGGATAATTTGTATTTCTTCAGCGGAAATATCAGCAATAAGGCAAGCATTTGTCACTAACCTCTAATTCAAATCCATGCACCCCCTGCTCCCTGAGAAAAGATATTTGGTTTTGCATTTCAATGGACTCTTTGGAAAAGAGGATCCTATTTGCTCACAAATGCTGAATATGGCATCTACGCTATTTCCAGTGTGTCTCAGTGGTTAGCATTTCGAGTCTCAGAGGTTAGCATCTTTAGCTCTCTAGAGTAGCTGAGAAACATGTTAATAGAAGAGGTAAGAGGTCTTTGAAACACAGGCATTCTATAGCTTTGGCCATCTTATTTAATATGCTAGTCAGGAAAGCACAATGTTGACTAAGAAAGTGCAATGTACGTACAAGGCAAACTGTATAGTCTGATCTGATCTATGGACCAAATTAACTGCTATCTAACTCCTACTCTATCACCTAACATTCTTCATGACTCAAGATGTAGATCTAAATCCCTTGTGAAAAATGAGCATGCCAGTATTGCCTAAACTCACATTACTATGTTAATTACATGGATTATTTCATTCCAGTAACACTCCCTAAAATCTAAGAAGCAGAGGGTCACCACTAGCCATTTTTTTTATTACTGTTGTCTTTAGTAATGATGTTCATGTCTATAGCATTTGAAGCCCAATTATTCAGTGGTCATATCATTTGCTGAATGGTGGTAGTGCTGGAAACTACATGGAGGGGGTATGGAGAGAGGAAATGTAGGGAAAATGAGTAGATAGGAATCAAATTTAAAATGCTGAGTGAGGCATCTGTGGGACCTGAGTAGAATTTTCTCAGTAGTGGCTCATGTTAATGGCAGGAAGGTATGAACTCTGGATAAAGACATGTTTTGGTGGTGGTGGTTAGTTTTTTGTGTGTTTTATGCTTTGTTTTAGTTTTGTTTTGTTCAGCACATAAGTAGTAGCAGAAAGCCTCTCCTTGGATTCCTTGTCTAGGAAATGTAGAAGACAGAATCAGCAACAGCCTAGAAAGTTAAAGGGAATTTTGATCTCCAGTTTCCTCTTAGTGGGAGGGAATCTGGAGAGACCCGCTGAACCCAAGTTACAAAGCAGGAAAATTATTGAGTTGATGTTTGTACCCTAGTACAGTCATGAACAGATGATATCCTGCTGTCCTAAAGAAGTTCCCCCAGATTCTCCCATTGCCAAATTCAAGCCAGACTAAAAGCCAGAAGAATCTTTAGTAAATACTGTTGGAGTCAGAATACGGTAAATCCTGAGGCTCCAAAATTGCTACTTATTGGCATCTGTATTAATTGCCATGCTGGTCATTTCCAGCATCAGAGCTGATAGGGTACAGAAAATTGATGTTCCATGTACTATTGTGTTATATCTGCCTTTGTCTAAATGTTCTCAAGAGTTCAGGCTAACAGCATGATGAATGGGATTTATTTGGATTCCATGCTTATAACCTATGATTCAGAGTGTACAGAGCCACACAGAATAGATGGGTGGGCCTTGTTATCCTTACTAAGATTTGAGCTCTGGTTTTGCTACAAGATTGTTTGGACTAAGGTTCCCACCTCTCCAGGAGACTCCATTCCTCAGAATATTTTCATTTTTCTCAAAGGTCAAGGGTCCAACTACCCTGTCTAGTCCCACAGGCAGGAAGTTGTTGAAAACAGGAACATTCTGTTTTTCTCTCCCAGGCCACTACCTGCATACTGGCCAGAGTTCTCATCGACTGTGGACTCTTGGCAAGTTGAATCTTCAAAGTAATCCCTTCTCGTCCCCATTTAAGTACAATTAATCCCCAGGAGTTCCTGCCAGGCTTCTGGTAAACCATTGCACAAGTACAAGAGAAACTGTCCCTGCTAAGAATTTCACCCTGAGAGGACTTGCATTCTCTCCCAGAAAGTTCACGTCTTACCCTCCAGTTTCTGATTCATACCCTTTGACGGAAATTTTCATGTGAAAAATCTACTGCCCAACACCCTTGAATTATCTTGCTTTCTTTTTTTTTTTGTACTGTTGTTAATATTCTGGAATGGAGGAGGAAGTCCAAAGGCCCTCTTAAACCTAAGAACATTAAAGTACATTAAATGGTCATGCATATCATTGTAGGCACGCATTAGGCCCCACCTTCATATGATAAAACTGGGGCTGCTGCCCCGTTATACAGTATCATTCACCAATAATTCATTTCTCTATGCTCTGGGGCTTTCAGTTCCAGCTTCCCTTAGCTTTGTAGTCACCTTTCAATTAAGTTTCAATTTAATAAGTAATCTGTGCAGTCCCTCTGTATTGTTGAGGTTAATATTGCCTCATATTTAATGTTTATGTACATTTTCTCATGTTTGCATGTATGTGTGTACATTTTATGTGTGATATTTCTCACACGCCTTTGTGTGCATATGCATGTGGAGGTCAGAGGTCAACCTCGTCTATCAATCTTCATGAGCCATCTATTCTGTTTTCTTAGACATCACTTCTTACTGGGACATGACCAGCAAGCCCCAGGGATCTGCCTACCTTGCTTCCCCAACACTGGGACTACAAAGAAGTGCCACCAAACCTAGCTTATTACATAAGTGCTAGGGACCAAACTCAGGTTCTCAGGCCTGTGAGACACAGATTTATCAACTGAGATGTGTCCCCAGACCCAGTTACCTATCAATACACTATAAAGAAACAAACTTGAATATCACTAAGTAATGTCTGGAGTAGTGAGGGGACATTGAAGTGTGTCCATAAGACCCAGGAAATGTGAACTGCCATAGTCCATTCAGGAGAAAAATACATATGATTTTCATACACTAAAAATCGTCTCACTTTCAGAAATAAAAGCATTTACCATAAAGTAATTAAAAACTTGTTAGTTAATAGAAGCCATACTTGTAAGTGCCTTAAAAGACTAGTTGGAGAAATGTTAACACACCCATGTTATGTACTCTCATGTAAAAAGCACTTACTATACTTTCGTGCTTTGATTAGAAAATTGTCCATTGGTACAAAAGTATGTATAGACTATTGTGGGGCTGTAGCTCACATGTGGGCGTGGGTCCTGTTGGGCTGAGTCGTGGGTCCTGCGCGTCTGCCACCCCAGGCAATTGGAACCACGGCTGAGGGGACAGAAGCACGGGAATTCCACCAAATTCACTCCACGTGGGGCAGGGCAGATGCCGGGCTATGGGAAGCCACAGAGCTCTTCTCCTGGCATGGGGAGATCATAGTCTGAAGTCCCGCGGTGGCCAGAGCTCTTGGGTTGAGGGTCTCCGGGCGAAGGCGGCTAGCCAGAGACCCATAGGTCTCGGCCCTTGGACTCCCAGGCATAGCTGAGAGGACACAGAAGGACTGAGACAGTGGAGGGGGGGCGGTAATATGGGCTGGACCCGACCCGCAGCTGAAAGGGGCGAAGGGGAGAAGTTCCAGCAGCGCCCAACGGGGTAGATGAGACTTTTGGTCAAGGCAACTCGCGTGGCTGGGTCATGGCTGGCTCAGCTAGCTCTGCTTGAATTGGGGGCCTCTCCATGGCTGGAATATAGAAAAGTCCTCGGCAAGAGATTAGACAAAGGAAGTCCATGATTTTAAAACGTTTATTGCCATGGCAGAAAGTGGATGAAGCTGTATCCTGTGTTCTTAGGGCGAGCCTGAGGTTAAATACCTTTTGCAAGTAGGAGGAGGGTCTAGGAAGGAATGCTTGATTGGCTATACCCTCTAGCCTTTAGATATCTCATGAATAAGGAGATCTTTTGAGGCTCTGTGGCCTGTAGTCACGCCCTCTACGTGTGCTATTTGACCGAAGGCCACAAACCTCTCTTTGGGAGGGGCTGTAGAGGGCTGTTCTAAGTGAAAGGAACTAGGACCCAGGAGCAAGGCTGAACACCTACCATCCCTTTAGGGTCTCTGGGTTCGAGGCCTGCGCTCGACCAAGTACCCAGTTGCCTCTCACAGCCCACCACCCCACAGATTATGTGTGACAAGATCCAAATTACCAATACCAAATTACCAAAAAGAACACACAGGCACAAGCACAAACGTAGATGTGTACACACACATGTGCACACATCTGTACATGTATGCATATATAAGTATGTGTGGATGTACATGCACATACATATATAAGTGTGTTTGTGTGTTATATATGTGTATGTTTGTATGCATATATTATATATGTTTAAATATATTTGGGGACTTTAGAAAAATAAATATATTAGCAAACATTGAGAAAAATACAATTAATGTGTAAAAGAGAAGATATTTATGTGTGTGTGTGTGTGTGTGTGTGTGTGTGTAATGTGATATGTTTAAATGAGTATGGCTAAGAATGTTAGCAACTATTTATAGTCCCTGCAACTTGGAAGGGTGAAACAGGTAGAATAATCAAAGCCTACAAATTCATGGCTAGCCTGGGAACTTTAAACAGGTACAACATGTTTTTTTTTTTAATTCTATATCATCATTTTATAACTCAGAATATATAGAATAAAATAATTGGATAAAATCATCTACATTTTTAAACTCAACTTAAATTTTAAACTCAACTTAAACACAACTTTCTTTTGATATATTCGATCACTGGTTCCAAGACATTTTTGTTGTTGATCATGAAACAAAAATCTCACTATATAGCCTTTGTTGACCTGGACCAAGCTAGCCTCGAACTCATAGACATCTGCCTGCCTCTGTGAGTGCTGGGTTTGAAAGCATGCATCACCACTCCCATCACATAACTCTTAAAGGAATTGTTTGTATAGGGCAGACAAGACAGATTAGATGTTTCACTGGCTAAAACTGCTTGCTGTGAATGAATGAAACCTGAGTTTAAGCCCTAGGCTTTAACTGAGAAGAGAGAACTGACACCCAATGTTTGGTTGTTCTCTGATTTCCATGTGCATGCCATAGCACAAATATCCTTGTATAAACATGCACAGAGAC
>JANHMN010000014.1:31474881-31501122 GCA_030674055.1 Rhabdomys pumilio
TGTGTGTGTGTGTGTGTGTGTGTGTGTGTGTGTGTGTGTGTGTGTGTCCACACATGCACATGTATAGTTAGTCTCTGTTTAGGTGTAGTTACATGTGTGCAGGTATGTGTGATGATACACACATATGTGCATGTGCAGTTATACATGTGTATACATGTGTGTAGAACCAGTGGTAAATTTTGGACCTCATCTCTCAGGAGTCACCTACTTTTTTTCTTGAGACAGGGTCTTGTTTGGAAGCCTGGAGTTACCAGTTGGGTTGGAGGTTACACTGGCTGGCCAGGGAACCCCAAGAATTCTCCCATCTTTATTTCCCCAGTGCTGTGATTTCAGATGTGTGTCACCACATGACACACATATGGATTTTTATATGCAAACTGGAATTGAGCTCAGGTTCCTGTGCTTCTGTAGAGAATACTTCTACCATCAGAGCTACTACCCGTGTCCCCCTGTGTTTATATTTTATACTAAAGATGTAATCTGTGTGGACACTTAACTTTCCAACTGGTTTGTTGATCTAAACTTCAATTTCATAAACTTTGTCATTATAAATATAATCTTATTTAGCTATGTTGTTCCAAGTATACTTAGAAGTTTTCCGAGCATGGAATCAACTATTTTTTTTTAACTTTAGGTAATAAAATTCAATAAGGCTACAAATTCAGCCTTCTTCCAAGTTCTCTGCAGCCTGCTATGATCAGCGGCTGCCGTACAAGACAGCTAATAATGGGATCAGATCCTGACACTTGCTGTGTTACTTTGGACAAAATGCTATCTCTTTCTATACCTTAGTTCTTTCATGTGTGAAATGGAGAGAAGTTAGCCTTTACATTATAAAGTTATCAAGAAAATTAAATGAAATGATACCAGTATAACATATTTAGTACATTGCCTGGGACATCATCGTCAGAGGCTAGCCCTTTTTATCATCATTTTTGCTTTTACCATGGTTTCACATTCCTCATGCCCCTGTGTCACCACCAAGTTTCTATCAGAAGTAAGCTTCTTATCTCTGGGTCTGTAAAGCAGGTATATACTAGAAAAATGACAGAAATATAGACTTTTTCTGTTCTATATATCATTGTCTGTGGTGGTCTGAATAGGAGTGGCCCCAGAGACTCATGTGTTTGAATGCTTGGCCATAGCGACTGAGTGGCACCATTAGAAGGTGTGGCCTTGTTGGAGGAAGTGTGTCACTGTGGAAGCAGGTGTTATGGTCTTATATGCCCAGTGAGGCACACAGTCTCTCCTTGTTGCTCGTGGATCAAGATGTAGAACTCTCAGCCCCTTCTCCAGCATCGTGTTTACCTGCAAACTGTCATGGTTCTCACCATGATATTAATGGACTGAACCTCTGAAACTGTAAGCCAGGCCCAATTAAATGTTTTTCTTTATAAGCGTTGCAGTAGACATGGTGTCTCTTCAAAGCAATAAAACTCTAAGATGTTGTCTACCAGCTCATACACTTCACTGTGTGATTGTCACAGCGGAACTCTCAAGGTCCTCATGAGAATACTACAGTCTTTCCATTTCCCCAAACTCAAAACTTTTACAATGTCATTGTGCCTATCTTCCCTTCACTAGACTGTCCTAGCCAGTCCACATCCAGTTGTCCTGTAAACATTTCTCTTAGCATCTCATGTTTCCCTAACTCGTCATCCCCACTATCCTCAGCATCCCTTGCCCCGAGGCAGTGTCTACCTCAGCTATTGCTTCGAGAGGTTGACCATTTCACTAAATGCTAGTCATAACCTCGTAGTAGGCCTGTTTCTTCCCATTCTACACAACTTGCTTTGCAACTGTCTCACAAACATGCCTCTGTGTTTCTGTGCCTGTGCCTTGTTGTGACATCTCTCTCCCAAAATGCCCCCACTCACTCTCTTCTCAACCTACTCAAATTTGTCACTGTTTTCACTCTGCCTCGATGATTCTCATAGCCTGGCAAATCCCATCATATTGAAGATTCAGAATGTTTGACTAATGGAAGAAGTCCAGTCCCAAGGCCCAAATGAAACTGTTTTCCTCTTTTCCCTGACCAAAGCACCTACTCTCTCTGAGACTCACAGTCTTCTACTAGTTAGATCTACAAAACCTAAGTTGCAGGAGGGTCTTCACTGTAAAGAATAATATAAATGGCATTCCAGGAGGACTTAGTGAATGTGCTCAATTTCTGTTGTCAGCAATATAGTCATAGGGAACTTAAAATGAAATACAGCTTTGAAAACATCTTTCACTATAAGATATTGTCACTTGGACTACTATGCAATATATGTTGATTTCTAAACGGGCATATCAGTGTCTGGGTAATGGTTTGAACTAATTAGATTGTGACCATCTGCACGCATGGATATACAGGGATATTTATAGACATCAAAAAGAGGCCCTTCTGTGCACATTGGTTCAAATAGGAAGTTGATGATATTCCTGTTTTATTCATGAAGAACTAAGACTTGAAAAGTATCAGTTCCTTTCAAATCTGTCCAGATCTTAAAAGTGGTGTCATTTTAAAGGGATGTCAAATAGTGTCTTTCCCAATTCTGTTTGATTTTCGGTTTTAACTACATGTCACATCTGTGAGAACCTGTTGCCTAGATCAATATTTATTTTTATCTAGGCAGCATTGTACAAGGGGATTGTGGGAGGAAGGGAAGGGAGATGGTTGTTAGAAGGTTGCCCCACATCATGGGGTACAGATAAGGAGTACTTCCAGAATGACAACCACGGCGATTTGTTGGGCCACTCAGAGTTGCTATCTGAAGAGACAAGTGACATTCAAACCCTTCTTTCTATGAAAAGATAAGATCTGAGTGTTAGTAAATCCCATTAGTAAATCTACATGCTGAATAATAAGATTTTGCTGCAGACCAGTGTTCTCTGGAACTTTGCAGGGGGCATGGGGGAGGGCGGGGCTTACAAGGTAAATAATTTTCTTCTGAACCGTCTCTAACACAAATCAGACAAGTTTAAATTTAGTTAGGTGTTGTATCTGAACACTACACCATTAGGCACGTCAAAATATGGAACATTTTCATTTGAAGCGGAGTAAAGAAAACCATGACTAAATGCACTATTATCTGAAGCTTATCTTTAGATGTGTAGAAAGTTATCTATAGTCATAGGACACCAAAGAGTTGTATTTTTAGAACATTCTCGGGATAAATTATGAATTTCTGAGTTCAGAAAATGAGCTGTCATATTTTGCGAAAGACTGCAGTAATTTATCTTTGTAGAAAATAATCGCGTACTTTTTCCTCTATTCTTATTCTGCATGTGATTCTTGTAGTCATTCAAGCCAAACTTTGTTATTATAAAGTAACAAACTCATTGTATTGCCCAAGTTAAGGTTAAACATTAACCTTTCTCCATGGATCAATTCCTCACAGGAACTGGGGAAGAGGGAGAGCTCTTTGATTTCATGTGCTTGCCAAGTGAGAAGGCATGAGCTATTTCAGCTAGGTTTCCATCATGTGCTCTGTGGGAGTCTTGTCAAGAGCCTTGGTTCATCTCTGTGAACAGCTCTGTCCCAGCCCAGTGTGCCCACCTTGCCCTAAGGAGATGGCAAATTGTACAGAGCCACCAAAGGCCAAGTTCTTCCAATGACCTTTAATTCTCCACTTTCTCTTCTGTACTTAAAAGGTAGGCTCTTACATTCCCTGAAATGCAATGGCTGAGAAGCACTATAATACAAAGTATCCTTTATTAGTGGCTAAAAACTGAGTAACAAAAGAGGTATTTAGACATGAAGAAAACAAAAGAAAGATATCTCTTTTATTACAAAGCATGCACTATTTTAGTATCTCTTGAAAATATTTTATGTGTCCTTTAAAAACTAGCCTTGAGGAATTGACAAAGTTTTGTATTTTCACTGTCCTTTTAAAATCTGTCATAGAAGGACAATCAGTCTCCTGCTTTTCCTTTTCCCACCACAAAAAAAAAAAAAAAACATTCAATATAGTTGCTTTATTTGATTTACTTTGACTCCTTTATTTAAGTAGAAAGTACAAGAAAGAGCTATTCAATGGTTGTAATTTAATTAGTGGAAGAGTGAGCTAATGAAATGTGTGTTATTTTTCAAAATGCTGTTGATGTGGGTAAATAATCCTGGTATCTTTAGGTAAAAGGATGGATAATGCTTTTTATGGTTGTTGTACTGGGGATTAAATTTAAGACCTCATACATATCAGGAAAATATTCTACAAATGAGGATCAATTGATTGTAATATTCAGCTATGACATCTCTGAACCAAAACAAGCACCAACGTGACATAATAACCCAAGGCTACAGTAGAGGCGTACATACCTTGGCAATAACCAACTCTAATTGAACTTAAGGCCCAGCGACGAAAAGGAATTCATGCCTGTTCCTGGAAAAATAGCCAACTACTGAGAGCTTGTGAAGTCATGGATCTTGGTGCAAAGAGGACCTATAACTGCCACTTTACTAAGTCAGCATGATTTAGGAGAAAAGAATGTTCAATACTTTCTATTGAATCTAAAAGAAACAGATGAAACTTTTCTAGGATGTTTCAGAAGGTGGAGAAGACAAAAATACCTGGTCAACTTCAACCAGCATATCCAGTCTAGGTGATGTTCTGCTTGTAGTTGTTGTAAGCACTGTAGACTATTCAGATGTTAGATTGCTCTACTTCATTTCAGCTCACCTCTTCAGGGGACTTAGAAGTGCTACTCATCACCAGAAGGCATCATGCAAGTTAGTCCTCAGGGGTGGGTTCCATATAATAGAATTCCCACACCTAACACTCACCATCACTGTAGAGGAGGGGGGCAGAAGAAAAGAAGTTTGTTGTGAGATTGTGTCTCCTACCCACCAGGCTTTGTACAAGCAAGCAGGACACTGCTGTGAAATAGCCAGTATACACACAAGTCACTGTATTCTTGGAGTGACTTGTTGCACCCATGCATGAAGAGACCCCCTTAGGGACTCCTTACATAGTCCAACCAGAGAAAGTTAGCTTTCTGTGCAAAGCTTGCAGGGTACAGCTGTCTCCTGTAGCATGGTGTCTCTCTCTTTGGATGTCTATGGCCTGGAGTGTTCCCTGCAAGTTTAAATTTTCCTTTGCCTTCATAGCATCCAAAACAGTCTCTTTCACATGTGGGTGCTTGGTAGAACAGGTCCTGTGAGGGCTCTTACCTTTGGCAGAAAAGTCTGGAGCTTTGTCAGAAGTAAGGTCTTGCTAGAACACTAGTGAAATCTCCTTCTTTAATTTCCAGTTTCCTGAAAGACAGGTGTGTTGAGAGGGGAGTAAACAGAGTGTCTGATGCTCAGAGGTTTCTCTGCAGAGTCCAGTAGCAGAGAAGGCTCCTACTATCTTCCTTTTAATCAGAGAAACGATTATCTATAAGACAGCAGTTCTCGACACATATGTCCTGACCTCTTTGGGTGTTGAACAACCCATTTGCTGGGGTCACCTAAGCCCATTAGAAAATGCAGATGTTTACATTGCAGTTCCTACCAGTAGCACAATTGAAGTTATGAGGTAGCAATGGAAATAATTTTATGGTTGAGGGTCTCCACAACATGAGGAACTTCATTAGAAAGTCACAGTATTGGGAAGGTTGAGAGCCACTGCTGCAAGAGAAAGATCAGCAGGGCTGTATATAAATGGAGCTCAGTAGACAGAGACAAAGCCAGGGGAAACCTGAAATATTTCAGGACATAACCTAGTGCTCCTGGGCCCAGTTCATCTCACTCTTCCCAGCTCTGTGGCTCCTTCCCTGCCACAGTACCACTTGTAGATGTGGTCTCCCTTGTGACATCACAAATTTCCTAGGACGATGACGATGACCATGTATTATGTCCAGCTTTGTACATAGTATGTCCTCAGAAAACATGCTATGCTGTATTTCCAATAGGCTCAATATACATACATCTCTGTGTACATTAACTCCTTGAGTCAACGCTTTCCTTTCACCCATGTTTCTAGAACATGCTCCCTGTTACCTGACACAAATGATGAATGGACCATGTGTTCAACTCGATATCTCACATAAAGACATAGAACCTCATTGTCGTTTGTTCTTGAATTCCTAGAGTTTCATTATTTTAAAGGCAATGTGGTAAAGTCAGCATCTATACAGGCTAAGTGACAGAACCTCTGTGCTTGCTGACATATGCACCCTCAATCCTCAATGTTAGCTGTCCTTACTATTAGTAGCATAGTCTGTTGTTCTATTATTAGTTGGTTCATTTCTAAATGAATATTATAATGTCAAATTTACAGGGACATCATGAGAAGTGATTTCAGATTTATATGTAAAAGTGTGTATGCGTGTGTATTTATATAACATATATGTCGTATCTAACATTGTATTTAGTAATATCATCTCTTATTGATATAACAATGTAATAACTATATATATATGTTATATAACAACTATATAATAATAGTTATTACATTGTTATATCAATAAGAGATGATATATATCATATATATATATATATATATATATATATATATATATGTTATATTCTTGGTGCTAATGAATCTTGGTTCATGGAGAACTTTGAACCACCACTTTATTAAACCAGCATGATTTAGGAGAAAGAATGTTCAATAATTTTTATTGAGTTTAAAAGCAACTTATGCAATATATGTATAATATAACATATAGATGTTATATAATGTAATAAGTAATAACTATTATTATATTATTATTTTGTCTTGTATCTAAAATGAAGGTAATAATATATGCATTTTAAGGCTTTAGAAATCTAACCTGTTACTCTTGTAAATTAAGCCTTATTTTTTTTTAGAAGGACCTATACATTATATTTTTGTATAGGGTTTGTGTACCCATTGTGGATTGGTCATGAAAGACCTTAGCAGCAGTTAGAATGTTTGACCACCACACATAATTGTGCATTGCTCTTAGTTCCTTTTCTTTCCTTTTCCTTTTATTGAAAATATATTTTTTACCATATAATAAAACTTGATTATGGCTATCTGTCTTTCTACTCTTTCAAGTTCCTCCCAACCTCCTCTCCCATCAGAATTTATTCTATCTGTTATTAAAAAGCAAATAGGCTTCTAGAGGGATAAAAATAAAGTAAAATAAAACAAAACAAAAACTAACACATCAGAAAAGGTCGAAACAATCAAACAGAAGGAAAGGAGCCCAGGAAAAGTTGTGTCTTGTATTTGACATGCAATATAAACAGGCCTGTTTTTATTATTTCTTCTGGACTAAATTTAAAAATGTGATTGTCCAATGTAACAAATCTCCAATGTGGATTGTGCTGGAAAAGCTGTCGGTCCGTTTTTGTGTTCATTTCTTAGCAGACTGATATCCCTATAGGAACTAATATTAATGTCAATGCAAGGTTTCAAGATAATATTCTCTCTCTACGCTTGGCGAAGAAAAATTCAGGCTGGCAAATCATCTGAGCCCAGAAGCCTTCCCTAGTCAAAAATATAAGACGTGAGTGAAGAAGGCATGCATGTAGAAGAGGCAAGGGTGGCGTTTTGCCTTCTATGGAGAATGCCTTGCCAAATCTCTTAGCAACTAAGATAGTGGATCTGATGGCACAGGAACAATCCACATGATGCTGCAGGGGCTCATCCCTTTCCTGATACTGCCGTCATCCTAATGAGCCAAGGCGCATGCTCCATCCCATCCGCCATCATTCATCTGCCAATACACATAGTGGACCTCAGCTAGTCTTTGGCAGCCAACATGACAGACTGTATTTTCATAATTCAAGGTAACCTCCCAGAGTGTTAAAGTTAGAAACCATCTATGATACCTTCAATCTGAAAAAATAACACTCATCTAAAATTTAAAGTGTTAAGCCCCATAAGCCAATGGCAGTAGATAACAAAATAGATATATTTTCAACACTTATAAGACTAAATATATTTTGAAGAGCTCAAGGAAAAGTTTAACCAAATTATCTTCCACATTTAACTACAGTGCATACTTTCTGGAATGTTAAAATGTTAAGTGAATTTGAGATTCAGGGGAAAGCAAAGAAAAAGGATACCCAACTACCCTAATCCTGCGGTTACAACCAGAACAGGCTTTCCCCAGGAGGAGATGAGTTCTTTATGATGTCTGAATTAAAAGTAATGAGTATATTTTAGTCATAAAAAGTATTAGGTTTAACTATTGTCACATCATTTGTAGGTGCACATATCATATATATGATTTGAAAATCCATGCTGGTAACAAAAAGGGGGTAACCTGAACTAATGTCAGTAATGTTATATATAAGGCTATCCTTTGTTGATTGAGATAAACTTAGATCCAAAATGGAGGGAGATGGCCTCATGCAGAGTGTCAAGCAGCCAGTTTCTGTACACTGAATCATTAGTAAGTGTTTGTGTAGAAATACTTACTCTGTAGATAGTCGTGTCTTCACCATCTCATTCCAACTATTTGTACCTATCATTCTCAATTTTCTTTCTTCTCTGGTTTTTATCTCTTCTTCATGTGTTCTGTTCTTGAGGTGGTCCCCATCATAAAGAAGATTTCTACAAGAAGTGTGTAAACAGCCTGCGAAATTAAGCCATCATTCCTAGATTTGATCTCAAAGTCTGCCTTTCATCCAACACCTTTCGATCTATATCAGCTTCTGTTTGGACATCTGTTTCCTGACTATGTCCTGGATTGCTTATTTCTCAGCTTCTCCTTTTGCATTCACCTAATCGACTGGCCTAGACATGTCAATCGTCATTCTTTTCTGACTTTTGTTTCCCACCTCAAAATCCTAGTAAGCCTTTTCACATTTTCTGTCCTTCATTCACCTACATTCATGTCTGGCATTAGATGACAGGTACTAATTGATGTCTCCGCATTAATCCTAGTCCAGTCAGGCCTCTTCATAACTCTCACCTGGCTCACTGAACCTGTCACATTGCCTTGACTCACTCCGTCTCCAGGCTCATCTGACAGACATCGCAAATCATGCATCAGAAGTGGTCAGAAGGTGATCCCAATAAAGAAGGAAGGCAAGAATGGGAACACTGGGGAAACAGACCTGCCCCTTGTGCAGGCAGCTTTGTGGGAGTTTCTAATCATGGCTGCTGTGTGAAAACAGGTGCTCATAGATTTTTCTGCGGTTTGTTTTTAAAACTGAAGTGCAGATTTTTAAAAGTTTTTAAATGTCCATTAAAGGCATGCTGCTCTTTGAAAAAGAAACTGCACTGAATGAAACAAATAAAAACTTCTACCCTCAAGACATTTTTCTTTCAGGTAGAATAGAAGACAAGAAAAATAGTTTAACCAGCCATGAAGAACATGGTGGCACATGCCTCTAGTCCCATCACTCATCTCTTGAGAGGCAGAGGCAGACAGATCTCTGAATTTTAGGCCAACCAGATTTACAAAGAAGGTCCCAGGAGAGCCAGGGCAACATAGAAAAACCCTACCTCAAAGAAGAAGATGAAGAAGAAAATGGGGAAGAGGAAGAAGAAGAGGGGAGAACACAGGAGAAAGGAAAGAAAGAAGAAAGAAATAACACTATATGTATATAGGTAGTAAAATTTTTAAATTTCTTACACGGTAAAAGATTTGCAAATATGAGAGTAAAATAATGATAGATAATTTCTAATTATAAATAAATTATATTTAGGGGCAAAAAGGAATTAAAAATCACTTCTCGAGAAATAAGAAACTCACATTCCAAGATTATAGAGAGCCACCTTGTGGGCAAGTTGAGTTCCTCATGCACCAAGAACAGCTACTTAGATAATATGTCTGTCTCTGAAGTTGTCTTGCAATAGTTAAAAAGCAGATGAAATGTATGGGACCACTCTCTTGAAGGGGAAAATGCAGCCACAGTTTAGCATAATGCCAGCAGTATCCCCAGTCTCTTGAAGTTCACCTGTGAACCCATTTGCAGACTTATTTTCAGTCAGTACATTTTATATAATATACAATGAAGGATTTAAAGATACAAAATTAAAATTTACCATCAATGTCTCATTCTCAAAACTCATCCTCATATTACTCTCCTAAAATAAACCAATGCATTAAATCTTTATTTGAAATGTGGCTGCTGTATTGTTTGAGTTTCTAAGCAGAACTGTGATAGTTATATTCTTCATCTCCTTTTATTCCTGACTTCAACAAAGATACATTTTCAATATTGGACTCACGTCACAGTGCGAATCACAAAGATCTTTCATGCTTCTTTTCTTTCCATCCAAAATAAGGCATCTTCATTTCTCTCTCGCCCTCCCTGTCTCTTCCCCCTCCTCCTCCCCTTCCCTCTCTCTCTCCCTTCCCCCTCCCTTCCATCTCCCTCTTCTCATCATTTTCCCCTCCCTCTCCCTCACCATTTCAGTCTCTCTGTGTGTATTTCTGTCGTGTGTTTTTAATTCTTCTGTTGATTGACATTTCAGTATATTCTGTAACCTGGCTGATGTGAACACTGAGGCACTGAAATCTAGAGTGCATATGGCTCTTCTATACACAGGTTTCATTCTGAGTGCCTAGAATGTTGGATTGTATGCTGCTTAATTTGTGTTTAAGAGACACATCCCGGTGATTCCCTGTAATGGTGATACTTATTCAAAGATTCTCTTTCCTTTGCATCTTCATCTTTTATTTCTTTTAATTGTTTGAGACCGGGTTTCTCTTAGTAGTCCTGGCTGTCCTGAATGTCCCTCTGTAGACTGCATTGAGCTTGAGCTCAGAGATCCCTTTGCCTCTGCCTCTCAAGAGCTGAGATTAAAGGCAAGTGTCACCACCATCACCCAGCTCACATTATTCATATGTGGCACTTGTCATTGTGAACTTAATTTACATTTCCTGATGGTTAGTGATAGTGAATTTTCTCATTTTGTTCATGTACCTGCTGGCTCTTTATGCTTTTTGAGACACGTGTATTTCGATCTTTCCACTTGTAACAATTAACAGATAATATTGTGAACATTTATTGTGTATATTTGGAACTATGTACACATTTCTGGTGTTTAAATATACTGAATAACATGAACATTAGCTCATTTTAAATTTTGTATTATAAAAATACGCACCCATTAGGTGAATATATTTCAGCAGTGTGTAGTATTTACTCAGGGCTGGGCATAATACAGTGAAAGCCAGGCATGATGGTATGCACCTATAACTGTGAAGTTTCTTAGGACTCCTGCAAGTCTGAGGCCATCCTAGACTACTACGTAGTGACTATCAGGGAAGCCTAAACCTCATAGTGAGACCATGTCTAGAAAATAAAAACAGCCAACCAACAAACAAAAAGAATACAGACCATTGTTATTAGGTACAGTCACCTTGCTGTGAAACAGGTCTCTTGAGCTTCTTTTGTTGGTTTGTGAGGGATGTTTCTGTTGTTTTACTAACTCTTGAATCCAGTCTCCACATCAACTTCCGTACCTCTGTAAATCCAGCTCAATCCTCTACTTGTATAAGTTTCACTTGTGAGATTTCATACCTGAGTAGGGTCACCTGCCATTTTTAGTTTGCTTATTGACTCTCGTGTTGAGTTCTTTATGTTAGAAAATCCTGTCTTTTGCACCAACAAAGATAAAATCGGAAGGAGTTATATTAAATGGGATAATCCATGAAAGCCATTGCAAACAGTGCCTGGGCTTGCTTTTATGTGGACTCAAAAAGTTCACCTGGCAAAAACAAATAGTAAAGCAATGGCCACAAGAAACTCGGGGACGAAGATGAAGTTGGTCACAGGGCATGCAAGTTCAGTCAGACATGGGAGAAGTTCTAGAGATTTATTATAAGTCAACAAGACTTTAGCTAATAACGAACTATTACATATATAAGATTGACCCAAGATCCTAAGTGTCATCATCACATAAAGTATATAATGCAATGCTTTTGTCTATGAGCTTAACTTAGTCATTCTACAATGTGTCTGTATACCAAAATACCACGGTGCACATCTCAGGAATGTACAACTATTGCCAACATAAAAATAATGTATCTTGGAATTATAGCATCACCTTAGGACAGTTGAAGCCGTGACAGCATGAAGCCGCTATATCTGGGGAAAGTCCTGCACCATATTGCTCTCTATAAGTACATAAATATTGTCAACTACCTGTGTTTCTTCCCTTTTGATTTAGACATTAGGCACCTTCTCAAAAATCACCTCATCTAGTTAGGGATTTGGGCCTCTGTTTTACTCTTCAGTATAGACTATAGATTACCTTCTCCCTCCCTTCTCATTAATACTGCACGAAAAATGATTCCATGGTCGACAGGTTCAACTTTACAGTTGAGCTGATACATGACCAGAAGATTCTCCGAGTCTTTTATTAAGTTGAATAAATATTTAAAATCCAGAGGAAGAAAAATATTGTATGTGAAATATCCTAAACATCACTAAACATGGACCTGCCTATTTGTTGTTAGACTTTCTGGTGGTGTTGGTGAGCCAGAGAGAACATTTTCATATTCGAAACTGGAAATACAGGCACATTTCTTAAACAAACCTCAGGATAGTGAGAAATTACCTTCCAGGGTAGAGTATTCCGAGAGTGGAAACGTTTTTACATTTGATCGTGATTCAAATATTATGATGAATTTTAATTTAGCAGGCAATTAACTCTAATGGAGAAAGCTCTCACCTGACAGTGGGTTAATTCGTGCTATTCCCTGGTACAGTCACGCAGCTCTTCATGTGACTGGAAATTCATTTTGCCTCCCGAGTTAAGGTCAAGGATCCTGTAAAATTTAAGGGTCGGGGGTTAGTGGGAAATCATTTCAGACACATGTGCAGCAAACCTCAGAGCATGGTTTAAAAGTGGAAGGTGGCTCTGTTTCTCTCAAATTCTCTCATCTTCCAGAATAGTCACACTCCAGTTAGCATATCCAAAACTCTTAAAAGTCCAATTAGAAAATGCTCTTTATTGCCAAGCCAGTGTTGAAACAATTATTAGACTCTTGGAGTGGGGGATTTTTGTTATCGTTTAAGTGGACTCAAGAGATAAACATTCCATGCAAATTCTGTGGAAATTTCCTTGGCTTTTTCCCAATTGTTAACATGGTTTTTAATTCACGTTCACAGAGAAGAACCATTGCATCAATAATCTTTAGAAATGTGATCTTTTGTTTCATTGTAATGAACTGGTCACACATATTCACATTATCTCTAATTAAAATTGTGAATTTAAAACCAAGAGTGCAAGAGTGGGAAAGAAGACTCATACCGTACCTCTATCTGACCCCAGGCACCATCCGTACCTACACCCTCTACCACGGAAATACCCAAGGTCTGTTTACCATGGACATAGTATCAGAGTGGCATAAGACTAAGGGAGAAGATGCACACTGAGAACTGAGAGGGGACTAAAGGACAAATAGGGGGAGACCTATTTTGTAAGAACCTGGGAAGCAGAGGGTGACAGAGAAATTGGTGTTGGGCACATTCATAGAGAAGTGCTTCCTGGATCAAAGGTAGAGGATGTGTCTTAATGGCTCACTGGAATCCTAAACCAGCCCCTTGGAGGCTTCAAAATGGAGAAGGTTTTAGACTACAGGGTTAACTGTCCAGTTCTCCTTCATCCAGTCATTGGTTACAGGTTTCTCCACGGGAAGGCTTGGCATGGATCTTGTGCAAGAGCACTGCGCCCTCTGCTGGAGAATTCCACAATGCAGGAGACCCAGACAATTGCCTTTCGGCATCCAGTAAGGGCTGCACCAAGAATGTTGAAACCTAAAGCAGAAGGAACCATGTGCATTCTACTTCAGGCTGATGAGGATAGGGCACCGCTCTAGAAAAGGAAGCCTGTTTCGGTGAATAGACCTTTGCACACTGACATCGCCATGGGCATCTAATGAATGTTGGGTCCCCACCCGACTGCCCAGTATTGAAATCCCACAGGCAGTTTGCTCACTCATGCTGTTTCGTGCCTCTGCTCAAGTGTAAATGGGTCAGCACCACTGCAAATTTGAGAGAACCAACACTGGGAAAGAGCCTTTGGGGCTGCTTGGCAAGAATCTGACATGGACCAAGAACAAGGAAATGGGCTGCTTGGCAGGAATATGACAATGGCCGAGGACAAGGAAGTAGGCTTCAGGCAAGAATCTGACATTGGGCTAGAACAAAGGTAATTTCAGGTAGGAATCTAAATCTTAGGCTAGAACAAAGAAGTAATCCCAGGCAGGAACCTAAATATTAGGCTAAAACAATGAAGTAATTTCAGACAGGAATCTAAACTTTAGGCTAGAACAAGGAAGTAGACTGCAGACATGAAAATGACCTTGGGCTAGGACAGGGAAGTAGGCTCAGATACTTTGGTCATAATGATAAGCCCTTAGAAACAGTGATCATGGGAGTGTTCATGTAACTGGGTTTAATGCCTTACTATTTCTTTGACTATTTGTGTTTATTGTATTGCTTGTTCCTTGACTATTTTTACCTATTGTATTGCAGTGGATACTTGGCATGAAGAGACCCACAACTAGGCAGAACATAGTACCATACCCCAGCAACCCAAAGGCCTAGAGACCATTGCAGAGGAGTAGATTGGAAGTAATGTGGCTACTGGGGTAGTGAAGAACTACAGAGAACCAGTGTCTCCTGGAAACAGGGGGATGGGTACACATATGAACTCGTGGCTGCTATGGCAGCACGCATAGGGCCCATTTAAGCCAAAGCCAGACCAAATCCCAGCATGACGAGGGGAGCTGGGCAGGAGGTTTTAGCTCCAATTAAGGAATCATGAATAGTTGTTACTTGCTAGAGAAGGAAGGATCAGCTTCTCTCAGTATGTGGCTACTGGTGAGTCAACCACACCCCAGTGGAGGACCATACACCCAGGAATGTTTGGGCAGCACTGATTGACCTTGACAGAAAAAGGAAAGTAAGAAGAGAGACCATGGGATAGGTGGGGATGAAGAGGGGTTGTCTAAGAGGAGTTGGGGGAGGGAAGAAGAAAGAATAAACCAAGCTGCAGTATCAGACGCTAGACTCCAATGCGCCCAGGATTTCAGCATGTAAATGCGAGTGGAAAGTGATGCTTGTCATGCAAGAAATAAAGAAAGCTAAAAGTTACTCACTCTGTAAAATGTGATCAGCTATTAAACAGAAACAGGAAGCTATTAACTGAGTTATTAAAGTAAGCCACGGAGTCCAACACCAATGACAACAGAGAGGAATGCGGGATATAAGATCATTGCCGGGATACCTGGAAACCAACTAACCTGAAAGTACAGATGCCAACAGGAGAGTAGAGGGCTCCAAGGCCAGGTCCAAAAGAAGAAGACACAAGTAACAGATTGCCCAATTTGACTGATCGTCTGAGGAATGTATAGCGAGAAAGTGTTTAACGTCAAAGCCAAAGCTGTGCCATATATGCATAGTAAACAAGTGGCACACGCCACGCTAATATATGTGCAATACAATTAATTGAAAACTGTAATGCAGCTAAGTATGAGAAGGGGATGGGCGCTCAGAAGAGACTTGGGCCCTTATCAATTTCAACAAGAAAGAAGGAAGAGCTAAATTACTAAAAGAAGAGACAGGATGCGACCTTACAAATTTGGATTGTAGAGTTAAGAACCGGCATAACTGAAGTAATTTGAGAATGAGTATTTACAGTAGACACCCAAATAGGATGGGCACATAGGAGATGGGCATTACTTTCTCAGCATGTGTGAGAGAGACCCTGAATTCTAGCCTCCCAAAGGAACACAATGTGAGAGGCTACCCAGGTATCTCAACAGGTAAAGGGGCTTGCTGCCAAGCCTAGCAGCCTAAATTTGATCTCTGGGATCCATGTGGTGAAAAGAGAATTCTCACAAGTTTTTCTCTTACCACCACATAAATGCCATGGCGTGTACATATCCCCACTCTCAAATACACACATATACAGACAAATTTTTAAAAAGACAGTGGATATATAATACACCACACACACACACACACACACACACACACACACACACACACACACACATTATAGTGGGTGTTTTTTCCTCCAAGATTTGGCATGGTTTCTAAATTATATGTGCATAATTCTTTTATTCATTATGGTGAGTATATCATTGCCTTAATGCCCTCCTCAAATCCTATACCAGCAAGGAATTTTATTTCCTTTATTCTTGGTGCACGCAAGAGAGAGTGTGTGTGTGCGTGTGTGTTGTATGAATGTATGCAAATGTGAGAATCCCAATCGCTTCTCAGCCTTTAGACTAAGATCAAGGGTGAGTATCCCAGCATGTGGCAGCCATAGGAGGATGTCAGATGTCCTGCTCTGTCTGTCCATCTACTTTATTTCCATTAGAAAGGCTTTTCCACCATCCTGGAGCTCCAAGAGCCTCTTGTCTCTGCCTCCTCCACCAGCAGCTCTGGTGTAAGTTGTGGTGTTCTGGGCCCGTGTCTACCCTGGTGTTGGAGACTGAACTCAAATTCTCATGCTTGAGGGACAAGCCCTCTCCCCACTGGGCAATCCTCCTCTCTCATTTCCTGATGCTACCTCTAATCAGCTGGGAGCTCTGTTGCACAACGGCCTCACTGAAGTCAGAAAAGCTAATACATATGCTAGTGGGCTCAACGAGTCCCGCTTGCAAGTCGGCCAGGGCTGGCCTTAAGGCTTCAATGACAAAAAGCATTATTAAGGCTTTGAAGTAGTGAGTAAAACCTGCAAAGATTGAGCCAGCAGCTATAATCATGACCACAATTTTCCTCACGCAAGTTGTTTAGTAAAATGATTTATTTCCAGCTAAACATTGAACTGAATATGTATATATGTAATAAACACAGAGTACTTACATTATAAACATACAAGTAAGATATGACAATAAAATGGATTGTTTTTTTCTGAGTAAATGTGTAAATTAAAATTATTATATACATTTAAATATGTTTGGCTTTGTCTTGGCTATTTCATCCATTCCTTAAAGAAATGGTTATTCGAGCAGCTTCTCTTTCCTATGCATTTTGTAGTCCTGGGTGTTCAATATTGAATAAAATACACAGAAACCCCAGTTCTTCTGACGCTCATCTAGCAAAGGTGGTGTTTAGTATAACTTACGTGAGGACAGGTAGACTCATAAACGTAATTAAATAAATGCTTCCAGCATGCTGTGGAGCTATAAATGCCAGGAGAAACGGAACGCAAATGGGGTAGAGCTAACAGCTTAGGCTGGGAGATGGAATTTTCAGAAAGGAAGTCAGGCAGTCTTTGTTGTGAAGGAGACCCTAGAGGCAAGGCTTGAAGATACACATGGGGGCTGTGGGGTAAAGAGAAGAGAGGGTACCCAGGGGTGTTAGCTGGAAGATCCTTACTGCTTTCCCACCATGGCTAGAAGACCGGTGAGGATGCAGGGAGGGGCAAGTGGACATGATCAGGGATGTGGTGTAGTTTTTATGAGACACAAAGGCCTGCTGGAGCCTACCATAGTCTACATTAACCAAACTCTAGATTAAGTGGTTGAATTTTCACTAGAAAATTAAATCACCCAGCACTTAGATGGCTCGTATTTTATATAAACCAGCCTGGTTACCCTACAAAGAAGATAAGAAAACGATGACCTCCATTATTCTATATTCATTTTAAATTCCATGAAGGCTCTTCCATACATGAAATCATAAAGCATCAGCGTGAAATCAAGCTTTAAGGCTAATAAAGTCATTGATGTCTGTTGGGGTTACATAATGACTTTATTTACTGCATACTATGATCCAATTAAGTAAATATAATGTTCCTGTTTTACAGATGGAAATACTGAGGCTCAGAGGTTTTTAACACGACTTGAGGCATCAAGCCTATAATGGAACTAGAGCTTAAATCTAAGTCAGTCTGACTGTAAACTACATCGTCTTCCCACTGTTTGAACTTAACTCTCCTCATCTAATGCATACTTGAGTGCTGAATTTTGAAAATTACTCTAAAAGTTCTCTTATTAGCATCTTATGTCCATCACTGCCAGTCATTTTGACATCAACATAAACTTTAAAAAAGTGTTATTTATTATTTACCAGAAACAATGTTAAAAACTAACTACATCCTTACAAAAATTTGAATAATCTATTGTAAACTTAATTATTTATTTTTGAGATTTATTGCTTTTCTTTTTCTTTTTCAGGTAAGTCCAGATACTTTATTTTACCTTGTGGATTGAAGGTATGGTGTTAATTTACCCTGACTTTTATTTTAATTTGTCTTGACACTTCACAAGAAAGCTGACTGTTGTTACTGCAGATTAGAAGCAATGTTGTTGGTGTACATTACTTGGTTCAGAAGTTTGTAAGTCTGTGCAGAGTCTGTGCTTGGGTTTGTGTTTAAAGGATTGTATAAACTGTCTGGCTAGGCTGTTCCTTCTGTGTATCTTTGAGGGGAAAAAAAAGGAAGAATGATGACCAGGATTCCAATGGAAATCAGATTTAAAGTTAGAAAGAGAAAATGCATTCCCTTCTTGAAAAACATGATGCAAAACTCATGCAAAACATGAGCTTTACAGTGGTCATTTCAAATTAGTCGTGGAGGGGAATTTCAGTAAAGGTACAAGAGACTGCACATTGCCCCCAGGGCCATAAGAAGACCTGAGATTTGAACCAGATAAGTTGAGTAGCCAGTGAAGTTCCCACATGGGGCTACCATCTTCTCATGGCACTGTATATCCTTGATAGTACATAAAATAAGCAGTCACGTAAGAATTGACTCAAACACAAATTCAGATACACTCTATGTTTGTAATAGATGGTATATTAGCATGAAGAAATACTGTATGTGTATCTAATCATAAAATAATGCTTTCTTTCTAAGTGTATAAAATGGAGGTGTTGATCAGTTGCATTCTAGCTAACCAATAACAAATGGATGCTACAGTTTGCATTTAGAGTGTCCTGAAAGGGCTATTGTATTAAAGACTTGACTGATCTGGAGAGTAGTGGAGGAACCTTTAAAAGACACATCCATGTCATACTTCTTTGGGTCATTGGGATGTACCCTTAAAAGGGGTGCTGGAACTTCAGGACTTTTCTGCCAATGAAATGAGTGGTTTTGTTTGCCCACAATCCCTCTGATATGCTGCCTCAGCCAAAACAGCAGAGCTAACTGGTATGGACAAGAACCCACCCCCAAACTGTATGTAACCTTTCTAACTTGGCTGGCTGTCTTGGGTACTATCCTAATGATAGGAAACTGCTAACACAGTGAGTTAATGCAAGGCTTGTCTGGTTCTGGTCTTATTGGGTGAAGACCTTTCATCTTATTCTTTTCCCCTCTGATATAATCACGTCAAAGTCATCAGGATCAGGTGTATATCATCTCAATGAGTACATATTACAAGAATTAGGACATCTCCTGTTTCATTAAGGAAGTAAGAGGTTGGTCACCTAAGCAAAAACCAACTGTCTGACTTAGAACTATCTATTTTAACTAGTGTCTTGGGGAGGGGGGTGGTAGAAAGGAAAAGAATTTTTTAAATTTCTAAAATGAATACAGTCTCTAACCTAATATTAAATTCTCTGGCCCAAGCAAGGGTCAGTTGGTGCAAATCCAGATAGTAAAAGTTTTCGCATTGTCAGCCGGTAAGTCAATATTCAACTCTGCCATGAAAAGAAAATGCATTGTCCACAGATGACCCTTTAGAGGGGTGTACCACGTGTGCCAATAAAGCTTTATTCATTAAAATAAAGGCAGCAGGCATGGCAATTTGCTCTGTAGTAGTATTGGAACTTTTGCTTTTGTAAAACAAGGGATTTTAAATTGCAGAATATAAAGCAAAGTAGTCTATCTGAACTCGGAGTTAACCTTTTCCAAAGTGTTTGTGAATTCAAACACTAGAGGGCACAAAAGGATACTTTTAAGTCAAGGACTTCTTGTCAACAGAAAGTTACAATTATAAAAAACTGCCTCAAGTAGAGCCTTGTGACCTCAATGGGCATGAATTTTCTAAAATGCTGGCCTGCAGCTCTCTTAACCTCGAGGACCACAAGGACTGGCAGCAGCTAATCACTTCTAGGTCACTCCAGTAATAACCTCCGGGCTTTCTTTCTTTCCTTCATTTTTATTGCTCTTAGTCTTTTAAATACGGTCCAAGTTAACTAGTCATATGGCGGAATTTTTTTTCCTATCTCATAAGAGAGGAAATCACTGTCTTCTTATTCTAGGTACTGACTAATAACCATGGAGTGAACCCCATGTAGCACATAGCAAGTTATGTCAAATGATCTTACATTTTGCAAATATTTTTAAAGTTCAAATCATGCATACAAATATAGTTTGCTACATTAATTTTTAAGCCAACTCAAGGTATTTTTCTTAGGAAAATAAATAGAAATCATTAATTACCTCAGAGTCCAAAAATAAACCTAATTTTTTTCTATTAATTCTGCTTTAAGGGATTTGAATTTCAGACATCTTTTGAGACTTTAAAAATATGTGTTCAAAGATATTCATCCAAAATTAGCTGTACTATTGATAACATAGAAACATAAATATCCCATATGAACTAATGTTTACATAAAGTTTGGTATTATATCAAGGTATCAACCACTAATTTTATTTTCAAATAAAGTCAGATAATATGAGGAAATGCTTCTTGTAAAATAAAAACTAGAACAGAGTCTGAAATAAATCGCAGACATTAAAATCTCAATTAAGCATTAAAATTAGATGCATAAACGCATCTGTTTATGTATAAAAATGAAAATGAGCCAGATTGTCAATTTAGTCCTGGTATGGGTGATTTTCATTTCTTTTGTTCATCTCATTTTTCCATAATTTCTAAACATTCTTTCATGAATATTCATCATTCAGATTGGGCTAATATGTGTTGTTCAAATAGGAGTCTGTTTTAGCATCCCAAAGTCCTTTTTTGAATATGATGATTTAGGTCAGTGCTGGAAAAAAGTGTCAGGATATAAGACTGTATTCTGCATCAGAGATGCTATTTGAATGGAGTCTTGTAGCTAAGCAGATACATCATGAGAGTCAATTGGCTAATCCCAGAGAGGCATGATATGTCTCAGGTTCTATGTTGTGGAAGTTACCATACACTAAGAAATGATGGTGACCAGAGACCAGAGAGACCCAGAAAGCAAACCCAGCTAGAAAAGCATATAAAATTAATATCTAGTATATGTTGTCCCTGTGCTCTGTGGAAAGTACTAGAAAGTGGCAAAGAGAGATACTGCTTGCTTAGTTGTGCTCTTTCCCCTCCTCTTCCCCCTTCCCCTCCTCTTCTTCTCCTCCTTCTATTCCTCCTCCTCCTTCCCTCCTCCTCTTCTTCTTCCCTCCCTCCTTCCCTTCCTCCTTCTATCTTTCCCTCCCCTTCCCCATCTTCCTTTCTCATTCACAATCCCTCTTTCTCATTCTCCCTCTCCTCTCTCTTACTATACATCTCTTTCCCTTTAACACACACCCCATTCTTGTCTTTCCCTACATGTGGACATATGTGCATAGAAGCTAAGGACAGACCACAGGAGAGCCAAGGTCTATGCTAAGTTGGACTTCTAGACCCAAAATTCTTAAGAATGTCTTAGCATACAGACGACAAAAAGTTTCATAAATAACATTGCATAAAGCAAAATTTTAGGACATTTCTGTTCACTGTTTTTATTTATTTTTAAGTAGGATGAATTATTGTCTAAGTATATAGAACCTTTTTACTTTTAAAACTCATTTTTACAGCTTTAATATTTTAAAGCTTTTGAGTATTTTAAAGATTGAGAAAACTAGACAACTTATGAACTAGTCAAAAGCTAGAACAGAGACTAGCTAGCTTTAGTGGTTTGAATAGTTGAATGAGATGTTACCTATAAATCTCTGGCATTTGAATACTTGGTCCCCAGTTGCAGGCACTGTTGGGAACATGTAGGATGTCTGGCCTTCCTGGAGGAAATATATCACTGGGAGTGGACTTTGACTTTAAAAAAGCTGCATGTCATTCCCAGGTAGGTCTTTTTGTTTCTTGCTGGTGATTCCAGATGTGAGCCCTAAGCTCTGAGCATCCCTCTCACACTGTACCTACCATTATAGACCATCATATGTACCATTATAGACATATACGTATCATTCTCTGTAAGCCTCAAATAAACCCTTTCTTCTCAAAGTTGTCTTGGTCATAGTGTTTTATCAAAGCAATAGAAATGTCTCTAATATACTAGCTAATTCCAACAGACAACTGTCAACCCAAAAACCCAGATCTAAAGGCTGATGATATTATAAGCCTTAGGTCTGTAGCAGCTAGGTGTTTGTTTAGACATTCCAAATGATGTACCTAATTGTCAGAAAGATTCTAGGTCAGGTATAGAGAATGGGAATAGATGGTTACTAAGAGGACTGAAGATAGCCCAAGATAATTTGGCTCTGGACTTGTCCATTGCAAACCCTCTACAGTCACTGAAGTTTTAATCAGCTCTTCAACTTTGCAAAAGGTTTAGTGAGAAACACAGCCTCTTTCTGCTGACTTTTACTCACATACCTCTAAGGTCTTAAATTCTATACTCTATACATTTTCTTCATTTTCTTTTAAAAAATTAAATCTATGAAACACTCTCAACCAAGTTAAAGTACAAAGGGAGTTGTGAGAACCATAAGCATTTGCTGATGTCCACTGTGTAGGTGGAAAAATGGGTGAGCCAGCTTATCTAAACTAATTGACAGAGAAAACGGAGGAGCTTGAGTCTTTTCTGGAACAAAACAAAATTAAATATTTATTACATTAAGGAAGGCAGCGTTTAGAGCGAAATAATGAAATTTCCTGTGACTCTGTCTTCTTTTCTTTTCCATTCCACATCTTATTTACTTATTTATTTATTTACATCCCAATCACTGACACAAACACTCCTATTCCTCACAGAGTCCATGAGTCTGTCTTCTAAGAACACTGAAAGAATTCATTTTGCACATGTGTTTAGCTTTGTTATACATGGCTGTCCCAGGCACACAAAGCCACAGGAAGTTCAGAGCCCAGCAGAAAACTAAGCATAGAGTATTTTCTTTTTTGTACACACTCTTTCAGATAACAGAAGACTGTAATATGCCTTACATTACACTAAAAAAGAAACTAACTGAAGATGCAAAACATCCTTGCTAATCATCAGATGCCTTGGGCGTGGTTAATGCTTTCTCACATCTGCCTCTCACCAGGTAACAGTAGCATTGGCCTGTCTATCCTTAATTCAGTGCAATAGCTATGCATTCTCAGGCAGTGGATGTAAGCTTTACTCACAATCCCAGAGGCACCCTGAAAAGAAACATCCTCATTTAAGTTAACAATCTTAGTTCACATCTACAGTTAGAATAAAAAGCTTAGCTGAATAAAATATAGGCAATAATATAGCCACCTAAAAACTATATTGAAAAAGATGCAAGCAGTATCATGTGAACTAACATCTTTGATGTTGGAGAAGTGCTGGTGAGTCTAACCTCATGCCGTAGTCTCTCATGTGTAGCATCTCTCTTGAATCTTAGTCAATCAGCAGTTCTCAACCTGAGTTGAGACCCCTTCGGGGGTCACATATCAGATATCCTGCATATCAAATACTTACATTAAGTTTCATAACAGTAACAAAATTATGGTAATGAAGTAGCAATGAAATAATTTTGTGGTTGGGTGTCACCACAACATGAGGAACTAACTGTATTGAAGAGTCACAGCGTTAGCAAGATTGAGAACTTGCTTCCTTCTTTAATTAATCTGAAACCTGTGGGGGCATCTCACGTTCTTTCCTTTTTGCTTGATATTTCTTTATTGTGTTAAAGTTTCTTCCAACTCAAAGTTGACAGATAGTTGTCATTGCCATTGTCTCTTCTATCTAGAGTACAATCAGGGGAAATACCCAATGTCAAACTTGAGTCTTCACAGGCATGTGCACACATATATGTGTGCATCCGCACATATGCATGCACCCACCTATAATAATACATATACACCCATTCCACACATGAATAAACATAAAAATTATTATTGAACTTTGTGAATCTATTTTTCTTCATTTACTAAAATGGCCTATGACTTTCTGTTATACTTGTTAGTTGAAAAACTGCACTGGGTGACTTTCTGAGTAGTGAAATAGATCTGCCTTTCAAGAATAAGCTCTGTTGTTTCATGATCTATCAAGCCTGCTTTCATCACACATACCCAAACAAACTGATAATCTTAGCAGTCTTATGTCTACTAAACAACTCTCATTGTAGCTACTTCCTTTCTGTAGTTCTTCAGGGTACGGTGGCCAAGACTGGAAGTCATGTTCTTAGAACATGGTGTCCACCATCCCAAGCTCTTCTAGCTTTCAAAGATTCTACTAAGAAATCTGATATTATTCTGAAGGGTTTTTCTTTGCATGTAACTTGTATTTTTTTTCTTCTTGTAGCTTTCAGTACCATCTTTGTTCTGAATATTGTGTATTTTACCTGTAATATGCTATGAGAGATTCCTTTCTTTCTTTCTTTCTTTCTTTCTTTCTTTCTTTTTCTTTCTTTCTTTCTTTTCTTTCTTTCTTTCTTTCTTTCTAAAAGGTTTATTTATTTTATATATTTAAGTATCCTGTTGCTCTCTTCAGACACACCAGAAGAGGGCATCGGATCCCATTACAGATGGTTGTGAGCCACCATGTGGTTGCTGGGAATTGAACTCAGGACCTCTGGAAGGGCAGTCAGTGCTTTTAACTGCTGAGCTGTATCTCTAGCCTGAGAGTTTCTTTTCTAGTCCTGTCTATTTGGTATTCTGTGTACGGGTGTATTTCTGCTTAATTTGTCCTCTACAATCTAACTGAAGACGTGGGCTATACTTGAGGTTCTCCTCTTTCATCTATGCCTAGAATTCAGAGACTGGGCCTTTTTACGGTCCTCCATGTTCCTTACAAGTTCTTTTGTTGTGTTTTATTGTTTTTTTTTAATGTTCTTTGAATGTGTGGTCTAGTTTCTCACTTTATCTTCAAATCATGGTACTCAATCTTCTACCTGATCCATTCTTCTTATAAGGCTTCCCCTGCAGCTTATGTTTGGGTTATTGAGTTTTTATTTCCATCACCATTTCAGCTTGAGGTCTCTCTCTTTGTTGAATTCAGTTTTCAAACCCTGGGTTTTCTCTGTCACTTCATTGAGTTGTATATTTGTGTCTTCCTAGACATCATCACTCAGGCATTTATTGCTAAGTTTTTAAAGTTCATTGAACTGTTTGTGGCCTCTTTAAACTCCTTGAATTCTTGGATGACATTTATGATTGCTCTTTTGAATTCTGGAGTTCATTTAGGCAATTCTCATTGAAGAACATTTATACAGGACTAGCAGATTTGGGAGAGATAAGCTGTCTTGGCCTTTCATATTGTTTGTGGTTTTTACAATAAAACACGGGCTTGTGAATTGCTGTCCTTGGGAGTGGCTGCTGTAAGGTTTCAAACTGTCTCAGACTATGCCAGAGCACTGGCTATGCTTCAAGGCCTGAAAGCCTGGGATACCACTGTTAGGAGAGGTTCCAGGCACTTACCAGGGTGGATGCTTGAACATCCTTACAGCCTGGGTTAGGCCCAGAGCTTAGCTTAGCTATGGTGCTAGCTAACACAGGACAAATCTCCTTATAGGTTTGAGACTATTTAATTTGTATCTTGCTGACTCTGTGTTTTTAAAATGAAAAGACAGTATTTTAACTTTAGTGTTGTGTGTAATTTTCAATATTCAATACTTTGATTTGTGAAATGGGCAAAAGGTTTTCTTAGAGGAAAAGAGCAAATGTCAGAAATAGTACAGACAAACATAGATGCTGATATCCTATTTTTAAAAGTTCTTTTGAGACATTATCATTAAGAAATAGAGTTATGTGGATCATTTATGCAAATCTTTAATTTTTTTACAATTCAGTTGTGTGTATCTGTGTGTGTGTGTGTGTGTGTGTGTGTGTCCACATGTAGAAGACAATTTGGAGGAATTAGTTGTCTCCACTCACCACGTAGGTCATGGGATGTAAATCAAGACTTCAGATTGACAGCAAGTGCTTTTACCAGCTGATCCTTGTCTCTGACAATTTGTGAGTATTTAATAGTATCTCTGGTTCTGTGTTGTCCATATCTGCATCCTCCAAAGGACTGGCAGTTGAGCTGAGTGAGGAAATGAAAGTAAGTGTCCTGCTGGAGGGATAGCTGTGAAACCCTGTCTTCACTAGGGGGCACTGTGTTAACATTCAGCTCTCTGACTCTGCTTGTCTCTGTCTCTCTCTCTGTCTCTGTCTCTGGATCTCTCAGTCTCTGTCTCTCTCCCTCCTTCTCTGCTGTCTCTCTGTCTCTGTTTCTCTCTATCTCTGTGTGTGTGTGTGTGTGTGTGTGTGTGTGTGTGTGTGTGTGTGTGT
>JANHMN010000014.1:31501132-31513203 GCA_030674055.1 Rhabdomys pumilio
TGTGTGTGTGTGTGTGTGTGTGTGTGTGTGTGTGTGTGTGTGTGTGTCTACAGGGGAATTTCTTTTCAGACCTGGCAAATCCCTTTAGATCTCTAAAGTGTTAAGTTCTTTTTCTCCTTTCCTTTGTCCCTACCATGGCTGCTGGTCCACACTGGGAGACTGACCGCTCTCTCCTTTACAATTCTGCTTCTGTAGACCTCACTATGCTCCTTCTAATTTAATTTTAGATCACCCCACTATAAGTGCTAAGTGATGTGAGGTCCTGTCTGGGTTCTGAGCACTTCTCTCAGCACCTTTAACTTCTCAGCAACATGTAACATTTCTCTGAGATATGCCTAATTTAAAAGGGACCCAAAGGTCTTTGTTCATAACCTTTTGCTGAAATCTGTCTAAAAACTGTCAAAATCATAGTGAGGGGAAAAAAAGGTAGCTTTGATACTCAACTTTTGATTAACATACATCTGATTTTATCTGTCCATTACAGTAATTTGTAGTAGTTGTCAGTGACATGGCAACTCTACAGAAAAGGCCATATAAAACTTTCTCTAATTCTACTGCCCAGAAAAATATGTCGGTATTTTGATGCATATTTTAATTAGTAAATGATTTTTGAGATTCCACTCCTATTCTCCCTTTGATAATACACTTCTTGACAAATCATTCACCATAATCTTTCAAAATACTGTTTACAATCCAACTGTCGTCATACTGAACTGTTTTTCTAGAGGCTGTAAGCCTACGTATGCCCTTGAGTGTTCTCAAAGAGTCAGCTGTGTGCAGTTGGGATACTCCATAGCCTTCAGAGTAGCCTTCCTTGCCAGCTTTTTCCAGAAAGTGCTAGTCTCTGCTCATTCACTGGATCCCTTGGCAATTAGACAGATCCCAACAGGCTGAGCATGTTCAGGGGTCACACCTAACAAGCTGTTCACACTGGTGAAGTCCAACCTGGGATTCCCCTGAGCCTTGTAATGCCTTTTGACTGTGACCTCATTTGTTTGTGCTGAGAAGGCACTATGCTGCTAGTTTACACAATAGGAGCACAAGACAGGACTGTTAAACCATTAGTGGTTAAATGTGGGGTTTTTTATTTATTAGAAATTTGAATCATTTCTTCACAATTAGCCCAACATTTATACCATGTTTACATACAATATAATAAGGATAAAGGAAAAATTGCATAGAGAGAAAAACACAGTAATTCTCATTTATTGAAACATCCCTTATTATTTGAATTTTAGGAGATATTTTGCACAGTGTCAAAAACTGGAAAATTCCCACTCATCCGCTATCCAGGGCTTGACTGACTCAGTATTTACAAAGAGTTTCCCTGTACCAAACAATTCAAAAATCGTTTTACATAAAAATAAACTGGATTAAAATCAGAGTAGCAGCTTTTTATCATTTACCTGCATAGTGATAGTTAAAATTCATAATCTTTGAGTGTGTTTTTGACAGTTAGTTATAAATAATTTCCTTTTCTAAGTAAAATTTGGGAACTCATTTTTTTTTTTTTTGCATTTTGCAATACATAGGGAGAAAGAAACCACACATTATCTTTACCTGTATAAGGTATAGCCTTTAGAATAGATTCCATAAGAAAAAGCATGAGAAATTATAAATTATGTCCAACATGAGGTACAATTTGTAAGTGTTATTAATTTGATATTAACTTAGTATGTTTTAGTTACTTTCAATTTGCTGGGATAAAATACTATGGCCAAGGCAGTCATAGAAAAAAGAAGATTTTATTGGGACTTACAGTTCCAGAGTGTTAGAGTCCAGTTGCAGGGAGCATGGTGGCAGGCAGGCATGGCATTGAAGCTGTCTCTGGTAACTCACATCTTGAGAAAACAACCAGAGAGAAGCAGAGAAAACATTAGCTGTGGATGGCTGGTCTTTTGAAACTTCAAAGCTCATCCACAGCGACACTTCCAACAAGGCTGCACCTCCTCCAATAAGGCCACACCCCCTAATCCTTCCCAAACAGTTCCATCAACTGGGGACTAAATATTCAAACATTAGCCTGTAGGGCCGTTCTCATGCAAACCACCATATATACTATTATAACGCTAAAGTTCATATTGCTCAGGTCCAATATAATGATCACCTGTTAGAAATAATCTCCCAAAGGCTGGCTTTAAGAGATAGATTCATTGATACTTTCAGAAAAATTCCTTAACTACTCTGCATTTCCGAAAATTCCCATAGTGCTATTTTGCAAAATGAATTTCTTTTTTGAACCATATTATAAATATTTAGTCTCAACAAGTTTGCTATTTCCCACCAACTTTGGGCTTCTGACATCTGCCACTCAGCTTACTGTAGCCTGTTCTGGGTCTCCTAGACATACTTTACAGCACTACAGCATGCTTTTTTTTTCTTTTTATTTGTGAAATCAAGCTGTAGGTTTCCGTTATCAGCATTATGAATACTTTGTGTTGCTCTGTTTCATGTGTTGGTGGATGGTGATGGTAGTGGTGGTGGTGGTGGTGGTGGTGGTGGTGGTGGTAGTGATGTGTGGAGGTGATGGTGTGGTATTAGTGTAGTGCTAGGTCCTGACTGTACAGTGAAGAGTTTTCTATCACATGTTTTAGTGACATTTTCCTGAGAAGATATTCTGAGTTCAAGTGTCTGTGAAGGGCACCAGGTCTCTGTGCCTTCTGCCACTTAGCATTGAACTAAATTCTGTCTGACAGTGAAGGAAGAACTTGGGAATGTGATCTTAAGATACGCGTGACAAACGGCAAGCAGTTGTCCTACCCAGGAGCTTGTCTCTAGTGTTGCTGATCTGAGAAACCACTCTCTGAAATACGCAGGCAGTCGCTTAGCAGAGGGAGTCTCTGATACATTAATAGAAACATCCTATTCTCTAACCTTTATCAGAAACCTGGGATCTCTGTCAAGGCCTTGTTGCTCGCCATTATCAGACGTAGGAAAGGCATTTAATGTCTCTGAACAAATGAAATGAGAGTAGCGTGGGAACAAAGCTCAGGGCCTTCCCTACTGCCTCATTAATTCTGCTGTGAATCTCTTGGGTGGTTATTTTTGAGAGAGCTAGACCTCTACATTTTGCGTGTCCTGTGATGAATTAAGAACAAATTAGCAAAAACAAATGATTACATTTGACTCTAAAGCAGATATCCGTGTTTCTTTTTTTAGCCATTGGTGAGTTGCAGTCATTCGTTACGCAAATGAAAAAGCATTTCCATTTCTTTCCCACGTTGAAAACACTGGATCCTGAGCAGTGCACACAGGCTGATGTGCGCATGCTCCAGCCTTTCCTTGGGCGGGGCCTCAGTTCTCGGTTTCTATTGCTCTTCACATTTGGGTCTACTCAGGTTCTGCCTTCAGCTTCAGCACCACTCCAAACTCAATCTTCTTCCAGGAGTTATACATTGAAAAATCATTTGCCAGCAAGAGCAAAGCCATGATCTAGAGATGAATGGAACTAACTTGTACTCACGCGCCTGCCATATGCTGACATTATGATATCAGAAACTTAACGTGTCTGAGCCTCAGTTTCTCTGTCTACGAATCTTCGGCAATAGTGGCTAGAGGCATTGTTTGGCTGTGTAAGATTAGGTAACTGTTACACATAATGTCTGGTTCCTCCCCGGTGAAAATCTAAAGCTTCCTCCATGATTCCGCCATGATTCGCCTCTTCTTTGGGAAGAGCTTCCTCCATTCTTTACTTTCTCGGTACATAGACTATAGATTTCTCCAGTGAATGGGACCTTAGTTTTAACCTTACATCTGCTACTCCTTAGCTTTACGCTTTCAGGAACAAGTTACTCAAACATTGTAAACCTCGATTTCCTCATTTAGCTAACAGAATAAAAGTAATTGGAAGCCTGGAAATTGATCATTAGGGGTTATATAACATATCTCACGTTCTTATTACAAAATAGGCAGAAATTTGTTATTGAAATTGTGTTGGCAGGATGAGGAACTAGAGAAAAGTCATCTGACATTCAGCTAAATACACACACACACATATATATATATATATATATATATATATATATATATATATATATATCGTTCAATCAGTGCTCAAGATGTATCAGGATGCAGCGTGGTCTGAAGGAGATGGCCAACAGCTAGGGCCTGAGAACAGGAAAGTTTATGGCTATTGGCATATAAACAATGTCGTGGAAAAAATTTATGCCACCACAATTGAACACACGAGATTGTTGTTATTTAGAAATCTCTGGTGTTTGAGCTCTTTTTGTCTTCGTCCTGAGGGAGCAAGTTTGCTTTGCAGCTTGGCAATTCCAAAATTGTCTTGCTTGTTTATTAGCATGGTTCTGAACAGTGAGAAGAAGCCTTTTCTGGACTTAATTGGTGGGCAGGCAACAACTGGAAAACACAGTCGGATCCAGTGTTGCAAATGCTTTACCAATTGAACAACCTGTCCTCATATCCTATATGTTTTCAGAGAGAGAGAGAGAAAAAGAGAGAGGGTGAGAGAGAGAGGGAGAGAGAGAGAGAGAGAGAGAGAGAGAGGAAGTGGGAATTGTTTCTGCATTTGAATTTGAAGCACAGGCAAAACAACTGGGAACCATTCCATCAGCTAATTCTGGTAGTGTCCTTTACAACTTTGGATTTTTCTCTGTTGTTTTTATTCAGTCTTTGTAAATAAGATGGGGACAGGTTTAGTTTTGTAAATAAAACATTAACCTTTTAAAACTTAATCACATACATCCAAGTCTTACTTAAGGTAAAAAAAAAAAAAAAAAAAAAAAAAAAACCAGAGAAACAAAATTACCCTTCACAAGTAAATCTTGATACCTTTTAAAAAATGGCCAAATAGAATTTATGTAACCGATTTTAAAGGATAGTCTTTTTAAAAATGAATATGCTTTGAACAGGATAAAAGTAACTTCTATACCTCTCCTAAAAGCTTCTGTTGTTGATGGTGGTGCCCAGAGCACAGGTGTGCCTGTGCCAATGGGTGTGTGTGTGTGTATGTGTGTGTGTGTGTGTGTGTGTGTAGGATGCTTTTATGTAAATTATGTTTTTAGTCCTCTCAAAAACCCTGCAAAAGGTCTGAAATCAGAGTAGATGGGTGAGGCATTGAAACCCAGCAAGGTCGTGTGGCCCATTGTGTATAACTGTAGCTCTAATGGCTATTTGCTTAGACTGTCCCTTCCCTCAACATCTACCTCTTAGTGTTTCCCTTAAAAAGTAAAATTTCTAATGGCACATTCTTGTAATAATAATTTGGATGTAATCGTTATGGTGGTCTTTTTGATTTCATTATTTTATTTTATTCAGGAAAGGGAAGGTAATTAGTATTATGTATTCACTCGTGTTCTTAATGGCTGAGCTATTTCTCTAGCCCTTCTCCCAACCCTGTTTAAATGTTTAGGAGTTCCATTTTCTTATCAGCAAAGTCTTGACCTAATTATCGTTCAGATTCCCAAATCGTTTCTATATATATACTCCAGGATAAATGGAAACTCTGAGTAAAGGTTTTGGTCCACAATCCACAGTGGAAATGGTTCATGATTCTCATATTTAAGCATGCCGTTTGCTTACTATTTTATGCCATGTCCTATTGACTTCAACATTTCCATGACAATTTATTTATTTGAATCCTGGGGTATGTAAGAGAGTAGAGTATATTTACACATGATCAAAACACAAAGAAAGCGTGCTCCTCAGATGCTCTCAACTGCATTCCCGAACGTAACGTAGTTGGTCTCCACTTCAGAACACAGAATTACTGACCTATAACCAGCTAAACTCTCGCAAGGTTTAGAATGAATACAGTTTTGTTTCCACAGATGAAAGTGAAGTGCTTCAGTATCATGCTAGGATTTTCTTTGAATTATAACACTTCCGTTCACAGAAATAAACAATCGATCGTTGATGATCATAATCAATTAATGTAATAAATAAAGCCTCTTGTAAGCCACTGGAACTTGTCTTGAATGAACATTCATTTTTTTTTTTTTTTTAAAAAAAAATGTACCAGAGTGGTTAAACTTCCTTTTCTTACATGTCTTTGTGATTGATCACTCTGAAAGTGCAATTTTTTAATAATTTTATATTTTAATTAAGATATAATTCAGTTGCTTTTTCCCATTTTCTTCCTTGACTCCTCCTCCCATGACCCCTCCCCTAACCACTCCCTCACCCCTCATCCTTCTCAAGTTGATGGCTTCTCATTTTCTTTGATTCCTATTGTTATATATAACTTGCCAAGTCTTTTCTTTTCTTCCTAGCTGTGGGGATGTGAAAATAACTGATTAAGAGCCTCATCTCTGACAGGCTCTTTCCCACCCTGGAACCAGTCATTAGTTCCTTGACTCGGGGTGGGACCCCATGAAATAGCCCCCCTTCCATGTTAGCATATCTATTGTCAGTGTTCAGGTCTTGAAACTCCAATATTATAATGCTGCCCTCATCAGAGGTAGCTGACGGTTACACAGCTAATGTTTGCTTCTATAACTTCTAGCTTCGAGTCTTTGACCAACAACTATTTCAAAATGCAGCATTATCCTGAAACCCCTTTATCTGACTGTTCTGGTTTCCTGAGGCAGCATATTTCAACATACCACAGCCCCACTAATGTAACTCTATTTCTCTGGTCTACTTCCCACCCTCCAGTCCTCCCTGAGTCCTCTTAACTCATGACCTGGTATGGAAGTAAATGAATTCATGTGTGCTTACATTTAAATTCTCCCACATTTATACCCATGAGTCTTGGCTTAACTTAGAGTGGCTGTCTCCCTATAAAGGAAATTCTGAGTTTCTAGGTCAGACACCAAAACCCAAATCTGTCATTTGCAGCATCTGGAATCTTGGAACAAAACTGGTAGAACAATTCCAAAGACAGAAGGAAAGAAAAAAAAGCTTTATTTAGAACTCGGCAGAATATAAGGTTTAAGTTACTGCAGGAGGTGGGTGTGTAGGAAGATTCAGAATCATGTGGATAACAATTGGTTCTTTCATAAACTGGACTAAATTTACTTTTTAGGGTTCTGTTTTGTTTTGTTTTTGTTTGAGAATTTCATCCATGAGTACTGTATATAACAACAAAAATTTAACAAGAAAAGGTTTGGCTTTGTAAAATTAACTTAAGTATTTTCAATGTTTGACTCTTTCTACCAGTATAAAGTAAAAGTTACAAGTTGCTGACACAGATATAAATACGGCGAAGGTACATTCTAGAAAATACCCTGTTCGTTGGGTTTTGAGTTTTCAGTTGCTTAAGATCTCACATCTGTGGAGTAATGGCCAGTCCTAGAAAAACAAACAAACAAACCAATATTGAAATTTGCATTTTAAAACATAAATTTATCAGTGGACATGGTGGTGCATACCTTTAATCCTAGCACTCTATGAATTCAAGAATAGCCTGGTCTACATACCAAGTTCCAGGCCACCAAAGGCTGCGTAGTCTCAAAAATCAACAAAATATAACTAACAAACTCTGTGTGTGTATGTGTGTGTGTGTGTGTGTGTGTGTGTGTGTGTGTGTGTGTGTTATATACAAGGTATGAGATGTGATATATGATTACTACTGGAAATCTATTTGGGAGATTTGTCTAGACTGAATGATAAGGCTTATGTTATTTCCAATAAAACTATGAAAACCATGGAGGAAAAAAATTGAACCTATGGCTCTGTAGATTCAAGTTCTTGTCATCAAGGCTGATGACATGAGGACTCATATGGTAGAGAGAAAACCATCTTCTTCCTACCACTTATCCTCTGACATGTATGTGCTGCGTATGTACCATACACCAATGAGATTAATATAATTACCAAATTAAAAAAGTAAAACCATGGTAGCAGGTAACATTTTGGGACTTAGAAACTTTCTACATGCACCACATATCAGTGATGTTGTTTTACCTGCAAAGCAAATTATTTCTGTAAGGAATAGTTTTTAATTTTTTTGTGAGAAATGAAAATACTGACTCTACTAAGATTCTCCTGTTTCTGTGTGTTCTTCTCTGTGTGTTCTTTTCCCTTTATACCCAGCCTCCCCTTCCCAAGAGCCCTCAAGACCCCTCTTTACTTGACAAGTCAACCAGTTTTCCTACACTGCCTTACTCTAGTATTATACAAAGCCATTCTGCTAAGCATGAAGTTGTCCATCTCTGTGGTACTATGTTAGGAGTAGACCTGCATTGCCCAAGAGCTATCCCTAAATGGAAATAAATAGATCAATAAGAACCAAGAGGCAACGGTGGATTTCACACAACACAAAAACAGAGGTCCTAGGGATGGGTGCTTTCTTAGACTCCCAGGACCTGCCTTCCTGGGATACAGAGCCTTACCTAAAAGCACAAAGGCCATTTGTGAAATAGTCATATACAGCAAGCTGATCCCAGAAACATTCTTTGGAACTTTGAACATTTGTGTTATTGATCTGCCAGACACCTACCCCTCACCTACTGAGTATGTGAGTCCAATATTGAAGGAATGCAGCTGTCCAAACATTCTCTATTGCATATCTCCAAAGCATGTAGCTTTTTTAGAATCCCCTCCCGCACTGTGTCTGATGCTCTTGTGAAAATAAACCACCTTGTTTAATGTTTTATTTTTTTTCCCCCAGAAATCATGAAAGCATTTTGTTCTACCGGAATGAGTGTTAGGGGTCTTTATCCCTGGTAGGCATGGAGATGGTTCCTTTGAGCGATTAGTCAATTTTGTCCAGTTCTGAGGGGGTTAATTTCTTTTCAACATTTCTCCAAACTTCTCTAATCTTATCCTAGACAAGTGGAGCCCTGCCTTGGTTTACAATGGAGGTCACAGGCAGGCCAGTGCTTAGGCAGGAACTGATGGAATTATGCTGTGTTGTCAACATTAAATACCACTGGCTCGTGAGAGGTGATGACGACACCAGGGTCCCTTGAGTCCTTGAGGACATCTTGAAATATATGTCTCCCTGCTGCGTGCTGAACCATGAAACCATGCACCTGAGCTCTGTGCAGCTTCCAGCATTTGTGTGACTTGAAAGAAGGTTGTTTTCAGGGATTTGTTCAAGAGTGAAGAATTGTTTTTAGGGAACAGAAAACGGGACAAGACATTGATCTCTGTTGCCAAAGTCACTCCTTATAACTCACTCTGCAAGGTGACACGGTGACATCTCTTTGAGGGAAAAGTTGCCAGATGCTCTGAAAGTGATCTGCCTGTTTTCATCTCATACTGACTGGTAGAGAGGTGGGGGTTTTTTTTGTTTGGTTTTTGTTTTTCTTAACAATTACTAAGTTTTTGTAGAAGGCATGCTAATAACGACATTCATCCATATATCTAATAGAATTTAGAATAAGAAAAATTATTTTGTTAGCTAACTTTGAAATTTAATACTCCTTGTCAAGTTTCCCAGTTCTGGGTCCGTGCTTAATTTTTCTTTCCTTTAATGGCTGGTCACTACTTTTTAACATTCACACTTAATATGAAGTTGACCCATTGAATCACATGTCCCGGTTTGTGCATCTGCATGTAAGTGGGGTGTGTGGGGGGGAGGGGGCTTTGCTTTTCAGGAGTGGCATGTGGCTGTGCTGTTTAATCTGGGCTATATTTAAAAGCAAAGTTTTAAGGGACTGTTTCTCACACTAATCACAAGAGACTGCCTAGGTGAAGCAAGCTCTGTCGCAAAGGGCAAGTGTCACGCAGCAGGAAGTTCTGGCCACCCGTTCCAGCCCTGCCTCAGCCAGCCTGCCACCTCTCTGTCAGCGCATACCACCACACTGAAGAAATGCCCTCATTCAGCCACAAGTGCCTCTTGCAGCTTGAAGGGCTGTCTAGCCCCAGGGTCCTGTACCAGCTCTGACATTCAGCTGTTCCTGTGGATCTTTGCACTCTCTTTACAAATGGCTTTTGTTTGGGACCCACTGGGCGTCACCATGCCAGGACCATCTCCGAGAACTAGAACAAGATTGCGGTTCTCAAAGTCCTACAGGTATGGAAACTTCCTTTTGGTAGCAAGGGATGCCCTTTCATCTGCTGTAGGTCCCTTGCCAGTAAAACTTTGCAGATCTACTTCATTCGAATGGTTGGGTTAGTGTCCAGCATTTGAATGTCCAGCTCAGCTCCGGAGCTGAGTTATTGTAAGCATTTGAGATAGTCCTGGGTATGTGGGGACCTCCTGAATTCGAAGGAAGTTCCCCGAGTCTCAGAGCTCATTCTGAGAGTTGAAAGGCAAACTTGACAAAGCCTGTCAGTCAGTTACAGTTCTGGGATTGGGGGTGGGGTGGGGGTGAGGTGGATGTATTAATTTGCCCTAATCAATTCCTGTCTTTGAAAACAACCTTGCTAAACTGTAAGATGATTAATCCTTTACTCAGAACAGCTTCTGATTGAATTAAACCAGAAAACAATAGCAAACTATAAGTGCTGTTATTTACAGGGCAAAACCCACATTGAAAAGATGAAGCCAACTCTGTGGACCCCAGGGTGATTCACTTGAAAGTTTGTCTCTCAGAAGGAGATGCCATAAATTCGAAGTTAAATTGTGCATAGTATTGCATTTCTAGTGAGTTCTCTGGAAAGCACATAGCAGCTCTCAATCACACGCCCACTACAAATTGTCAACTTGGTTCTACAGCAAAGGCTAGTTAATTTTAACCAAATACCTGGCTGGACCACTGGGAGCTAAGGCAGCCACAGTAAATAAAAGGGAAATTGTTTGCATAATCATTAAGAATGGGTCTTTGTTATTTAGGTCAGCTACAGCAAAGTTAGAATCTGGCAAGCTTATACAGGAATATACACTGTTTTTGAGTTAAATTATGTTCTACGTTGTCTATAGGAAAAACATTTTAAATTTGGATTAAAACATTAATGACTTTGGTTTTTTTGTTTGTTTGTTTGTTTGTTTGTTTGTCTAAAACCAGAAAGAAAACTTTTGTCCTGGATTTTTTTTTTTTTTTAGTGAGCTAGAAAAGTTGGAGAAAGAAAATTACAAAGATCCAATGCTAACTCTGTAGACAAATGTTGTCAAGTGATAAAGAAGTTTGAGCCAAATGTATAGGTAGTGTGCTCACCAGCTTCCGTTCAGCAAGAACAAAAACAACAACAAACAACTTGCATTCGTCATAATGGTGTTAATTTATTAAGACATCTGGTTGAATGTTGGAAAACCTGGGCCCGTGGAAAGTCTGTATGAAGGAATGTAATTGGCTTGCTTATTATTGACATCCCAAGGCCTGGTTATGTGTGTTGCATGCCCAGAACTTACTATCACCAAGTCTCAAACATTATTGTGCACGTGTCCAAGATGTGTGGCTTCTAGGTTTTTCTTACCATTCAAATTGGAAAGTGTGGTCTTTAATACCATAGGTGTCTGCCTGCCAAGGAGAGAGTGGCAGAAAGCTGTGACTTGAGGAACCAAAGAATCTGAGATACCTTTTAAAGACGCAGAGTTGAAGTGGCACTTGATTTACAGATGAGTTATAAAATCTCTTCCCTTTTTTAAAATCAAAGACACCGGCATTTCCTTGCTTCAAGCTCTGGTCTTTTTCAAATACGTGTCATGGTACGCGTGAAGAAGGGTGCTCTGTTACCTGTGTGTCCCAAACTTTATTTCTGACATGCTTTATTTAGAGTAAATCGGAGGCTAAAGAAGACACCTCCAGTAGCCGTCCAGGGACAGTCCTTCTAGGCAACTTTTGTCACTCATTCATTTCCTCTCTATCTGTCAGTCCCTTGCATGATGATGAATTGAGTTTTTATATACATTGTGTGTGTTGTTGTGGGATTGGCATTGCCTTCCCTTCTGGCATGCAAACCTTTTGGAGTCTGCGACTTCCTTAGGGAGGACACACCCATTCCCTCTTCCCTGGTGTCACTGGATACTGTGTGCACCCTAACTCTTATGTTTATGCCCTTCACAAATCAAATTGAAGAGGTTAAGGAGATGAGAATGCAGTTGGCCACCCCCAGAGTCATCTCAGTTCTCTAAAAGATTAGGCATGCAGCCCCAGTGATATGGGATAAGGCAAAACAAAACAGAAAAATAAAACCATAAAGCTATATCATATAGCTTTACATTTGAAGCTGACTTTACACTTAGTCTAAAGTGTCTATAGATACACACACACACACACACA
>JANHMN010000014.1:31513213-31533033 GCA_030674055.1 Rhabdomys pumilio
ACACACACACACACACACACACACACACAGAGGCACATGTAAGCATCTACGCTTACACCCTGCAGTTATCCTCTGACAATGCAGTTCTACTGCATAGCATTTCTTGAACTCAAAGCAATAAACTGCTCATTGAAAATATTTAAATGTAATTTAATTTCAAAACATTTTGTGAATGTTCTCTTTTTCTTTTTAATACCCAATAGTCTTTAAAACATGAAAAATGACAAGCTTCCCTTGGCCTTTAAGAGATATTGGATATGATTTCACTATTGAAGCAACGGAAAGACCTGGCCCTTAGCCAGTATTTCTTCATTAGATTCCTCCCATGTAAGATTATTTTTTCTGGAAGACAATATTTATGTTTTTATATTTATATAGTCTGTAATTCTTCTTATGTAAGTGTGCATAGTATTCCATCACACTTTTCTTTGAATATCAATGACTATCGATATATGATCCAGACGGCACACGGAGCATTAGACTCAAATGCATTTCCTTGGCTAGGTTTCCACTCCATGATGGCATGCAGGCCAAAGGAAAGGTACATCTGCAAGATACAAAATTCAGCTAATGGGTCTGATTTGCTAAAGTGGTAGAGAAGATTGTATATGTGGTAAGTATAGTGGTCCTTGAGAAATAACCTTTTGGATAATTACACAATATTCAAAATAGACTTGAAGTTAGATTTTCAGTAGTGACAAGTCTTTTGTGAGCAAAATGCATTTTTAGAAACAGAATAGATTATTTCTATATAGCTTTTTAAAGTAAGTTTGATTCCATCGAAGGAGAGGAAGTGGTGAGAAGGCTCAGTGGCTAAAGCTGACTGACTTCTCTCCTCAAAACCCACATGGAGGAATGAGAGACATCTCAAATTTGTCCTGTAGCCTTTATATGTACACACTAACCTACACACACACACACACACACACACATACCCTAAATAAATAATTGCCATAAAAACATGCTTTTTATGGCAATTATTTATTTTTTAATACAGGGAGACCAAAAGACAGTGAGGAAGAACAAAGTTAGGGCAAAGACACAGAAGTGGAGAGAAAGGGAGGAGAAGGAGCAAAGGGGCGGGAGCAGTGGAGCAGGACAGTATTACCTAATAACACACTTTCCTCTGTGGATTAGGAAGGGAGTGCCAATGGTGTTTAAAGCCATGGGATCACTGTCAGCTTCAGGGAGCTGCTTACAAGGGTGACTTCTGTTTTCAAGGGCACGCAAGGACTGACCCTAGGTCTTGACCTGTTGTATAAGATCCACCTCTCTAGAGAGACTTTTGATGCCTGTGTTGGAGAAGAAAGAAGGATAGATTTGTAAAAATGATGTGAATGACTTATTTGGGTTATTTAAACGTAGTCTCTTGAATGACAGGGTTGAAGAACCATGATATGAGAAACTGGAAATGAATCATGGGGGTAAAAGTTTAACAAGCTTGGAGACTCTAGAGCTCTAGCTGGAAAACTCCAGGACATTGGTTTGTTTGTTTGTTTGTTTGTTGCTTTAAACATGTTAGTGTTGAAAATTACAGTAATGTTCAAAAATAAATAAATAAATAAAAGTAATAAATAAAATATCTACTGTTGTAGAGATTGCCCAGTCTTCCCACCAGAAGATAAGACAAAGCATTCGTCTTCATGGCTTCTCAGTAAAGGTTGTTGACAAGGACATTTTACATGGTAGCCATGGGTTAGGTGCCTTGCCCATAAAAATCTTTAGGAAGAACCATCAAGTGTAGCACAGAGGTGACTCTGCAGAGCTGGACAGGTCGTAGCAGAAAATGGCTCTGACCCCTGTACTGATAGGGGTCGTGAGATACTCTACAGTACTGAAATTCTCAGAAAGTATGCTGAACTCAACTTTCAAATTGTTTTAGCAGATTTGCCAAGACAGGGATTTGTAAAACATATTGCGCGAGTTAGTGCCTCTTGTCGTAGGAGTAGCAAGTGAATATTTTACCATCACAAAGTGGTACAGTGCTGTGCACTACCTATGACGCAGGTGGTCTTCTGCTATGAAAACATAAAGTAATACCTGCTTAAGCAAAAAGAATTCAGTAACTGAAATCAACCCCCTAGACTCTGAAACACGAGCTCTAATCTGTCTCTTTGAACTGCGGGTTTCACAGTAACAGGTGTGAGCGGGGTTCATAGGAAAAGTGGGGTGGCCTGTGGCTACTCTTTGCATCTTATTATACCTATGAAATAGACAGGAATCAGTAACTGTGGAATCATAGATGTCAGTGTCCACCTGAAAATACTGGCTGAAACCCCTCTCTTAGAACGGGAGTGAGCGCTACCAGCAAATCAGAAGACCTGGAGCATCATTTTCTAAGTTCAAAAAGCAACTACTACACATAATGTCTTTTGATCTGAGAACTTCTCAGGTGGTTTCTGTTGTTTCTGGTGATCCCTGAGTTATCTAATTTTATTCCTTGGAGTAAGTTGAGTGGATACATACAGTTACTATCAAAGAGAGGGAGAATGGGAGGTTTGGAAACCAAGGACCAAACCTGGAATGTCAGAAAGTCAAGATTCAGAATAATAGGAGCTAAGCAGAGTATGGTGGCACATTCCTTTTATCCCAGCTCTTGGGAGACAGAAGTAGGAGGATTTGTGAGTTCAACGTCAGCCTGTTTCACAAAGCTTGCTCTAGGACAGCCAGGGCTACACAGAGAAACCCTGTCTTGAAATAATAATAATAATAATAATAATAATAATAATAATAATAATAATAGATCATGTATAGCAGGTAAATTTATATACATTTATAATATAAGAATTACAATATAAAATTTGAATATTATAATATATTAGAACACTTTACCAGGCAGCATTCTAATATACTATGATATTCTAATGTGATCTGGGACCATGGGGGCAATAGTCCCAGAGGTGTTCATTATCTCATGCATGTAGTCCTACAAAGCAATCTCAGGCAACAAATTCAGAGCCTTTGTTTTATGAATGAAGCTAAACAGTACGTAAAGCGTGCCCAAGGGTAAACTCTGACAGGTCCTACATCTGGACTCCAAAGAGTCGTCATCTTTCCACCTTCAGTTTTTGGAGTAGGTTCTCTTATTACCACCCCAGGAGGAATTCTGTGTGAGTCCTATAGTCTCTTGAAATCAGAATCCTTCCCTGGGTAAATAATACCTCCTAGTTTCATGTACAATAGTGAAATAATTATTCTAAAATATAGTACTGGTATAGTATTATTTATAGTATGTGATACAAGATACAATAGACTATAAAATATAATACCATATATAATATATTCTGATACATATCATTCAATGATCATTCAATATTTTAATATATAGTGGCCAATTAAAATAGGTAATAACCAAATTATATCTAAATTTTCCTATACCCTAATTATAATTTAAATTATAAAAATAATTATAATTTAAAGTAGCATTAAACATTGAAATAAAAGAATAACTCTTTCCATGTCTGAAGTCTAAAGAAAGAAGCCAGAGATTTGTATGAGTCCTGCACCAGCTGCCCAGTGTCAAAGTATTTTTTATGCAGAATAGATAGAGGGATGAAGGAGGAGGAGAACAGAGAGATACTGCAGATGGGAGTTAAAGGGCATGTAGGAGGGGGTATCTCTCTGCACCCATAGTGCTCTGGCCACACAGGGCTACAGAATAAGACCTTGTTTCAAAAATAGAAATGGGGGCTGTGTAGGTGGCTAGGAATGAAAGAACCAAAGAAAGGAGAGAGAGAGGTGAATGAAGGGAAGGAAAGAGTGAGGGAGGAGGGAGTAGGATGAAAGGAGTGAGGGAGGAGTTAGGGAGGGAAAAGGGAAGGAGAGAGCACTGTAGTTTTACATGGTCTTTTTCTGTTTCCTCCCTGATATTTTTTAATTCCCCCTCTTGGATTTCCATCTGACTCTTTTTAATCTAACAAACCCACTAGTTATATTGTAAAATTTTGTCACAAAAAAAAGTTGCTGCTTGGCCAGCTGACTCAAAGACCAGAAGACTTAGTTCGGGACGTCAGCATCAACCACAGCTGCATATCCATTCTACTGACTCGATTCTGATCAGTAAGCTAGTCTTTTTATTGTACCTCAAAGTGTGAGTAATATTTACTAAACTGACCATGAGAACAACCAGTCACTCATAGGCTGCATTTATCCCTAATAAAAATGATAGTATTTTCAGTCATTGGCATTATGGAGGGGCATAGGACAGACGAGGTGGCTCTGGCCTTTGAGACAAACACCAAGCTGAAATGCCATCTCTGTTGATTTCTCAGCTGGGCAATTCTCCTGGCCTCCAGAAACCAATGCCATGTCTATAAATGGAGAATGAAAACACCTACTTTATAAGGTCATTGTGCAGATTGAGTGAAAATATGTACTCCAAGACAGGCCTTCCTACCACCTCTTTTATAGCAATTTCTACACTTCCCTTGTCACTTCATGAATTTTGTGATGTCCTTTCTCAAATATGTTTAAAGACTAGCTGCCATTACAGAGACTACTTCTGATCCCAGAATCCTATAACACAGCTGACTTACAGACAGTGTCCTCCCAGGCACTTTGCACATGCTCACAAGTTTACTTTGGAAATCAGAGGGAGTTGGCTGGCACTCACACCGTCACACTGAAGTTTAAATTTCCACATCATTACTTACAGACAGCTATTTGACAGTAGAAAAAAAAGTCACTTAACTCCGCTTGCCTCGGTTTCTTGTCTTTAAAACAGAGTGTAATGTGGACTAACTATGTAGGCTGTGTAAAGTTCCCAGTACATAAATAGCACCAAGGTAAATGTTAGCTATTATTAATTCTAGGACATAAGTTCTGCATAATAGTGACTTTTGTTTTGTTTGTTCCTTCTGTGTATTCCACTCCCAGGAAGGGCATTTAGCACACACAGTGAATGTTTGGTATATATGCATTGAAATAAATTTCAGACCACTGTTAAACATGGAGCACTCTGATTCTTTTGTGTCATTTATAGGAGAGAAAGGCTAGTAATGAAGCGACTGCACTATGCTCTTGGGTAGATTAAGAACCCCTAAGCTGTGTCCTGTAAAAGTTTCTGTCCCTTGTGTCAGCCCCATTCAACCCTAAAGCCATGAAACTCAATACTTTCAGTCAGTCAAAGAGCCAAGGCAGTTACTTGGGGCTCACATGATTGTTCTGTGTAGTCTAATTATTTACCAGTAGCGAATGTTGAGTAGTTGTTACCACTTTAGTATAATTTATTTGATCTTACCTTTCTGTAATTTTTAATAGTTGCTGATTATGCTCACTTATAAATAATCCTAAAAGGTAATTGGCTCTCAGGAACTGTGACAGGCCACTTCAGCACATCTTTATGCCTAATATATGACTAACCCTTGAAAACATTCACCTTACGATAGTGTTAGAGTAAGAAGTACATGGATGAGATCTTTATAGGAAAAAAAAACATATTAACAATAAAGACAGAAAGAAAAATGGAAAAGGAGGTTTTGCTTGGGAAAGTCAGTAAAGCCTTCACCAGGAAAGTGATCATTTATGTAACTATAAATTAAAATGCCCATTCCGTAATCCATGGATAGATTTGCAGCTCTTGGCATCTAACCTGTAACTCAGAATTAATTGCACCATAACAATGGAACTGTGTGGAAACCAACCTCATTTCTGACTTTGTTTTTAGCCAGGTCAGACTGAGACCTCGCGAGGGAATATGTTTTTGCTTTCTCTTCACTCTGAAAATACAAGGAGAAAGAGAAGGGGGAAGAAAAAAGACATTCAGAATTGTCTCCTGTGTGCTTTCTGCCACTTTATTTTTTATGATCCTCCAAAAGATTCACACGTGAAAATATTAAGTAAAAAAAATAAACTTAGAAGTGATCATTGAACAGTAGCAGAAGAGCCCATGGTATTAGAGTTCGGGTCTTGCTAGGTCTTTCTGCACATTTTTCTTTAAAACACAGATGTCGTAGTGAAAGGTCAATGAGGTAATGGATTCTCCATCTTTCAAAGTAATTATACAAGTCAGGATTGGCCATGTCCACCTTAAATCCCAGCACTTGGGAGGCAGAGGCAGGCAGATATCTGTGAGTTCCACGCCAACGTGGTCTACACAGGATTATCTAGCAGGCCCTTATATCAAGGAAAGGAAAACAGAAATCATACAAGTTTTAAATCTTGCATTAGAAAGAAAGTTGGTCAGACCAAACTCTTCTCCGACACATACATTCTCATCATGAAGCCTGTAAATATTATCTTCTTAAGGCTTGTCACTTGATCCCTTTTGGCAATTAACTTGTCTTTAATTGATTTGTGGATTACCCATTGGACGTTGCTATGCTTAAAGAGTACTGTGCTGTGGTTTGTTTATGGAGAGAAACAAAATAGATGGTTTGAGACTAGAGGCTTAAATCTATAAAGTGTTCTTGGTTATCTGGACTTGTTTTACTCTTTTTACATAATAGCATTGTTTAGAAGAGGATGAAAAATTAGCTGAACCTGATCCATGTTTTCATCCAAAGGGAAGATTTATGTCCAGTTGGACAATCACATTAATCTGATGATGTAAATGCATTCTCTGGTGATAGGGCGGTCACTCTGGGAGAGAGATAAACATAACAAAAGACAAAGAGGCCTTCCTGTCATCTCTAGGCAGACCTGACACAGAGCTCTCATCCACCATTTGCAGGAAAGGTTCTGGCTCTGATCTCGGCACTAAGGGATGGAAATATCTAGTTATTCATACTCAGCTTCATCTCATGTCTTACTGGTCCTTGGAAAATGATGAGATATTTTCCTTCATAATTTTGTTTCTTTGCTCCTTGATATTTGAGATACCTGACCACAAACAATAGAGAGATTGTTTGCAGAATTGTTTGTGTCCTTTGGTTTCCCTTATGAAGAGAACAGGAGACCCTGTGCAGACCATTGGGTTATGTGCTGATTTCTGACATGCGTGGGGAAAAGGAACAGGCAGTTTCTTTTCCCAAAGCAAATTCAGGTAGACTGACATACCATGGGCATCAGGAAGATGCACGTTGCAGAAACACTGAGAAGAGAATGGGGGAAATGACTGCGTAGGAAAGCAGAGTTTTCAAAAGCCTAATGTTTTATATTCATTCTGCTTTTTCTTCTGGTACAGTATTTTGCCTACCCTTTTATGACCCTTCATTTTCTATGAGATTAGTTGGTGTAAGATATGACTGTGCTCTTGTTGAGAAAAACGCATGAGTCTTTGCTCACACAAATAGCACAATACCTAATCTCAATCTTATACTATCTGCCCCTGAGGATGCTCCCTCAGGACCTACTCGGGGCAGAAGATAATTCCCGTCCTGATTTCTAATAGCATCAGTATGTGGTAACTGTTTTGAACTCTACATAGAGGCTGGGATATGGCTTAGTGGGTAAAGCATAGTAAGTATGGGGACCCAAGTTTCAGTCTCTAGCACCCAGGTACAAGTAGTGAAGCTTAGTGAAGACAGGTGACAAAGACATGGTGAATGGAGACAGGATTGTCCCGGAAATTTACTGGCCAGCCAGTTTAGGCAAAACCAAGAGCTCCAGGTTCAGTGAGAGGTCCTGTCTTAAAAATACTAAGGTGAAAACATAATTGAAGAAGACATGCAATATTAACCTCTAGTCTCCATGTGTACACACACATGCACACACAGATACACACACAGATGCACGTACTCAAAATGAACTTTGCATGAATGCAGTTGCTTAACCACAACAAACTTTGAGTGTTTGGATTTTTTTTTTCTTGCCAATTTTGTGTTCCCCAGTTTCTTCCACCTTCCTTTGCATGGTTGTCTGCTCTTCTAACTGTGATGTCACTCCATGAAACAGGTCATGACAATTTGCTTACTCATCCTATTATTAATAAAAGTTTGAAGCTACTGTGACTGGCCCTCTACCAAATAATTAAGAACAAGTGTGCAGGTTTGTGTACATACACAGAAACAAATATACTCGAGAGGGTAGAACTTTCTAGTTGTAGGTCCTAACATTTGTTTCTTGACACTGCCAAATGGGATTTCAAAGTACTGCAACTTTATTTCTAGCCCCCAAAGTAGCATTCTGGTTTTCTGCAACCTCGCCAATGTATAGGCTATGTGGGTTTCTACATGGAGCACTGGAATGACTGCAGCCATTATGTTTTTTTCATTTATAGAGCTGAATGCTCTGATATTTGTCCAGGAACAGCATGGGCAACAGCGAACCATTTTTAGTTTATGTCTCCTCATCATGAATGGTACATTATTGACTAAAAATGACTATATTGAAAAAAAAATGGTTGGATGTACAAAAGTGGAATTTTCCCTCTCTTTGGCCCATATTCAATGCTTTCCTAGTTTTATTTCTGTTGCCATAATAACGTACTCTGACAGAAAAGCAACCTAAGAGACAAAGGGTTTATTTTGGCTTCTAGTTCTGGTTTGTAGTCCATCGATGTAAGAGGTTAAGGCAGGGACTCAAGCAGCTGGTTATGTCACATCCAAGAACAAAGAGAAGACGTTGATGCATGCCTACCCACGCTCAAAATTCTCTCTGTACTTACACACAATTCCCAGGATTCTATGCCTGGAGAATAGTGTCACTCACTGTAAGCAGGAATTTCTTATGTTAATCAATGAAGTCATGACCATTTCCTCCAGACACACCCTCTAGCCAACCTAATATAAACTATCTCTCATGGAGACTCTCTTCCCTAGTGACTCAATATTGTATCAGGTTGAGCAAAACTAACCATTACCCTCAGTTTAGACATATAATCATATTTTCTACATTGTGTCAAGGTTCCTTTCCTAATCCAACAGTACCCCTAATTATCAAGAGTAGTGAAAAAAAAGGCTCATTTTATTTTATAATTTTTATCTCTGACTTTCAGTTCTAGCTGCAATATCCTATAATGGTATTAAATCAGGATTTTACTTACATCTCAGAAAAGTTGCTTTAAGCACCAGCAAATATAGGGTTAATGTGCCATGGTGCCATAAATGTGTTTTACTTTTTCCAAGTATTTTTATCCACGTATGCAAAGAACATTTTTTTCTTTTTTTTTAAATTTTTTTATTATTATTCTTTAATTTTATTTTTACAATCCAGTCATTATCCCCCCTTTCTGTCTGCCCTCTGACTGTTTCTCTTCTCATACCTACCCCCCGTTTCCAAGAGGATGTCCCCACTTCCCACCACCACCACCACCCCACTAGACCTCCCCAACTCCCTGGGGCCTCAAGTCTCTTGAGGGTTAGGTGTGTCTTTTCTCACTGAGGCCAGACCCGGCAGTCCTCTGCTGCATATGTGTCAGAGGCCTCATATTGGATGGTGTATGCTGCCTGGTTGGTGACACAAAGAGCCTTTTCTTTCACTCTCTTTCCCCATTCATTTTTGTTATTGTAATTACTATTTTCCAGTGTCAGGGTTCTGCTGATACCTTACCCTCCTCTCTATGTCATCTCCCCTGCAGTTCATCCCAGCCCTACCAAGGATCTCAGCCTGCCTTCTGCCATATCCATCAAGTAAAGCATGTTGACCCATGTTCAGCTTGTACCATACCAAATGTGATCATGAGTTTCTAAGTGATGCCTGCGGATGTCTAAACGTAGCATAGATTATTACTCTGAGTCCTGTTTCTTGAATTTTTCAAAGTCTAGTCCTACTTCTAACTAAGTGTGGTGGCATGCACCTATGAATCCAGCTCTTGAGGACAGAGACAACCGAGAAGGGGATGGAGATCTTTGCCAACTATAGGCTACGTAGAAGGACCTGATTCTAACAGTATCAAATGGAGCCCTGTGGGTCTCTGGTTCGTAGTATATTGAGGAATAAATAGGAATATCAAGGAAGTATATTCTAGAGGTTTGATCTCATATATATATATATATATATATATATATATATATATATAAACTCACATATATGTATTGCTATTAGCACACTGATTGTTCAGAACATTTTTTAAGTACTCAATTCTTATGGGAACAGCAAATGAAAAACTAGTTTGTTGTAACAGGATGGTTTCCTGCTGCTGCTACTGTTTGCAGTGGAGCGAATGGGGAGGAGCTAATGTGGGAGGAGCATGAGGAGAAGGAAGAGGAGGAGTGAGAAAGGAGGAAGAGAGGAGTGGGGAGGAGGAGAAGATGGCTGGGGATGTGCACATGTCTCTAACAGTCTAAGATAGTTATAATATCTAGGTTAGGTATTGGGTAACAACGAATTCACCAAATTCATTATTTCTACCTTGGGCGGAGGTCTGCAAGGTGCCATTTCACTTAAGTTATTCTTTCAGATTGTTCACAAGTAAGACCTTCCTAAAAAAGCTAATCTTCATGATCAACATTCGTCGGTGTCTAATTTTCTGGATTCATTTCTAAGTCTTGTTCATTCTTTCTGGTCACCCAGTTTCTTTCTCATATTTTCCAAATGGTAGTTTCAGCAGATAATGACTTTCTCAGTGACAAAGGTGATGTCACAAATTAAAATCCACAGAATTGATTTCCGGTTGTTTGTTTACTGGGAGACAGGGACTCACTATCTAGTCTCTCTGCCTCAGACTCCTAAATGCTGGAGTAACAGGACTGGCCTGTGCCAGCTGTGTCACGGGACTTAATGTCTGAGCCACGTTCTAGACGCGGAGTTGTTGAGCAAAATCACTAAAGAACAGCAGAATTGTACCATTCACATCTCCAATTCCCAGCAGTCTTAGCTGGAGCAGGGGTGACAAGATTCAAAACATTTTAATTTAAAAGGGGAGAAACCAAGATGAGGCTCATTCTTTAAGCAGACACCTATCCCTGTATTCACTGACTGTGGCCCCTTGACACAGTGCACTTTAACCTCCATGGGAAACTTAATCGGAGACTGTAGTGAGTGATGTGACCAACAGCCAATCAAAACGTTAGAAAACAAAAAGACAGGGAGTGGTCATGCGGGCTGCAGGTTTGCTTTAGGAAGACTTTCCCTTTTCTTCCTTTAAATCATTTAGCAGACATGATTGGACGTCTGGAACAGGAGCTATGGGGAACTATATACACTGGAGAATGAGACCGTTGTTAAGCACATGTGAATCCCATGGCTTAGGCCAGGGTTTCTCCAACATGAGCAGGAACATGGATCTCCCGGAGAGGTTGTTAAATTGCTGACTTTGATACAGTGAATCTGGGTTGAGGCCTAAAATTCTGCATGTCTTACAAGCTCCAAGATGATTCTTAGGCCTTATCCTTGGTCAGAGTTTAGGGTACAGAGGTTAGAATAAATTTTTCAAGTACAGGCCACTTTGCAAATCAGGTACAAGAAACTGGTTGTTGGTGAAATCTGTTAAAATTAATTAACATCCTTTTAGTGGATTCTAAAAGCAATAATAAATCTTATTAGTATAGGAAAAAAAATAACGTGATGTGCTTGTAAAACGTCTAACCACTAAAATCAATCATTTTTGTAAATGACCGAAGAGCTACGTATTTGTAATGTTTCCCTCTGTTTCTATGTACAGAAACTATCTTAAGGAGTTGGTATGGACAGGGTATTGAGAAAAAAAAGACTCATGTAAAATGCACAGAGAAGTGGGGGAGGGGGGCGGGAGAGAATGTGGGCTCTCTTTTTTTAAAATATTCGCCATGAGGCCTGAAGAGTGCCTATCTGCTTTCACACAAAACGACAAGCCAGAAGAACTATAGTTTCCTGTGAATGATAGAAGCCACCGAAGAGCCCAGTGACCGCTCAAGAAAGAGTTTAAAACACTGAGCCTGAGTTCTGATCCGTGTAGGAGATGTACAGTCGTACCCAGAGAAGAATTTGTTATCCTGCTGATTGTCACCCTGTGCCACTTGAGATATCCTGGAGTTTGTGCTAAAAATGGGATCACTCAGTGGATGCAGGCCCCCTTAAACACACGTCACTGTGTCCGAGAGCTGCAGAGAGCTTGGCCCTGTTTATCATTTGGCTCTCTCTGGTTTCAAGTAACTACTACAGAGCTGATCCCATCCCCTCACAGTGAGTTACAAAGAAAATTCTTAACTCATGGGCCACAGAAAATCTTCCCAGCTTGCTGCTCTGGGAGTTGCATGAAGATAGCATATGGTTTTGATATGCAAATCCAATCTGAGAGTTCATTCGTGTAGTGCTCTGTAATCGACCATGCAAATTGCAATTTCCTACTTTTAATATACATTTTCTTCGTTGCATAAGGGTAGTACCTGCATATATTTCCTCGGCTCCCCTAACCTGATCATTTTAATAGTCAGTTTTTAAGTGGAAGAGCCGTAGCTAGCTGACACAGATGTCCACTCTGTGACAAGGTATTTAATTTCTCAGATCCTTGGTCTTCTATAGGGAAATTTAGACATACTATACAATTATTCCCTTCTTCTAGAAACGGCATCATAGAAAAAGTAAGACAATTTGACGTGTGCCTAAATATTTCACCAGAAATCAAGCATGTATTCCTGAAATCAACACATGCCCGGGAAAGAACCAAGGATAGTTCAATGTTAATATCTCTCTGAACTTACCCATCATTCAAGTATCCATGCAGCAAGTGTATATTGATTTTGTAAAAGTTTTTATACTAATGAAACCAAAGCTCAGGCTTTGGTTTTTTTATTATTTAAATCAGGGGTTAAAAAATTTTCGGGCTGGAGAGGTGGCTCAACGGTTTAGAGCACTGGCTGCTTGCCCTTCCAGAGGTCCTGAGTTCAATTCCCAGCAACCACATGGTGGCTTACAACCATCTGTAATAGGATCCGATACCCTCTTCTGGTGTGTCTGAAGACAGTGACATTGTGCTCATATAAATGAAATAATGAATCTTTAAAAAAAATCTCATGAGTGACTATGATACTAACACTATTCATTTTTAAAAAGCATGTTCATTTGTCCGTTTAACATGTGTGAGTGTTTTGCCTAGGCATGTATGTATGTGCACCACATGTGTGCCTGGTGTTGGAAGAGACCAGAAGAAGCATCTTATTTTCTGGAACTAGAATTACAAATGGCTGGGAGCTACCATACCACATTAGTGCGGGGAAGCAAACCTGGGGTCTCTGTAACAGCAGCAAATGCTCTTAACTGCTGAGCCTCGTCTCCAGCCTTCAGCCTTACTGGCATTATTCTTTGTAATGAATTCTAGGGAGCATAAGCAAGGGAAGCAGGTTTGTGTGGTCTCGCTTTTGTGTAAGAGCTAACAATGAGAGTCATATAAGCACAGAGTAAGTGGTGATATCTAAGATCCAGGAAATGTTGGTCAGACAGACTTCCAGTTACGTAAGAGGAATCAGTTTGTAAGATCTGTTATGTTATAAAGCACGGTGTCTATAGTGAATAATAAATATACTGTGTCCTTGGAAATCACTGAGTGCATTTAAGAGTTCAATCCACAGAATAAACATGAGTTGATGCATGCGCTAGCCAGATTGCTTTAGTCACTCCACAATAGATACATGTGTTAAAACATTACGTTATACCCTATGTACACATGCATGTATAGATTTGTCAAATATTTTAAATGAACTTTAAAATAAAGAAGGGTGTGAAAACGAAGTCTAGCTCCTTCCTTATGTCATACTTTTTAGGATTCCAAGAAAGAGATAAATGTGAGATTAAATTAGATACTTACTTGCCTCACTGATTCAACTGGTTAATGGACTTCCTCCCCTGCCCCCTTCATCATTTAAACTGTAACAGGACAAATCAAATATTTAGATACTTTTGCTCATTCTAAAATTTCCATTTATATACAAGAGGAGAAAAAATTGTCCTCATAAAAGTTACACAGAGAAGCCAAGTCCGTATTTGGTTATTGACAGTTAACAGGAGAAAGGTGTTTCTCATCTCAGAAGCTACTAGACCACAAAATATCAACATCACAGCAGAGTGACAGCCCTGCAGGAATGAGCAGATAAGAGGAACCCCCGTGCTGCAGACTCTGGAATTTGTCAGAGATAAGCAATGAGGCTGAGCCTTCAGTTGGTTGTATCTTAGAATAAAACAAAGGGAAGGGCCATTCTAAGTTTAAATCTATACACTTACAAATTCCTCCTGACTTTAAGATCTCCAGAGATCTTTGAAGCTATAAGAAATATACGATTTTTACGTGACTAATTCCAATTAGCTATCAGACTGTTGCCAAAAAAAAAAAAAAATAGGCTGAGATGAATGAGATGAATTTAAGTGGTTTTGTCTTCAGCTGTGATGTCTGTTTCAAGTCACAGATCCTCCAAGATTCCCGTGATAGTGTGCATCGGTAGTCTGAGGCACTCAGAGAGCTGAGTCACCATAGAATTCATGTATTCATAGCAAGCTTGGTAACACTGAGGAATTCCACCTCAAACAAAACAAGCAACTCATAATGTAAGGCTTTTAGGGTATTTATTAAATGTCTTGAGTGTGCCTTTTTAGTTGCCTGTGTATCCAGACACTTAATATTGAGTATAATTTGAGATGATAGCTGCCTAGCCCACCCTTTAATATACTTAGTTCATGTTAGTTATCCTTATTCAAAAGATTAGGCTATAAATATCTATGTACATGTATGTGTGCGTGCATAGTGGGGGAAACGCGTATGTGTAAGTGTACACTTATGCATATGGAAGCCAAAGGCCTACACCAAGTATTTTATTTAGTCATTCTCCATCTTGTCTTTGGAGATGAGGTCCCTCACTGAACCCAGTGATCACTGGTTGATTTAACTAGCTGCCCAGCAAGCTTCAAGATCTGCCTGTCACTGCCCCCAACTGCCCCCGAGCACTGGGACTACAGCCATGCACAACCACACCCAGTTTTTTTTTTTTTTACATCAGTGCTGGGGATCTGAACTCAGGCCCCCATGCTTGTGCAGCAGACACTCTCCTGTCTGAACTCATCACCCCATTCCTTTACATCTCATTCTATTAGACAGAGGTTAAATACTATAACATTTGTTTATAGAACAAGACTAATTTTCTACTTTTCTATAATAACTGTCATAAAAAGAATATGCCTTTGGAGTTGATCAAAGCTATGCCATGTATACAAGCATATGCATGTGTTATGTGTATTTGGATATAGTCTATATAGGTTATATGTGGGCATTTCTATCATTATTCAGTAGCTTCACTCAGAAAAAAAAATGTATCTACTGACTCTTGCTGAGATCTTTAAGTCCTAGATGGGTGCTTTGTACATAATCATAATTCAATTTTCTTTATGGAAATTAACATTTTATTTGAAATCACTATTATTATTAGCTTTTTTACTTACAAAATAATGATACTTCTGGCCATTGTGGTTTAGGTTTTCCTTCAGCGCTCAAGTAGTTCTTGACAGGTAGTAAATTTCTGATCCCACTGACCCAGAAATCCTGTATGGTTTTAAGATACTTACACGTTGGATGAGCCTCCAGATTACCCAGTGTCCACCTTCTTCCTTCCCTTCTTTCTCTCTTTCTTTCTTTCTTTCTTTCTTTCTTTCTTTCTTTCTCCTCCTCCTCCCCCCTCTTCCTCTTTTTCTTCTTTGTCTTTTACATGCAACATCTGATCTTCTATAAATACTCTTTGGAAATTCTGGAACAGCTGAAACACACCCCCTCCCCCTGTTTGTTAGACAAGTTTTTCAGTCTTTAGCCACGACTGAACCAATTCCTGGAATGTGCTATGTACCAAGATGACCCCAAGCTTATGATCTTTCTGCGTCTGCTTCCCAAGGGCTTGAATTACATGCATGCATGACCATGCCTGACTTTATCCATCTGTTGTTGTTGTTGTTGTTGTTGTTGTTGTTGTTGTCATTGTCATCGTCGCTGTCATTGTTGTTGTTGTTAAGAGACAGCATTTCTATATAGTCCAGGTTGGTCTAGAACTCACTATGTAGAACTGAGTTGCCTCCGGCTCTCGATCCTCTTGGTCTGGCCTCCTGATTGCTAGAACTATGTTACCTCGTAGGCATGACTATACTCAATAGTCTGTTACCCTCTATCATTTTATGTTATTGACTATTAGAGGAGAATGGCTATGAAAATATAAAATATTTAGAGAAATATATAATTTGGTGTTAAGGTAGCTTGCTTTTAGCTCAATTGGAGGAATTAAACTTAGGATTTAAAAAGATACCAGGAGGCATGTATTAAGTACACTCATACCCATAGGGAACAGTCAGAGTTACTCATGGAAGCCTAATTTGATGCCGATCATTACCACCAACTCTGTTTACAGCGGACAAGGAGCAGGACTTGTCTTGTAGCTGAAGCTACAGATCTCAGTAAAGAGTTACCATTTGGAGAGACAACGGCAAGATAGAGCTGTCGTCCCATCATAATTCCATAGTGTACAAATGTCTCATAAAATATATACTTTGTTTAGATTAGCCATTAATTTTCTGTGTTTTATATGAGTTTTGCTAAACAAGCCATCCCAAAGATAACAAGAGACTTTCAGTAAAAATTGCAAGAGTTTGTTTATTTGGCTCTTAGCTTGGCATCTACATTTCTCAGAATTCACCTACCCTCCACCTGTTTCCAGGGGAAAAGAAACTACCAGCCCACCCCTCCCCACCTCAGCACACAACTTGAACGCAGCCACCCTACATCTGTCCTTGTGAAGCCTTTTCACATCTGCCATACTTGAACATACAGTCCTTTGCTTTCCTCAGACAAAGGAGCCGTTTAGGCGCCTGAGCTCAAGGGTAAGGAGCTTTAAGAGCTGAGGCCATTCAGTCTGTCAACACTGCTATACAGACACCTTTCAGACAGACAGCTCCTTCAGATGTGGCTCCTAAAGGAGTCCTAAGACAGACCAAACTGTAGCATGACATCACCACTGATCCCTTGTGCTCACCATGCAAAATTGTGTTTGCTGAAATATTTTTTCTTTCATCAAGAAAGCCATAGACCATTGCACACACAGAAGGCCTTTGGCCTTGGTAACATTGCTGTTGGCTGGCATTGGGAGCCTGGGTGCCTGTTACTCACTGATTTCTTAATATCCACAGAGCTCTGGATTCAACATTTTCTCTACAAAGCAAGACTGTTGCCCTAATCAGCTTCAAGTTGCCTGTGAGAAGCAAATGGAAAGTGCCTTTTGGGGGGTGAATAATATAATGAGGCAACATTTGGGGGGTACAGTGAGGATTAATACAGCCTCAAGGCCTTCCTGGGAAGCTGTTTTCAACATTTCCATGAAAACAGTGGTTTTCGCACTTATTTTTAACCTATGAATATTACAAGTCCTAACTCTGCAATATCTCCTCCAAGTTCCAAACTGTTTAAAAATGGGCATTTTTAAAGGCTTTGCTTTACGTTTTAAATTATGTGTATGTGTTGTGTGTTGGGTAGGAATGTGCACACGCTTACGGGTGCCAGAGGAAGCCAGAATTGTCAGATCGCCCAAGTTTGAGTTACAGGCTGTTGTGAGCCCTGTGACGTAATAGATTCTGGTTCTCCACAAAAAGCAGCACATGCTCTCTCACCTTCTAAGCTGTCTATCCAGCTCCCTTACAGGTCATCCATCTTGAAAATTCCCTGAATGGCTTGATAGATGATGGGCAATGTTTACCAAGGGACAAGACTTCCCAAGCCATCCAGACCTTGAGCTTACATCCTTTGACCTCTTGATGTTTCCTTATAATCCCCCATGCTTCACTCTGGAGGAAAAAAAAAAAAGGATTAGGTTGTATAATTATAGTATACTGTGGAACAGAACAAAATGGAGTTCCTAATTGAGTTCTGCGACTGCTCATCCAGCGGAGACAACGTTCTGCAGGAATTTCATGCAGACAGGATGACTCATGCTTATTAGCTGGAGCTTCCACCTACTTTATGCACTCTCTTACTGCCTCTGGCTCGGTGTCCTTATCTGTATACCCGAGTCATAGGCTGTTATGGGAACTAACTTCGAAGTACTGCTGTCAGGCCTGCCAAGTGCTACTTACGCCATCAGTGGCGGAGTTTGCAACCATCGCCATTAGCCATAGTGATTTATGAATGCCTTTCACATATGCTGATGTCTTTGTGTCTTAAACGTGTTATGAATAAAAAGCCAAAAGCAAACAGGTAGCAATTCAAGGGGCACAAAGCCTTATTTATCAACAGAGTAGCAAACGCACCGTTGTCCCAATTCGGTAAAATGACTGATCCAAGAAGTTTGGTGTTGGAATGTTTCCTTTCTGTCACGTGCATTCTTCTCCGTCCTCTGCACACATCTTTGCTCCTTAAAGCCAAGGCCTTGTTTTGCTTCACTTTTGTTTTCCATGTTTACCTTGGTAGAATCTACTCATAAAAATTTGTAAAGCATTGAAGTAAAAAAAAAAAAAAAAAAAGACATTGACAGATGTAGGTCCCTCGTAGAGTTCTTGTACAAGGTCCTGGATTTGATCCTCCACTACAACAAAAAGCAGCATAAATAAGCAATTAGACAGAAACTAATGCTTTTCCTCCTTAGGACATTTGCAATCTATTATGAGCTAAGCATTGAGCAAAAGGATTAAATCCCTAGTGGGCTGTCTTATATTGAACAACCAAGACCATGGGAGCATCTTCATGTATGGGGGGAGTGGGCTCAGCAGGAAGAGTATAGAGCAATCATGACCTATGAAAGCTGGTCCAAAATCATGGAGGAGAGGGGATAAGAACAGACGGCTGAAAAGAAATGAAGAATACCATGTCATTTGATTAAGCCCGCACTAAGCCTGGCCTTGTGCCAGACATTTTTTGGTAGTAACTTTCACAATCTTCAGCGGTTCTGAGAAGTGACATTATTATCCCCGAGGCTGTTTTATTTTTCAACAGCTGTGAAAATAGATGTCATGTGGACCAGCAACTGGCTGTGGGTTATATGGCTCAGACATAGCTAATGAGCTGAAGTTTAAATCCAGGGTTAACTGAGTCACCATCAGACTATTGTTAACTTCAAACAACTAATAGTAGGGTATTTTTTTTTCCAAAAAAAGAATATGATGATATAACAAAAAAAATTTTTTAAAAGTTCTAAAACGGGTTTATAGAGGTTAGTGATGATTAGCAAGAGGACAATTCAGGGTGTTTCTACAGAGGGTTCCCTCTGAGGATCACTTTTCCTGGCTGTCTGGCCCTGTGAAATTAGACCTTCCCTAATGGCTTGAAGCTGAGTGTATCCTTTTGTCTGGGAAGGACAACTTTAAGCTCATTGACTAGTTTATTTGAAGCTTGTGAGGACCAATTCCAGGCAGCAATGTACTACTTTCAGACTTTAAATTAGCTTTCTTGAACATCACAGCAAAAAGCAATACAAGTAAATTGGTGTCTTAGAGTGCCACACTGGCTTTTCTTTACTGGTTACCTCCTGAACAGATTTGTTCTCCTAGTGGTGTTCAGCAAGTTCATATTTTCTGTATTTTTGACTTATGCCTGGGAATCATCTGGATATGGTCACAGACATTTAATCTAAACCATTTTCTCAAAATTACAAAGATAGGGAAAATTGCAAACTATAGTTATGCCAAAAAGGCTTAGAATGGCTTAGGAATATATTTTTGGAGCCCTTTGAACTATTTATATTGTTTATGTGAATACTACCACCGTTCACTAGCACATTTTGTTTTCTATGTAGTGACAGGATTATAGAAAGTTTGTGGTACTAGCTTTTATTTCTTCCAACTTTAGGAGTTTCTCACATTGTTTACAGAAAGCTCTGTGTGTGTGTGTGTGTGTGAGAGAGAGAGAGAGAGAGAGAGAGAGAGAGAGAGAGAGAGAGAGATTGGATGTGTGCACCCAGATGTCAAAGAATGAAGTAAGATGCTTTCCTTAGGTACCACCCATAGCTTTTCATTTGCTTGTTTGAGAGGAGAGAGAGAGAGAGAGAGAGAGAGAGAGAGAGAGAGAGAGA
>JANHMN010000014.1:31533433-31544700 GCA_030674055.1 Rhabdomys pumilio
TGATCACTGGTTGATTTAACTAGCTGCCCAGCAAGCTTCAAGATCTGCCTGTCACTGCCCCCAACTGCCCCCGAGCACTGGGACTACAGCCATGCACAACCACACCCAGTTTTTTTTTTTTTTACATCAGTGCTGGGGATCTGAACTCAGGCCCCCATGCTTGTGCAGCAGACACTCTCCTGTCTGAACTCATCACCCCATTCCTTTACATCTCATTCTATTAGACAGAGGTTAAATACTATAACATTTGTTTATAGAACAAGACTAATTTTCTACTTTTCTATAATAACTGTCATAAAAAGAATATGCCTTTGGAGTTGATCAAAGCTATGCCATGTATACAAGCATATGCATGTGTTATGTGTATTTGGATATAGTCTATATAGGTTATATGTGGGCATTTCTATCATTATTCAGTAGCTTCACTCAGAAAAAAAAATGTATCTACTGACTCTTGCTGAGATCTTTAAGTCCTAGATGGGTGCTTTGTACATAATCATAATTCAATTTTCTTTATGGAAATTAACATTTTATTTGAAATCACTATTATTATTAGCTTTTTTACTTACAAAATAATGATACTTCTGGCCATTGTGGTTTAGGTTTTCCTTCAGCGCTCAAGTAGTTCTTGACAGGTAGTAAATTTCTGATCCCACTGACCCAGAAATCCTGTATGGTTTTAAGATACTTACACGTTGGATGAGCCTCCAGATTACCCAGTGTCCACCTTCTTCCTTCCCTTCTTTTTCTCTTTCTTTCTTTCTTTCTTTCTTTCTTTCTTTCTTTCTTTCTTTCTTTCTTTCTTTCTCCTCCTCCTCCCCCCTCTTCCTCTTTTTCTTCTTTGTCTTTTACATGCAACATCTGATCTTCTGTAAATACTTTTTGGAAATGCTGGAACAGCTGAAACACACCCCCTCCCCCTGTTTGTTAGACAAGTTTTTCAGTCTTTAGCCACGACTGAACCAATTCCTGGAATGTGCTATGTACCAAGATGACCCCAAGCTTATGATCTTTCTGCGTCTGCTTCCCAAGGGCTTGAATTACATGCATGCATGACCATGCCTGACTTTATCCATCTGTTGTTGTTGTTGTTGTTGTTGTTGTTGTTGTTGTCATTGTCATCGTCGCTGTCATTGTTGTTGTTGTTAAGAGACAGCATTTCTATATAGTCCAGGTTGGTCTAGAACTCACTATGTAGAACTGAGTTGCCTCCGGCTCTCGATCCTCTTGGTCTGGCCTCCTGATTGCTAGAACTATGTTACCTCGTAGGCATGACTATACTCAATAGTCTGTTACCCTCTATCATTTTATGTTATTGACTATTAGAGGAGAATGGCTATGAAAATATATAATATTTAGAGAAATATATAATTTGGTGTTAAGGTAGCTTGCTTTTAGCTCAATTGGAGGAATTAAACTTAGGATTTAAAAAGATACCAGGAGGCATGTATTAAGTACACTCATACCCATAGGGAACAGCCAGAGTGACTCATGGAAGCCTAATTTGATGCCAATCATTACCAACAACTCTGTTTACAGCGGACAAGGAGCAGGACTTATCTTGTAGCTGAAGCTACAGATCTCAGTAAAGAGTTACGATTTGGAGAGACAACGGCAATATAGAGCTGTCGTCCCCATCATAATTCCATAGTGTACAAATGTCTCATAAAATATATACTTTGTTTAGATTAGCCATTAATTTTCTGTGTTTTATATGAGTTTTGCTAAACAAGCCATCCCAAAGATAACAAGAGACTTTCAGTAAAAATTGCAAGAGTTTGTTTATTTGGCTCTTAGCTTGGCATCTACATTTCTCAGAATTCACCTACCCTCCACCTGTTTCCAGGGGAAAAGAAACTACCAGCCCACCCCTCCCCACCTCAGCACACAACTTGAACGCAGCCACCCCACATCTGTCCTTGTGAAGCCTTTTCACATCTGCCATACTTGAACATACAGTCCTTTGCTTTCCTCAGACAAAGGAGCCGTTTAGGCGCCTGAGCTCAAGGGTAAGGAGCTTTAAGAGCTGAGGCCATTCAGTCTGTCAACACTGCTATACAGACACCTTTCAGACAGACAGCTCCTTCAGATGTGGCTCCTAAAGGAGTCCTAAGACAGACCAAACTGTAGCATGACATCACCACTGATCCCTTGTGCTCACCATGCAAAATTGTGTTTGCTGAAATATTTTTTCTTTCATCAAGAAAGCCATAGACCATTGCACACACAGAAGGCCTTTGGCCTTGGTAACATTGCTGTTGGCTGGCATTGGGAGCCTGGGTGCCTGTTACTCACTGATTTCTTAATATCCACAGAGCTCTGGATTCAACATTTTCTCTACAAAGCAAGACTGTTGCCCTAATCAGCTTCAAGTTGCCTGTGAGAAGCAAATGGAAAGTGCCTTTTGGGGGGTGAATAATATAATGAGGCAACATTTGGGGGGTACAGTGAGGATTAATACAGCCTCAAGGCCTTCCTGGGAAGCTGTTTTCAACATTTCCATGAAAACAGTGGTTTTCGCACTTATTTTTAACCTATGAATATTACAAGTCCTAACTCTGCAATATCTCCTCCAAGTTCCAAACTGTTTAAAAATGGGCATTTTTAAAGGCTTTGCTTTACGTTTTAAATTATGTGTATGGGTTGTGTGTTGGGTAGGAATGTGCACACGCTTATGGGTGCCAGAGGAAGCCAGAATTGTCAGATCGCCCAAGTTTGAGTTACAGGCTGTTGTGAGCTCAGTGACATAATAGATTCTGGTTCTCCACAAAAAGCAGCACATGCTCTCTCACCTTCTAAGCTGTCTATCCAGCTCCCTTACAGGTCATCCATCTTGAAAATTCCCTGAATGGCTTGATAGATGATGGGCAATGTTTACCAAGGGACAAGACTTCCCAAGCCATCCAGACCTTGAGCTTACATCCTTTGACCTCTTGATGTTTCCTTATAATCCCCCATGCTTCACTCTGGAGGAAAAAAAAAAAAGGATTAGGTTGTATAATTATAGTATACTGTGGAACAGAACAAAATGGAGTTCCTAATTGAGTTCTGCGACTGCTCATCCAGCGGAGACAACGTTCTGCAGGAATTTCATGCAGACAGGATGACTCATGCTTATTAGCTGGAGCTTCCACCTACTTTATGCACTCTCTTACTGCCTCTGGCTCGGTGTCCTTATCTGTATACCCGAGTCATAGGCTGTTATGGGAACTAACTTCGAAGTACTGCTGTCAGGCCTGCCAAGTGCTACTTACGCCATCAGTGGCGGAGTTTGCAACCATTGCCATTAGCCATAATGATTTATGAATGCCTTTCACATATGCTGATGTCTTTGTGTCTTAAACGTGTTATGAATAAAAAGCCAAAAGCAAACAGGTAGCAATTCAAGGGGCACAAAGCCTTATTTATCAACAGAGTAGCAAACGCACCGTTGTCCCAATTCGGTAAAATGACTGATCCAAGAAGTTTGGTGTTGGAATGTTTCCTTTCTGTCACGTGCATTCTTCTCCGTCCTCTGCACACATCTTTGCTCCTTAAAGCCAAGGCTTTGTTTTGCTTCACTTTTGTTTTCCATGTTTACCTTGGTAGAATCTACTCATAAAAATTTGTAAAGCATTGAAGTAAAAAAAAAAAAAGACATTGACAGATGTAGGTCCCTCGTAGAGTTCTTGTACAAGGTCTCCTGGATTTGATCCTCCACTACAACGAAAAGCAGCATAAATAAGCTATTAGACAGAAACTAATGCTTTTCCTCCTTAGGACATTTACAATCTATTATGAGCTAAGCATTGAGCAAAAGGATTAAATCCCTAGTGGGCTGTCTTATATTGAACAACCAAGACCATGGGAGCATCTTCATGTATGGGGGGAGTGGGCTCAGCAGGAAGAGTATAGAGCAATCATGACCTATGAAAGCTGGTCCAAAATCATGGAGGAGAGGGGATAAGAACAGACGGCTGAAAAGAAATGAAGAATACCATGTCATTTGATTAAGCCCGCACTAAGCCTGGCCTTGTGCCAGACATTTTTTGGTAGTAACTTTCACAATCTTCAGCGGTTCTGAGAAGTGACATTATTATCCCCGAGGCTGTTTTATTTTTCAACAGCTGTGAAAATAGATGTCATGTGGACCAGCAACTGGCTGTGGGTTATATGGCTCAGACATAGCTAATGAGCTGAAGTTTAAATCCAGGGTTAACTGAGTCACCATCAGACTATTGTTAACTTCAAACAATTAATAGTAGGGTATTTTTTTTTCCAAAAAAAGAATATGATGATATAACAAAAAAATTTTTTTTAAAGTTCTAAAACGGGTTTATAGAGGTTAGTGATGATTAGCAAGAGGACAATTCAGGGTGTTTCTACAGAGGGTTCCCTCTGAGGATCACTTTTCCTGGCTGTCTGGCCCTGTGAAATTAGACCTTCCCTAATGGCTTGAAGCTGAGTGTATCCTTTTGTCTGGGAAGGACAACTTTAAGCTCATTGACTAGTTTATTTGAAGCTTGTGAGGATCAATTCCAGGCAGCAATGTACTACTTTCAGACTTTAAATTAGCTTTCTTGAACATCACAGCAAAAAGCAATACAAGTAAATTGGTGTCTTAGAGTGCCACACTGGCTTTTCTTTACTGGTTACCTCCTGAACAGATTTGTTCTCCTAGTGGTGTTCAGCAAGTTCATATTTTCTGTATTTTTGACTTATGCCTGGGAATCATCTGGATATGGTCACAGACATTTAGTCTAAACCATTTTCTCAAAATTACAAAGATAGGGAAAATTGCAAACTATAGTTATGCCAAAAAGGCTTAGAATGGCTTAGGAATATATTTTTGGAGCCCTTTGAACTATTTATATTGTTTATGTGAATACTACCACCGTTCACTAGCACATTTTGTTTTCTATGTAGTGACAGGATTATAGAAAGTTTGTGGTACTAGCTTTTATTTCTTCCAACTTTAGGAGTTTCTCACATTGTTTACAGAAAGCTCTGTGTGTGTGTGTGTGTGTGAGAGAGAGAGAGAGAGAGAGAGAGAGAGAGAGAGAGAGAGAGAGAGAGAGAGAGAGAGAGAGAGAGAAAGCAATGAGCTCAGGGATCCATCTACCTTCCCATGTTTTAGATTACAAGTATGAACAACTGTGTCTATCTTGTTTGTTTGTTTGTTTGTTTGTTTGTTTGTTTGTTTCATATGGGTTCTGAGGATCTGACCTTACTTCCTAAGCTTGCAAGACTTTATTTATTAATCAAGTCATCTCCCTACCCACAGAAGGATGTGTTTTATGAGAACAATATGTAGATAGATTCCATCACCATCATTTCACTTGTATCTACCTTTTCTCAATTTATCCCTTCAAGAAAAATTATCTTTGTGAAGGTGGAGCTCAAATTCATTGCAAAGAGTAAGCATCACTCATCTGTAGGGCAAGAAAATACCCCGTAGAATCTTGCCATGACCTTGAGTAAGACTGTGAAGTGGATGTAATTCTTTGGTACCATTTCTTCTTTTTCCAAGTTGTGAAAACTTCCATCGTCACATCTAAGCCATCTGTCCAATAAGTATCAAGGACTGAAAAGCAGCAGAATTGTTTCTCATGCCCTGGGCCCAAGCAGGCAACACAAGGTTTTTTATTATTGGCCTTTCTTTAGTGCCTGTGCTCTGGCAAGACTGGCCTCAGCTTTGAAAATACAGTAGAGCCCATACACAGGAGTGGAGGAAGCACCTATAAACAAGTCTGTCATTAAATGCATAGTTAAATAAAGTAAATGCTTAATTAATAGAGTACACAGAATGAGAAGCAAGATGCCAATAAACGAAGGGTCCAATTAGTATATGTATGGGAAATCACAACATTTAAAAAGACATACTATTATGAATTGAAAATGAAGGCTAACCAGATATTAGTCAAGTGGAGGCAGACTGAACAGTGTATGAGCACCTGAAAAAACACATCCAAGGACATCCCAAGAGGATGAGCCAGGTAACTTCTATCACTCTTACTAAAGCATAGGAGATAGGTAAATCTTTCACCTCCATGAATAATAGACATACATTGTAATTAGTTAAAATATGAGAGTTCAGTTCCAGGAATGGAGAAAGGTGGAAAAATCTTGGTGAGTTATATTGCCCATATCAATACATTTCTATAGACTTTCTAAAGCTAATTAAAACAATGTGGTACCAGAGGGTGTTTGGAAAGCATTGATTTCCCCAATGTACACATAACCAAAATAAAGTCAATATACAGGAAATCCAATGTGCTTTCAAGACAAATTCAACTTCAAATAAATAAATAAATAAATTCAAATAAAGTCTCTTAGATACACTCCTTCATATCATATAATTATATAATTGTACTTCCAGTTGCTCCATTAGCTCCTCCAACTGTCATTAGATGTCTTTGGAAAGAATGCTGCCATATCAAGTTTATGGTAACATTTAGCATTTTATGAATATTGTACCTAAAAAGGGTCCAATATCTTCACCTGAAACACATGATATCTTTATCATTCAAACAAGCAGAATGTTATTCCATCTCAGGAGCCTCAATGGTACATCAACATAAATAAAATCTCCAGGCTTCAAGATTTGCATATATCCTTTAACACTTGTATTGCTTTTATTGTGACACAGAAAAATGAGTATTTACTTAATGAGATTACTGTCCTGGGGTTTAAAACTATGTATAAAATATAATTAGGAAATTAAAAATAAAGACAAATTTTTATCACCTGAAAAAAAAAATCCCAGGGGGTTATTTACTAAAGAGTGGTGAATTCAGTAGCTCAAGGGAGAACCCCCAGGGAGTGTTTCATTAGAACACTTAAAAACACAGCAGGGCTGAAAGCAACATCTCTCCAACAAATGAATCCTGCCTTAGGCTGCACAAATTTCAAAATCCAAAGCCCAAAGAGAAGCATTGCCACCATGATTTTAATTACACTGGTAATGATCTGGAGAGAGGCGCCACAAGCCTCCTCAGTTTCCATAGGAAATAAACTTCATTCTTGTCAACCATGCGTCACAGTTCTGAGGTCTTCTACACTGGGAGTGTCAAAAATAACAGACATGTGGATCTCAGCATCCCCTACCACTCTGTGCCTTCTTCATTGATGGGAACAAATCACAACACTTTGCAAGCAAACACTGCCACATGGTTTCGTTGTAGCATGTGACTGACCTTGTCCCTCTGGACACATGCAGAAAATAGTTAGTAAGCCATGCAGAAAAAGAAAAGTATTATTGTTCATCCACAAAGAGTGAAGCTATCAAAGACAGCTGAGGACGGTTCATCTATGTTAAAACTGCTATTTTGCCTCTTCTGTCTCCTTTTGGCCAACAGAATATGGTCGACAGAATGGGATCTCTGGCTTTGTAGCTGAGTTTTGGTTGAAGAGAATGTTCTCTGAATGACGTGATTCTCTGTGTACAAAACCATAAAGTTGAATCCAGGGTGACTGTGTTTTTGTAGAGTTGTAGGAAAGGGAACTTGAAAATGTAAGTTTGGGTTATATAGTACCTAGGAATAAGGGGTTTGGGAGGGACAATGTTGCTTTGGATTTTGAAGAGAGGAGTTTGCTTACAGGATAGAATAGCCTTTCTACAAATCACCAATATGGATCTTGAAACAATGATATTCTGAATTTAAAAATACATGGCTTACGAAAAAAAAACATGATTGTTAAAGGTTGCAATGTCTCCCACCAAAATTTATATTCTTAAATCACAATGCTAGTATCTCAGAACGGGACTGAGTTTCGTGATGGAGCATTTTCAAGAGTGAATTTGTAAGATGAAGTTGTTAGGTAGGGCGCAATCCAATAACTGTCATCTTTACAGGAAAAGAAGACAAATATGACACCTTCACAACTTACACAAAGGGTGCATAGACATGGTCACGTGAAGTCGAAGGAAATAGGGGGCCATTTATAGCCAAGAGAGGTCTCCAGAAGAAACTCACCTACTGAGACCTTAATCTCAGCTTTTTCTTCTCATAAACCCTGAGAAAATAACTTGCTTTAGCATGGTTTGACATGATAGCCCTGGTGCTACAATAACCAAGTATCATCTCACTTTAATTAGTAATATAATAATACTAAACTAACTCATAAAGGTAAAATGGAAAGGGGACAATTTCTGGAAACATATTGTAGGTGTCCATGGTTAAAATTTTAAGGTTCAGCAATGGATTGATGAAGGCTGACTCCCAAGACTGGGACCTAGGCAATATGAACTATGGATGAAGGAAATGATGGGTGTGGTTTGGCTAACATTCTCTCAGAGGAGGTGCTATCTTCAGCACACAGGCATCCATTCAAACATACAAAACTGTGCCTCTAACAGAAAGCTTGGTGAGCCTGCCAAGCCCAACAACAATAATCAGAAACAGAAGTGTCATGGCCTGAAGAGTTCGTGAGCCAGTGTTTCAGTTCCTTTTAAATGGCGTCATTAATTAGTCTGAATTGGTAGTTTCTCTGTATACATGCAAAGTCAATATCAGAGCAAAAGCCTTCAGATGAGAACCAAGTAAACTAAATAAAAGTTATAAGTCTGCTGTCTATCTAATGCTTAAAACTGCCCTCAGAAAATAGAAAACAAACAGTTGTTTCTCTTACTTTTTCTATGAGTGTGTTCAAAGTGTGAAACACAAAGAGCAAATACATTTGGAGGAGGTGAAACACCGATCTGGTTTCCTGTGAAATGCTGGTGTCTGAGATCAAATTCTTTCTCAAGTACAGCGCTTGAGTAGAGCAGAAGGAAGAAAGAGAGCTTTGAGACAGAGACCCCTCCATCTATAGCTCGTCCTGTGCAGGAGGAAATGATAGAAACACCAGGAAGGGCAGGTTATCTAAGACCAGCTCAGGGACACAGTACAAGCCACCTCACTACACTCTACACTCAAACATCAGATTTACCATCAAGCCAAGAGCTGACTTCAGTCAAATGTTCTCCTTCATGCCAGGTTGTACTTAAATGGTACCCTTCAGAGAATTGGGAGGAAAAAGTAGAGGAGTCTTTTTTAAGTCAAGAAGGTGCTCTGTGCTTTCATTTTGTATTGCAGAAGTGTCTGTCTCTCTGATCCCCAAGAGTAATACTTGGCCAACATGCTCACAAGAATTGTTTATATCACCCATTAATTAAAATGATAAACTTATTGATAAACCAGGACTCCCTCTTCCTGAGGGCTTACACGCAACATCACCAACCTTTAAAAAAAAAAAAAGTGCCGCATGGTTTATTTATAGAGTGGTTTTGGCTTTTAGTAATAATGCTGTGTAATTTGTAGATCACTTTTTGACTTTGTAAAACTAAAATTTAGCATTATGTTTCTGCAAATTAAAGATCTCACAAACGTTTGCCTGGCTCTGCCTCCCGTGTGCTGAGATTAAAGACCTGTGCCTCCATACCCAACAATGGCTTATATTTTTATATATCATTTATACTGATCACATTTAATATATGTGATACCAATCTGTCTATATATAGATAGAAACTGTTAATGTGGTTAGAGCCACTCAAACTCCTTGGATATTCAGTTGTTATATAAATATGTGTACATACCTAATGTATTTTGAGTATTATTACATATGCTTAAAAGAATGAGAGTCCACCTTCGTGGTTTTTACTGCTTTTTGCTTTACCCTTTACAGTTTTAAGTTTAAATTGTAAAAGGAAGGAACACAAACAAACAAGACAAATGATGGAAGAATTCTCAATTTTAAAAATTACCTTGTCCTGTGCGGCAGTCGATACAGATGTGTTTGCACTGGGAACTTTTAAATACTAGACATGTTACAGATGGTGACCTTCAGACATTACTCTAGACTTACAAAAACTTACATGTGAATAATATATTCCTTTGTCATAAAATGTTGGAGGATTTTAGTATTTAGACAAACAAGATAAATGTGATCAGATGACATCATTTCTGAAGACAGTTTCTTCTTGGAGAAAGCCACCTGGTTATATTGAATTGGGACCTGATTGGTGGGTACTTGCCAAATCTTAGTGCTAGGAGGCTATCTAGCAATAGATCTATAAAAAATATTTGTAGCAAGTTGTCGTCACTGCTACAGCTGCTCAACTTTTAGCTTTGAATCAATGCTTATACAAGAATGGGTCTGCTTAGATAAGGACCATATCAATGCCTTGCTTTCTAGTAGGTGTACACTCATGGAAAAATCACCTTTGACTCCAACAAATGTCGTGGTACAATGGGGTGTAGTCTTTGGGAAGTCTGGAGGAAGTCAGTCTCCAGCTAGTCGGCCTCTCTTTCCACCTCAAATGCTTAGATTTCCTTGGTGAAATACCCAAAGCTGTGTTCTTCTCCAGGATGAGTCAGTTGGTGACTAAATGACTAATACCTGTGTATGGCAGGCCTTGCTCCTATCACTGCAAAGAGGAAGCAAGTTCTGGGGAGCAAGGAGGTCCTACCTCTGTATTCTCTCCAGTTGGCTCAAACAGAAAGCCCAGGCCTACGATCTGCCAAGAAATATCTGGCAAAGGGATCACTTATTATTTTTCTTTGTTGAGAACAAATATGCAATTGACTTGATTCCTCAAAGAGATTTGTGAGGGTGAAAGAAAGTTCACTGTCTACCTTTAACGACTCTGAGCCTGTGATGAGATGATAGATGCGAAAGTGATTTGTAGGAATGCAGTGCAAGCACAAGTCACTTTTCTTCATTCTTCTAGTACCTGGAGAAAACGGAGAAACAAAGAGAGCCACACATGCACTCAGGTCTCACATAGAAAGACTCTATCACCTAATGACGCTCTCTGTAAAGGGTAGAGTTCAAATTCCTCACCCTGTTCCACCTAGGGACTTTCTGTGAGCCCCAGCATTAGTGATGCTTTTCTTTGTTCTCCCACAAAGTGCTTATAATACTTCCAAGAGGTGATGTGCACATGAGAACCTATGTTATTGCTTTTGGCAAGTATACAATACCTACTATGTGCCAGCACCAATCTCATGTTACATGAATGCTAAGGCATTTAATCCTCAAGACAAATACATGAGTGATATGTTATTATTACCCCCCACTATACAAATGTCTGAGCAAGCATATGAAGGCATAATGCTATGCCTCAAATCACACAGCAAGTGAATGACCTTTTCAACATGAACTCCTAGTCTGTCTCTAGAGTGTATATTCTCAATCATTGCAGCAAATGTTAAGAGTTCTTTGTATGCTGTGCTGTGTTATGCTGTGCTATGCTATGCTATGCTATGCTATGCTATGCTATGCTATGCTATGCTATGCTATGCTAT
>JANHMN010000014.1:31544710-31571913 GCA_030674055.1 Rhabdomys pumilio
ATGCTATGCTATGCTATGCTATGCTATGCTATGCTATGCTATGCTATTTCTAATACAAATCCACTGCTTTCACTGTATATGTTTCTTGGTACTTTTCACCAGATTTCAGCTCCTAAGAGGCTTCTCTGGTGATTGTGCAGGAAATATTTCTTTTCTCATTTGTAGACTATGTATGAGTTGCAAATGTGTTTTTCTTATCATTTGATCTTCTTACCAACCATGAAATTAATTACAGCTTCATCTTCAGACTACAAAGACTTTAAGAGGCTTGTAGTAATCCTGAAACTAGAAATACCCTTGGCTTTTTTGACGGGGAAGAGGAGGTGTCAAACACTCTTTCTAGCATATCAGATGGGTTTGTAATTTCTTTCCTGCAAACTGTAGAATAAACTTGAAGATAATTTTAAAGCGCTCCAGCAAAAATTACAGAAGCATTTCTAGAAGAAATACTTAAAATAGAGAAACACGAATGTAACAGATGATTGTGTTGAATTAAGAGGAAGCTTCTTTACGGGACCAGGTGCAGCTGTTCTGGGTATCACAGGTCGGATGCTCATCTGTTGGCCTGCCCAGTTGAGCACCTTCAACAGCAGCATCCCAAGTGCCCTTCTACTCTGTGCCATTGCCTGTTACAGGTAGCTCATTTACAGTTGTTCATTACCCACCCACACGCTTCCCTCCATCCTAGGAGCTCTGTTGCTTGTTATCCACCCAGGCACACTTCAAAGAGGACAAAGATGGCTCAAATTGGAGTGTCTTGAATGCCAACTCACGGCACATTTGCTATTTTTCAGAAGAGTGGAACACGTTTATCTGCAGAGTTTTGAGATGATTTGGTTACACGGGAGCTTACATTTCTGCTTTAGAAAAATTACAATCCTTTTTTTTCCCCGATATTTCTTTCATAGCCAGCTCTGAGTGTGTGCCTGTATACATATGTATGGGTTTTAGTTTCTGGGTTAACATTTGAGGCAGCAGTTGAGCAAAATAGCAATGTGTGCATTCTTTAATTGCTCAGAGTTCTAAGAAAAATGGATAATGCTAAATACAGGAAGGGGGTTAGATGTAAAATTACGTCACCACAGGTCCGGGCACATGAGAAATTGTCTGGGAATATTTAGGAATCTGAAATGAACTGCCTCTCATTGTATCTCTAGATCTGAAATTAGTGATGCTATAAAGTCATAAATACATAGGAACTGGAGAAGATGACAGTCATCTTGCACAGACCTTTGATATTATTTTTATTCTTGGCTTATTTCATCATACAACATACTTTGGTGATCACCCATATGCTAAATCTGTTGTACAGGGCATCATGTGAGAGGGGCATCACGTGAAAGAAGCTGGCAGAAGATCTAACTCAATGCTACCCAGTGCCAATATAATACACACTCCATATGCAGTTTTGAATTGCTTCATAAGCCGCATTTTTAAAAAATTTAAAATTGTGACACTAACTTTAAATGTAGATAGCTCTTAAGTTCATCTTAACCAAATACTATCATTTTAACTTATATAACATTAATAAATAGAAGTTGGTTAATTTCAAGTCAGTATTAAATTATTAGTTTTTGTGTATTCCTTTTTAGTTCTTTCAAAATCAGACCACGTGTTATAATTTGGATATATCTCAGTTTGTATTAGCTGCATTTAAAGTACTGAATGTTTTTCCATGTCTGTTGGACATCATGGTGGTAGGATTATGGTGGAAACAAAAGATCATATACTTTAAAGCTTCAGAATTTTATTACTTATTTTTTTAAAGTTTCATTTTAATGCACAAGCACAAGTTTAGGTCACCTCTCTTCAAATTATTGAATAAACACAGCTTTAAAATATTGGCTCTGATAACTGTAGACAAAACTTCTACCAAACTTTCAAGGAAGAAATACCTTGTGCCTATACAAACATCTCATTGTGAAAGCATGGGTGGATGTGTTGGTGTCCCTTGACAAAACAAAAGATAAGCTGTTAACCACCTTAAAAATATTATCTTAAAAATATTATCAGTCATTTTGCTTATCCATATAATTATCCTTCATTTTTTATGGCATCTACTTACTAGTTTCTGTCCATATGTGTACATGTGAATGCCACAGTGGATGCATAGAGATAGGAGGGCAACTTGCAAGAATCAGTTCTCTGTTTTCACCATGTGAGCCCTAAGTCTTGGAATAAGTGTGTCAGCCTTGGGGCTGGAGTGATGGCTCAGTGGTTAAGAGCACTGACTTGCTCTTCCAGAGGTCCTCAGTTCAATCCCCAGCAACCACATGGTGGCTTACAACCATCTATAATGGGATATGATGCCCTCTTCTGGTGTGTCTGAAGACAGCGATAGTGTACTCCATGAAACAAAAAAATAAATTATTATTTAAAAAAAAATAAAAAGATTGTCAGCCTTGGCAGTAAGTGCTTTTGCCAGCTAGGCCATCTCACAGACAAACGTCTTTCATTTATTTATGAACATGAAGAGTTGGTTCTATTGACAGAAAAGACAAAATTGTTTACCAGATTGCTCTCTAGGTCATTCATGAAAGATACTTAATATCAAAAATATAAAGGTAAGAGTACAGAAAGGAATACTGCCTCTGGCTGAGCTTCAAATTCCTGTTTTTGATAGATTCTACAGAAGTAAAAATGGCACCTGCATTGTTCAGTGTTTAGTTCCATGGAAAGGTAATGGCGCTGTGGGTTCACCTCTGCTCTTGACCTTTTCTTGAATCATTTTCTGCAGAGTTTAGGAAAGATGTTCTGGTGGGTTTCCTCAGTTTTAAGATCCTTGGCTTTTGAAACAAAACCAGAGCTAAGGTTAGAAAGGAATGCCAGGAAGGCATTTCTGGAGGTCTCTGAGTTTAGAGCAGATAATCCTTCTAAAGGGTTCATATACTTCCACTTAATTCTCTATTTAATTCATATTCTTGACCATATACCCAAAGACTAGTGTTGGTGTCCTCAAAGCTCATTGGAATTTGCAAGTGATGCCACATTAATGAAGTTTTTTTTGTTTGTTTGTTTTTTTGTTTGTTTTGCTATTTAATACGATGCCATACAGACTTCTGAATTAATTCCAGTTGTAAGTCCAAATCTAAGTTCTTATCCATATCAGTAAAGTCAGAAGGATAGAAACTGCCTCAATATGTGCATGTGCAGACACACACACACACACACACACACACACACACACACACACACACACAAACACACACAGGGTTAAATGTTTACAGGCATAAGTAGTAGAAAAACCAAGCAGAACACCATTGACTTAGCCCTTTAGCAGCCATAAAATAGAAAGCTCAGTGTCTCAGCAGTGCAGTGACCTGTTAAAGACTCAGCCCTTTCTGTTTTGCTATTCATAAGTGATGCTGAGCTTTCTGGCTAGTTCCCACATCATCTCAAGGTATATGCCACAGGCCACAGGTAAGTTATTCCTTATCTGGTGGCTTGAGTAAATGTGGTCCCCAGTTGATGAAACTGTCAGGGAAGGATTAGAAGGTATGGCCTTAGAGGAGGTATGTCACTGAGGGGTGGGATCTGAAATTGAAAATGCCCACACCATACCCAGTGTCTCTATCTCTGCCTTATGTTTGTGGAGCAGATATAAATTGTCAGCTACCACACCAGTGCCATGCTGGCCTACCTGCCTGCTTCCATGCTCCGTACAGTGACGGTCATGAGCTCTAACCCTCTGATGCTGTAAGCAAGCCTCCAACTAAATGATTTTATTTAAATTTGCCTTGCTCATGGCATCCCTTCACAGCAATAGAAAAGTCAATAAGACGCCATGCAAATAACTATAACCAAGAGAAAAGCAATGTTCTTCTCTCTATATCTGATTTTTTTTCTAATTGGAAAAGGCCATTTCCTGGACAACTCTTCCTGGTTACGTCCCCCTTAAGGTCTAACTTGCCAAATTTCCACATCCGCCAACATATTAGACAGTCACTATAAGGTGATATTCCCTTGATTTCTCCTTAATTGGCTATGAGTACTTTCCACAAAGAAATAGGGGCAGAGACTTTTCAGCATGTTTGCATCACACTAAGGTTCTGAGGTCCTAGATTAGGGTGCAGATTAATCTATAAGCCAATAATTTCAGTACAGTGTGCTGTAGGGAAGCATATAGATTCAGGACAAGATCAAAACACTCAGAGAAGGAGACTCGACTCAGCTTCCGGTACAAAGAGCAAAGGGTGAAGGGGAAAAAACAAAGGGCAAAGGAGAGTGTCGGTGTCAACTTGTAAAGGACCTTGTCAACTTGTCAGCGTGAACTGGCCTACCAAGTAAAGAGCAAGGAGAGAGAACCAAGGGAACAGATGACGGGGATGAGCAAAATACCAGAAAGACTGAGGATGAGAAAGAACATACGGGTCTGTGGGTGATACAGAAAATTTAATTTGCTTTAAGTACAGAGAATAATGGTCAGAGATAGAAGGATCAGTCAGAAATAAGGCTAGGGAAGAAAATTGTAGATCATGAAGAATCTTATAAGTTCTAGAGTCAGTGAAAGGTGAGAAAGATCCAATGACATAATCAGATATGAAGTTTACAAAAGTATGTTTTATCTGCTGTGGGGAATTGGACTCTAAATAGTCAGAGTCCAATGTAAGGAGAACATGCGAGAATCAATTACAATAACCTAGCTAAAATGATGAAGGGCCCTAAGCTAGTGTCCTCAAGGATAGAGAGGCATGGGTGGTGTCACTGGGCTTTCAAAGTTTCAAGTAACTCTGGAGAGGAGAGACTGTGGGATCAATACACTCAGAAGTCTGGCTGAAACACCTAGGAAGATGGTGATGGCATTCATGGAGATGGGATATCCAAATGACAATAATTTTAGAGGTAGATTGATTTGAACTGCATAAGTCAATGGGGTCTCTTCTGTCTGAGATTGAGGGTGCTCATCTGCTCCCAGAAGCACATTTCTGTGCTTGGTGGCATAAGTAGTCAGTGGTCGAGGAACAGTACCAAAGGCACTATAACTTACTACAAAAGATTGTGAGCAAGCTAAGAGGGCCAGAAGGGTATTTAAAGAAAGGAAAGATACCTCTCTGAGAAAGGGAAGAGTCAGGGCAATCTGAGGGTTTTTGAAAAACAAAACATAAAGATTAATAAAATGGGAGCTAAAAAGAACTAGGTCTTATTGGCACTCCTTGTGATGGAAATTTGAGGATTGCTAAGGAATGGCTTGCTAGGACAAGCCTGAATATTTATAAAATAAGATAGAAATTTAGAGGACTAGTTGACTTGAAACAGTTAAACACATTTCTATATTGATCTTTAATTGTGAGATATATTAATCAGCCATGGCTTACAGTAATGCTGCATAAGAATAACTTTCAATAGTGTGCAATAATAAGTATTGGTTTCTTCCTCTTAAGCCTGGGGTAGAGGGGAGCTTTATCTCCCACTACAGCTCGCTGCCAAGCCTTTCCTCAGAGATTTCCTTCTCAGGCTATCTCTGAGCATATTTTTGACGTAACAGTTGGCAACTCTGGAACTGGCAGATGAGACTCTTGATACCCCCAAAAGACCACAGCCTAGAACAGGCAGTTTGGTTGGTACCCATATTCTGTTAGCTTTTAAAACAATATGGCCAAGCCTTATGTCATCCAGGAAGGGAGGGGGCACAAAAGGATGGTGACTGTTTGCTAAAGACTAGGATAATTACGTAACAAAAATATAGATGCCACCAGAATGGACTTATAAGCTATGTATCTTTGGGAACCTCTTGGTTTCCAACTACATGGATTACTGGACCTTATGTCCAATCAGCATCACAGCCTCAACTGGGTGACATGGTTTTCTGCTTTATATTAGTCTCCACAGGCATGGCTGCCCAACAAACTAGTCATTGGGTTGACTGTTCAGAAGAGAGCTAGCAGACTTTAGAGCATTTTGTGGTCATGATTATGGGATTGAGAAAGAGGGGATGGAAGCCTGAAAGATTTGCATTAGGTAAAGTGGGAGACAAATGGAGTCTGATCTATCTTAGCTCTCTGGGTGATGTGCTTTTCTGAATTTCATGTGGGGTGTGACATTACAGAAACCGGCTTTGGAAATTTACCTTTAGTCTAGTTCTTTTGCTACAAACAGATTTATCAATTGAAAAAAAAAATCCTTCATGAATCATACCTTACATTCACATACAGATTGTTATCCACACAGTCTAGAAATAGAAATATTTTATATTTTCATAAATATATCTCTTTTGCTATATTGATGGTGCTAGGCTAAGGGCCAAATAATACCTCAAGAGTTTTACATGGATTAATTCACTTAGATGATTTTGTTAGTACTTTTTCTTATTTTCATTCCTAATTACTGAGTTTATCTACACACTTGCATACACCCACACATTTCTATAGCTGGAGGTCTGGCTATTAGAACCCTGGAGAATGAACATAAGACTATAAATATTGGCCAGAGACTCAGAGAGGTGCAGCTGGAATGTGACCAGAGCCATCCTAGCATTGGAAGTGGCGACAGACGAGGTGGCTGCTCCTCTGACCCTTGGCCGGCAGCTTCGCTTCACTACTTCCGAAATGGTGTGGAGAGTTTTACTCTCCTGCTTTGTGAGTCTCTTGTTTCCTGTAGAACTGACACAGGCATTAGCAAGCACCCTCCCATCTGCATTTGGAAAAATACATTTTCAGAGCTGGTCTTCTATGGAAAATTTAAAGCCCTTGGAAAACTCATTGCAGTGTTTTTATAGGAACTAGTATGAAACAGAATACTTTTATTCCTTCCCCCAGTAGAAATGTTTACCATGCTATGCATTACAAATACACAGGGCTGGAGAAATGGCTCAGCTCTTAGAAGTTAATTAAGACTCACAACCAAAAAGACAAACACACACAATACAGCGATCAGACTCTATCATAAATACAGCAACTAGAAATCACCTGGCAGGTATTAGAAGTGTCTTTTTAAAAGACTTATCTGAGATTCTTCTGACACAAACACACAAACAGAATTATGCCTGGATTTTCCACAGGACCAATCCAAAACCAGGGGTAGCTATGCCATTTCCACGATTTTCCCACCATGGATGGAAAATTCCTGTCAGCTAAGCCAGTGTCTACAGACTGTGAGCAAATGTCTGTTTCCTTGCCACAATGGAGTGTGTGAAACGATTTTCAATTGGTGAAGTCACCATGAAAGGTCAGGAGATTCAAGTTACAGGCATGACGGGATCCAATTGCTTCCTAAGTATTATACCAGGAGGATACATGTTTCCTGATTTTAACAGCAAATTAGAATTTGAAAATTTCAGAGTTTTGAGTCAAATCCAACCCATTTTGTTTTAAAGATTATTTTCCTTCAGGGGTGGGGGAAATATACCTAAATATGATAAAGAATACACACACACACACACACACACACACACACACACACACGGATATGACAGAGATGTAGTAACAATGCCTAGCATCCTTGTGATGAACAACCTCCCTCTTTATGTAAGGAACACCTGGGAAACAGGAGTTTGTGATTCAAAATATCGATCTTTCATATTTGATAACCTATTTTTTGCCTGTATGTTGTCTTAACTAATGATTGCCTAAAATGATTAAGAGATCTTCTTTATCATCTTCTTAAGACAAAGGAGGAAGCATTTCCCAAGTATTTTGTTACAGCATAAATAAACAGAAAACAATGTGTCTGCGTGAAGATTGAGTTAAAATGCCTTACATCAGCAAACATGTTGTGAGATGATGAAGGTTGAGTTTGTTGGTGACTTAATTAGTTTTTTAAATAAATAAATAAATATTTATTTATTTATTTATTTTATGTATATGAGTATACTGTTTCTTTCTTTAGACACACCAGAAGAGGGCATCAGATCCCATTATAGATGGTTGTGAACCACCATGTGGTTGCTGGGAATTGAACTTAGGACCTCTGGGAGAGCAGTTCAGTGCTCTTAACCACTGAACCATCTCTCCAGCTCCCAGTGACTTCATTGTTAATTAAAAAAAAAAAACCACTCAAAATTGTGGAAGAATAAATAAAAGGAAATCATCTTGTCTGTATTTCCACTACAGTAACAATTATGTCTAACAATCTCCATAGCCCGTTATGCATTTTTCTGTATGTGTAAGTTATAGTTTGTGAACCTTAGATGCAAGAACAAAGTTTCTCTTCTCCTTTTTGAACATTTGGTTTTTGTTTTTTTGTTGTTGTTGTTGTTTAATAGATTCTTTGGCATATTTCTAAGAGTTTTAGCCTAACTCTACAGCATATATTACAGCAGTGGATGCAGGGACATCTTTGTCTTACACTCAAAGCAAAGTGAAACATAGAGTGTCATAATCTTAATTAATTTCTGCATCCCCACCATGAATTTCATACCCTTCTAACTAAAAAGAACCTGTCTCTCAGCATGGGGTTTGATTAATTTGTTCAACTGTTGCCTACAGTGTAAAACGTAGGTAACGTGTAGCATGTAATAGGTGACTGGGTGGGTGTTAATGCTATTTTAATCTCAAACTTTCTCTGATATCAGAAAAAAGATTGTTTTGAAACAATTCACTGGATTTATCAATAAACCGTGTTATCATTGTAAAAATGTTTTCCCAAGGTATTTAGCATCAGTTCATTAGGAAATCCATCTCTTTCTCTGCCATTCATCAGAACTCAATTACTCCAGCTAGCTGTGTAGTGAAATAAGTGTCTCATTGTCTTTTAAAGCATTTGACACCTTCGTGCACATATATAATGTACTTTATACATATTCACGACTGCCTTTCTCTCATTTTCCTGTCTTCTACTGGGTCCCATTTAATAACCTCCTTCCTATTTTACTTGTCTTTTTTTCTAAAATCTAACACACAGACACACACATATATGTTAGAAAACATGATTTTTTTTCTGAGTCTGGTTTTTCTCCCTTAGCATAATTATCCTCAGTTTTATCCAATTTCTTAAAAATAACCATGATGGCATTCCTATTTTTGCTGAACAAAGCAACACTGTTGCCTATACACTACATTTCCCTAATTCCTAGTTTGTTGAGAGAAATCTAAGATGGTTTCCATATCTTCTCTATTAGAAATCCTATTGTCGTAAACATGGACTTAAATGGATCTTTGTGTCATCCTGACTTCTAATCATTCGGGTTTATACCCAGGACTTGTGGGACTCGTACTGCTGGATTATATGATATTCTGGTATTAATTTCTTGAGGGTCCTTCATGATGACCAATTTACATTCTTATCAGCTGTGTCTAAGGATACCTTTTTCCCAGCATCCTCACCAGCTGCTGTCCTCTGTCTGGATGATAGCTGCTAACTGGAATGAGACAGGATATCGACATACTTTTGATTAGTATCTCCCCAGTAGGGATGTAGATGGGAAAAGATGTACAACAGTTCTCCTATATTTACTGTGTCTGTACTTAAAAGACGTTGTCTTTAAAGGAAGTAAGACTGGAGACAAACAAAATTCTGAACATTCTTTCATCTGGTTTCCAAGACACTGAAGTCAGACAGCACAGGCTCTCATGTGCTTTGTGGAGTGACAGAATCAAGTGTTATGACCAAGAGCCTGTAGTGATCTGAAGGCAGGATGAACAGTGGATCCTAGCCCAGCCTGCTTCTGGCTCTGAGAATATTAAGCATCTTGACCTCAGGGGACCTGTGTGAACAAAATTAAGGGAAATGCTTTGGGCGGCTTTCGAGTTTTTCATTTCCTCCCAGCAATGCACAGCCTGCCCCTTGTCTCCGAACATCTCGGTGGGTGCCCTTGTGCAGTCTTCCTGCAGGTTCACCTCCACCCATGTCTGGAAAGGTCAGATCAGGCACACAAGGAACAGAGATGTTCAGAGTCATTTGTGCATATAAAAGATGATTCTGCCAGACATAATTCATCTCTATTTGCCTGATGGGACTGTAGCCCTCCCTTTATTAGACCACTCTGCCCATAATTTCGAATGTCTCAAATATGCAGAAATGTAAAATGGTATAAGCCTAAAATATATGTCCTAAATAGAGAAGGCTATTGTGAAAACCTGCTAGTCCCTGCCCAGAAGGACTAGCTAAGTACAGCAGCACGTTAATTGATTTTGATAATGGGTTGAAGAGTTAGGTAGCCTCTCTCCCACAAACTGAAGAAGACAGATAATACTTGCATATGTACATTGTTTGTCCACATCTACTGAGAGGTGTGAATACAGCTGCTCCCGGAAAGGCCTTCCAAAACTTTTCCTTGGCAGGGATCTCTGCTTTCTTACCATGGCCACCACCATGCCAGGGAATTCTCCCAACACCCAAGCAGTTTCATAAACATCATCTTTGGCCCAGCCATGCACTACTGTCTAGAGGCAGCTGGTGCGTGGACTGGGAATGTCATCAGCTACTATATCTCAAATTACCAGCATAGAGTGACAGCTGAAGGAGGTGATGTGTACCTTTGTACTGAGGCCACAATCAGTGTCTCTTGAGTGACCGAAGTTTAGTCACCAGCATAGACTGAGGCAGGGAGGCAAGACTTGAACCTGACATAAGCTAAGCCACAGAAGTGTCTAAGAATGGGTTTTTCCATTTCTCCTCTTCTGCCCATATATAAAGTAGCAGAAACGTTCATGTTGCTGAAGAAGGCAGGTAACCTATATTTATGATGGCATGTTTGCCTCCCCTGGGTTCAGTGCCGAGGTTATAGCAGCTATATAGGTTGGCAGGAGTTAAGCAGACTTTCTTCAAGCATCACTTTGAAGCTATAAAATAAGGAATAGTCCCAGGTATCTCACAGAAGAACGTTGGGTAAAGAGCCAAATGGGTAGGGAAGTGATCAATAAATGTTTTTTCTTCCATCTCATCTAGTTAAACCAACCAAATTACTCATTCAGCTAGTTACTCTGAGTTTTGGCTAATGCTTAGTGAGTGAGATCCTAGCAATAAGAGATCTTTAAGATCAAAATCCAGTCTACTTAGATTGGTTTTATGTACACATGATGGAATAGGTAACCAATTTTACCACAGTTTATTCTCTGACTCAAAAGATTTTCTCGTGCAAAGGCCTGAAATATTAACAATTACAAATTATTCCCCCGGTGCTACATTTATTACTTTTTTCATTATATCTGCCATTAAAATACAAAATGTTGAACACGTAGATAGACATTAGCTCACTGATACATTAGCCACTCCCCACAAATGAGTTTCTTAAAGAGTAATAAAATTGTCATTCTAGTCTTCGACTTTGCTGAAGGGAAACCTAGTAACACAACATTTATTTTCTTTGGCTGTCACAGAATTTGTCACACTAGGCATATTTTTGGAACTTTGAATTCAGTCACCCCTTAAAACAGAAAAATCTCATCATTTCTTCACAAATGGGAAAAGTTAGCTATATTGATCTGTTTTGGCTGAGGGAAAGAATAGGCTAAATATCAGTTGCTATGACTTGAGCTTTGTGTTTTCAGTATGTCCCAGTGCCACCATCTTGATGCTGATGATAAAACCAAATCGGTGTCTCTTGTCATTCTAAAGCTGTTTGGGTTCTCCACATACAAGCTCTGCATGCCTCATCCCGTCTCTGTACTGGTCTTCCTTCTGTGATAGAGGTGGGGAAGGAGAGAGAAAGTAAAAAAAGAACAGAAGCTCTAAAGACATTGTAACAATCCTTAAAGACACTATAGTGCCTGGCCCAGGTGGTAGTGGTCCATGCATCCCTGTAATCACAGAACTCAGGAGGCAGAGGCAGGCAGATATCTGTGAGTTTGAGGCCCGTTGGATCTACAGAGTGAGTTCCAGGATAGCCAGACCTATTACACTGAGAAACCCTGTGTCAAAAAACAGCACACACACAAGGTGTTATGTGGAGGACATGTTTGCTAAATTTCTGAGGGGCTGGTATAGGGCCAGAAAACACAGAGAAGGTCATTTGAAAGTGAGTCAAATGCTTCTTAATCTTATAACCATTGGCCTGGAGTTTTCAAGCTTATGCTAACCATTGTTTAGTAGGGCCATAGGCAGCCTAGGTCTATGGAAGATGCCAGGATCTCTTAGAATTGGAGGGATGGGGGTTGGGAGCGCGGGTGAGACCATGTCTATCAAACACCTATCTAAGCAGTTCTAGATAAAGAAGGTCATGTCTCTGACTTCGCAGTTTGTCATGGGCTGACACACGACACCACACAGAGCTGTCATTACTGCAGATTCCCTTGTGTTTTTCCTGTACTTCTGAGCCAGGATTGAGAAGCTGAGCTACACATAATCCTTTGTCGAAGTAAAACTGAAGGTTATTAAATACATTCGTCATCCAGTTGTAGGAAGATAGGCTGGTTAACAGTCTTGCAGAGTAGCTCTCTGAGTAACTGATCACCATGGGGATGGGGGTGGGAATCTTGGTATTATTCGGTGCCTCTTTGATTTTTAGTGCCACCTGAAAGCAGAGTGCTTAGAAACTGGCTATATTTAATTTTGTAGCTTTTGATCAACCTTTCTTAAACATTTTGTCATTTTCTATTAAAATGCCCTGGATTACAGACTAGCCATCAGTGATATAACTAGACCCGGGTCTAGAAGATGAAACCTCAATTACAGTCTTGACACTATTAATGCAAGTCCCAGATCCTGTTTGGTTTCAGACCCCAGGACAGGGGGTTAAAGTGCGTATTTTACATATCAAAGCACACCTGGCCTCCCTACATCTGAAGCATCCCTCCAGTCCCTATCTGGTATACCCTGCCCCCAACCTTGAACTTTCCAGTTCTTCCCCCAGAGGCTCCTCTCTCTATAATCCAGACATTTTGGTGTTTTTCCTCCTCTTTCTCCTCCTCTTCCTCCTCCTCCTCTTCTTCCTCCTCCTTCTTCTTCTCCCTCCTACTCTGCCTGCATGCACTCTACCTTTTCTCTCTTTGTCTTCCCCCTTTTTCCTCATGCCTACTCCCCTGCCTCAATCCTTGGGGCCAATGAACTCACCCCAAGAGCAGCATCCTAATAAACTTACCTTTAATATATTATGATCTGTCTTAAATTGACTCATTTTGAAAGACCCCCGAGGGGACCCTACCTCAAGTCTGGACCTGCGCTCACCCATGGACACACGAGAGACCTCCTTGATGCATTTGCATAAGGTAGTTTAATAGCAAGGGCCCTTGGGTTGAAACCTGTCCCATGCAGGAGACAAGGGATTTCGACCCCAAACCCCAGAGGCAGGGGTGGGGTGGGGGTGGGTGGTGGGTGGGTGGGTGGGGCTATTTATGGGTAGGGGTAGGGAAAGGCGGGAAAGTTTGGCGCGGTTACACGCGATTGGTTATTTCAAATATCAGCAACTTGCAGAGGCGGCAGGATGGCTAGTTAGGACTTGTCTGGGCATGCCTTTTTAATTTTCTTTTGGTCACCTTGCCCCTGGAGGGGGCATGTCTGTTTTAAGCTGTTTTCTTTCTTTGTGGCCAGGAATGTGTCTTCCTGCTTTGGGCCTACCCACCCACAGGTGGATTTTCTTCCCTGAGGCTTGAGGAATGTATGGGGCAGTGAAGGCCCGAAATCCTACATTCAGTTCCGCCTTCCTGGAACTAGTGAGCCTGTATATATTTTATAAAATGGTCTTTATAATTTTTCACTCTACAATTTCACCAGCTTCATCTGAAGTCTTCATCTGTGTCTACTCTTTTTTCCAAGTATTTTACCTACATTATCTAATTTGATTCTCAAACATCCTAGTTTCACAAATTACAACTGATGAGACTGAGGCACAGAGACCAACCATTATGCCTGGGTAAGAGGCAAATAGCTCGTTTTTGACTTTAGTAGTTTAACCCCAAAGTGTTCATCACTGTTATTTAATGATGCTTTGTTGGTAGTGCTAAGAGTGTCAGATTCAGTCATTCCACTTGAGATGTGCGTTTATTTAAAATTGAAATCTAAGAGTCACATCGTCTCACCATTTGAGAAAATGAGCAGTTTATACGATTCCAAAAGGACCATTCACATTGTGACTCATGTTGGTGGTACACGCTAAGACTGCGAAGTACATACCTCTAACATGCAATGGAACTTGTAAATGCTTCCTCACACAAACCACCTTTTACTCTTACTTCCCCAAGTGAAACTGGTTACACCCTCACAGTTTCTGCTTAGGTCTCTCCTTATTTTTAGAATTCAAGATCAACACTAAGTGTCCATAAGTAAATGTAGTCATTCAAGGGCTACAATGCTTTGTGGAGTGAATTAAATTCAATCAAGTCTCTTCTCCTTCCTTCCTTCCTTCCTTCCTTCCTTCCTTCCTTCCTTCCTTCCTTCCTTCCTTCTTTGACATGTCAAGAAATACTTGAGCATTATAGTGTTCTCAGAAATGTTATCTCCAGTCAAAGGCAGGTTGTTCGCAGGTATAAACCTCCTAGGTAGTAAGTGGAGCCCTATGGTGACCTTTCCATGAGCCTGCTGAGCTCATTACTAAAGTGACTCACAGCCACCCAGTGGAATGCACCAGATGACCCTAAAGTCAAAGTGCCCTCAGTGGTGTGTGATTCCCTTTGAGTAAGGAGAGCCAGTCAGGCATTGAAATCTGACCTCACAGTCTACCTGTGCTGTGCCCAGCCCTTTTACAGAAAGACAAGAACTCATTTGCGTCACCAAGGCCTCAGTATTTCCATTATGGAGTTGATTTGTTAAGAAAAACAGCTACAAAAAAGAAGAAGAAAAAAAAAAAAAAAACATGGGCCATCCTGACTTCTATGTATTCACAAAACAATACATTCCCTTTGTCTTCAGAAAAACAACATTCCTTACAAAGAAAACTGTTGGCAGTATCCATTGAGCAGCTGAGCAGAATGGGAGTGAGCTCTAAACTCTGACAACCTGTTTGCTTTGTTTCACCTTTTCTTTGTGTTTCCTTTCCCCTTAATGCAGTGGGAACATAGGCCTAGTTCAGACTTGTATCAGTGAGACTGACCAGGGATGATCATCTTTCTGTGCTGGTCTCTTCCTAAGCTCAGCCTGCAGAGCCAGCCACCATATCCAGGTTTCTTGGACTCTGAGTTCCCAAACCGACTGACAAATATTTTAAAGGAGGATTGACTTAAAACTCTTCTGTTTGTCTGATCAATAGCCCAACTGTAGGGACTTGTTACTTTTCACTTGCAATCCCATGTGTTCAGTTATGAGAAACAGGAAGAGGGAGGGAAGCAGGGGAGGTGGACACAGGGAGAGGAGAGGGTAAGGGAGGGAATGAAGCAAAGGAGGGAAGAAGGGAAGGAGGGGGAGGAAAGGAGAGGGAAGGAGGGAGGGAGGGGCCACAATCGCAGGTTTTAGGAATTCTTGATTGTGATCTCAGTAGTTGTTTGGCTGAGGTCTCAGGATTGCCCTAAGTTTGAGGACAGTTTAGGCTTCAGAGTAACATATGGACAAGCAAGCAAGCAAATAAGAAAACGAAAAACTTAAGGACAGCATCTTCTAACTCTCAGCAGTAGCAACCACAGCCTATCATTTTCTTTAAATTATCCACAATACAAATGCAAGCCCCAGTGACTGCCTTCCTTTACCTCAAGGGCAAAGGTAACTCAAATGCATTGGAACCATCACAGAAGCACTGCCTAGAAGCAATCCAAATGTCTCCACCCATGAGCTGTCCTCAATTGCCTCACACCAGAACCACCTTCCCTTATCCACTCTTCCTGAACCTTGCTGTAGTCAGTGCCTGACTCTCAAGATATTTCCATTGGCCTGTTGTTGAAAACAAAAACAAACAAACAAAAAACAAACAAACAAAACAAACAGTAAATGAATTCAGCAGCTCCAAAACTCGTAAAAAGAAAACCATAGAAGTGACATGAACATTTAATTAAGCGCTCAAATCTTAACAGTCTGCCAACGTCAATAATTAAAGTGAAGATTCATAAAAAATTTTATGATTTCTTTTGAATAAAAAACTTGTGGGCTGATGATTTTTCATTTCATAAATGTTCTCAGAAATTCCAGATGACTGAAAAGGAGCCAGAGCTGCCCTTAGTCATGTCTGTTCAGTGATAGCCACAGAATTTAAAAGCAAAATTAAACAACCTCTTTCCAGATTGTGTTTTTTTCCTTATGTATACTTGGGAAAATGAACCTATATTAATCTGTGGAAAACAATATGTTACACAAAGAGCTCACAAAGGTGCCAAGACCTGAGGTCCTCCTAATTTGTAAACTGCAATTTTAAAAAGCTTGTATTTTATGTCTTTTAAATTGCTGCACTTTGGCAATAATTTGCAGTTACTCTAAGGTGTTTCTTAAGAAAAAGGTTAATGAACCGTCCTCTGAGAAGCCTGACAGTCAATAAAGGAAGTAGTTTCAATCCCGGAGCAATCAGACTCACTGCAGAAATGTCAGCTAAAAAAGAGGTTTGAATTCCACAGGCTGGGTGGGAGGAGGATGCCTTTGTGCAATGCTCTCCATATGGAATAACATTCTGCCCTGAAAATAGCATTTGGCTTCATTTCTTCTTTTAGTTTTCCATGAGGAAACTTTTTGCCAAGTACCATATTTGAGCTCCAGCTTTCCTGCAGACATACCAGAGAAAGCAGCTTCTTTAAGAACCCAGCCGACACACCAGAGCAATTTGTCTGAAGATCTCTGTTCTGCATTGTTTGTGATTTTTTTTTAAGAGTCCACTGAACGCTTGGAATGAATAGTCTGCCTTTCTCCCCAGAAGAGCACAGACAGATAGACACACAAGGTCGGGTTAAACAGTATCTACATTGGCTTTCCCAGGCTGCTTCCCAAAGCTATCTGAACAAACAAACAAATAGGGAAAATGCAAATACCATAGACCCATGGGCTTAGAAAGAGAATGAAAAGTTCGACAATTTAATGGAAAGATCAATGTGGTAAAATAAAACATCCTTTTTTCCCAAGTTGCTACGGATGAGGACATTTGCTTATATACATACTATCTGGTATGACAAATCTTGGAAGTTTCAACTTCTGCAGTGGAAATAATTAATTTTTAATGATTTCAATATTAAAGATGCCCGAGAAAACTAGGGCAGGGATCGTAACTTTATCTAGCTGACAATTTTTAATCTAAGACTGCTTAATTTCATTTCTGTATTCAGTATTTCCAGGTGGTATGCCATTTCTTGAACCACTTTGAGAATTAGGAACTACCTTGAGTAAAATTAAGAATTGAAAACTTAAAATTATGTTTCTGTTGAGATGTTGGTTGCATGGTGTGATATTTGTGTATTCATCTTGAGGTCCAAGACTTCCTCAGGTTGTACATGGCCTTGCTAACTGAGTCTATATTCAACTGAAGACCTTGGCCATACCCTTTAACACTGTCTAGACCTCAGCTGTCTCAGTGATTTGGTAGAAGAAAAATACTAGTGCTGAGCTCAGGAGCCTGTCTGAAATGTTAAATGAGAGACTGAACCCAGCCAGCATCTTTCCCTGAGTCTGGTCAGCACAGGACAAGTGGTGTCCTCCCGTGTCCTTTCTTTCTCTTTCTCTAGAATGGCAAGGCTCATATTCTGTCCTGGTTTTTCATTTAACTCTCTGGGGAAGTACTGCAGGTCCCTTATTTGATGAGCATGTCTTCAATGTTCTCTGGAGGTTGATAGAAACACACTCACATGCTAATTCATGAAGAACACTTCCTTATTAGTTGCTTTAAGAAGGATCTGAGATAATTAACAGGGATACAGGCTTCCCACCTGGGAAACCAACTTCTCATCCATAAGTGAATAGGTGTCTGATTAGGGCAGGCTTTCCCACATGCAATTAGTCCCTTCACCATCATCCTTCAAGCTGTAGAGAAGAACTTCCTAGAAAAGTCATTCCTTTGAGTTGAGCTTTCAAAAGGTCTCCATTGATGTCTTCCATGAATATTCAACACATTGCAGAATGGCCTCCCCCAGACTAAAGGCCATCTCTATGGAATACTTAGGAAAGAATTTTTCCTTTCTTCAGAGGGACAATGAGTGAGATCAGTCACCTCCAGGTCCTTTGGACCCTGCCCTACTCATTCCTGTGGTTTCCAGTGGATGTTTTCTATCTTAAGAATATAGTAGGATCTCTGTTTTACTTTGGGGGTGGGAAGAGGTGCTGATGTAACATTTAAAAATAGAGGTTTATGCCGGGGCGGTGGTGGCACACGCCTTTAATCCCAGCACTTGGGAGGCAGAGACAGGCGGATTTCTGAGTTCAAGGTCAGCCTGGTCTACAGAGTGAGTTCCAGGACAGCCAAGACTATACAGAGAAACTCTGTCTTGAAAAAAACAAACAAACAAAAAAAATAGAGGTTTATGAGAAGATGATAATAACAATATCTATCTCCAGAAGCTTAATTCCAGCCATGAAGCAAATCCTACCAAAGAATGGAGAAAGGAAATTCGTAAAAGGCTTGTCTGCTGCTGGTGACCAAGGCTTTGTTCTGTTTTTAAGTAAACCAGACTCTTTGGTAGTTAATCTGAATACAGAAGTGAGTAGACAATACCTGCTTTCAGAGAATTCCCATCACTGTGGACGCCCAAGTGTCTTCTCAGGGTAGATAACTGTTAACACTAACTAGTTTAGTTTAAGATGAGTAGCTAGGACAAATGAAGATAAACTTAGTGATGCTGGAGTGGATAAGCACTCTGAAAGGACTGTTGCACAGATATCTAGGGGAGGAGAGTCCTGGAGTAAATACCTAGTAGTAAATTCCTGAGGAATAATAGAGGTAAAAGCCAGAAGGCTAATCCTGTCAGGGAAAGGCAAACACACCTCTGAAAGGAATTGTGGGGGAGGGGACGGCTTGTGCATCAGTCTGACATCAGACACATTCAACGCAGAGGTGGGTGGCTGTTTTCCGGGAACATTCATTCAAAACTTATACCAGGGATGAGGCTGCATGGTGGTGGCCACATCCACAAAGGGGGATGGACATGACTCTGGAAGAAATATTGAACATTATTTTTTAAAATTAGAAAATTGAATATTTTATAGTTTGTGTCTTTGAAAGATAACCCAATTTAGGAAATAAACTTTTGATGAAAAAGGGAAGACAGAAAAACTATGCCTGTTTGGTTCAGTAAAGATAACCAGGAAGTTTGGATATAAACTAGGATGAAAACATAAGATTATGACTTTAACCCAATTCCTAATCCAGTATCTATCCGAAATAGCATTGCATTCTTTAAGTTTTCAATCTGCTTTCTCCCAAATGGCATTGGTTCTTCTTTTCAAACATATTTGTAATACCAAATATTATTCAACTGAGTGCTTAGTATATGTCATGCTGCGTGCTAAAGTTGTCTGTGTTTCTTAATCCTCACAAAAGTCTATTTTATCTCCACTTCGTAGCAGAGGCAGCAGAGATGGAGAGAAAGTTAAACAGTTTTTGAGATAACCAACCAGTGAGCAGGAGAGTTTGACATTAGACCCAGACAGCTTGACTCCGCATCTTCTCTCTTACCCGATACTCCAGACTCTTCCTAATTGCTAAAGCGTTATCTCAAAGAGCAGATGTTTTATGTCAAAGAAAACTCATTTGTAATGTGTGGCAAAGGATGAGTTGGCCATACTAATGTGCCATTTCTCTTAGCATGTGCAAGGGAATGTCATCAAAAAAAGGATTTACAGAGCTCTGAAGGAAGCTTGGTTTCTAAGCTGTTTTCATTACTTATTACTTGAAGGGTTGCATTATCATTGAAACTTCTTTGAACAGTTTTGACAGGTTATTTTTCAAACCCTGTTTTAATAAAAACCACAAAATTTCTCACAGTGCTGGAAAAGAAGGGCCCCATTAGTGACAATTATCTGTAGCCTAAACACAAATATACATATATAGTTTAATATATATATATGTAATATATATATATTACACTATATATACAATAATATATATATTACACTATATATATAGTATAATATATATGTATATTTGTATATAATATATATAATATAAATGTATAATATATTATCTTATTCTACTATATATTCTACTTAATATATGTTATGTTTGGGGATTGGTATCAGGAATTAGGAATCACTTGATTAAACAGAAAAGACCACTGGGGCTTCAGAATAGATAAAGTTACAATATGATTAGAATCCACATATTTAAACAAGAGCAGAGAAGGGTACTTAAAATACTAAGTATTCATTGAGACAAAGATGTTTCATCCTCAAAGTCAATCAAATAATTGGTAGAGAATTAGTGAAAGCTGACTGGATCAATATGTAAAGTGAAAGACTGGGCCTATGTTCTGCAGGAGACGGCGATCCAGAGAATCAAAGTAGAGATCTCAAGTCTGCTGCCAAGGTCTAACCTCTGCTTGGAGAGGGGTTCTGAAAGAAGGGGTGTCTGAGAACAGCAAAAAGAACAACTTGAAGTCAAATCTTAGATCTAAGCTGACAACCTGTGTTCTGCTTGACACAGCCTTTCCAGTCTGCTTCTGTGTTCTGCTTTCTCTATGGAGATTTCTCTGTCTATGTTCTGCTGGCTCGCTATTCTAAGAGATCTCTGTCCATGTTCTACTTGCCTGAATGCCTGCCGGTTCTCCAAGCAGTTTTCTTCTTACTCTAATAAATTCTCTAGATAACTTATCTCCTTTAGAACGCAGGTTCAGTCTTTTATTTTACCTATCAATCCAGTCATTTACTCCTGGTTTTCCTTTTGATTATCTTACAAATCTGCAACCCCTGATCCCAGCCCTTTGATTCTTTTTTTTTTTTTTTCCTGAGACAGGGTTTCCACCTGCCTCTGCCTCCCAAGTGCTAGGATTAAAGGTGTGAGCCCCCACTACCCGGCCAGCCCTTTGATTCTTAAGAGACTGCAAGCATACATTTTTTCCCTAACATTGCAAAAGAATTCAGAGATCTGGCTGCTTTGCTTTAAGCACAGACAATAAACTAGTTGGGTAGGACCCTAAAATTACCATTTCCACCACAACTGGGCCTAACCTTGCTGTGTCTCAGGCTGACCTTCAACTCAGGAATCTGCCTATCTTTGTATCCATATAATAAGCTGGCTTACAGCATAGCTACATCTGTTCCTTTAGATTTGTAAAGCCCCTCAAAATTCATATTGCATCCTTATATTTTTACGTAGTTGAAAAATTATATATTTTCTAACATGTTTTTAGGGTTCCTTTTCATAGCCTTAATGCTGTCCTGAAAGTCCCAGCATTTAATATTTTGCTGAGACATTAGCCACACCTTAACTTCCTGTACTCATGCTGTTTCAGATTATCATGGAGTTAATAACTAGGAGAACATTCCTTGAAGGAATGTAAAAATATAAACATTATTATACAGACAAGCCTTATGTCCATAGCAGTCATCAACACACACTGGGGCCCTGTCCCAGGGGCAGGAACTCTGTCCCCACCAGGGCCACACCAGGTTCAGCAGTCTACCACTAGAACTTAGGGCTTATTATTCCATTCGGAATACTTATTAGTCAAGTTCATAGAAACAGAAAATAGGATAACAATTGCCAGGGACTAGGAGGAGAGGTACTAAAAACTACTGCTTAATGAGCATAAATATTCAGTTATCAAAGTGATTTTTGGAGCTACAGCAGTGTAGATCTATATAACACCACTGAACAATGTACACAGAAAAAGTTAAACTGTAAATAGTAAAAAACATTAATATTCAGAAGCATGAAAAATGGCCCAAGAGGTAAGAACACTTGCTATCCTTCCCGAGAATCCACTGTTGGTTCCTAGCACCCACACCAGGCGGCTCACAACCAACCATCTGTAACTCTAGCTCCAAGGGGATCCAACACCTCTGCCCTCTGCAGGCACCAGCACTCTCATGCACAAACCCAGGTGCAAATGCATACACCCTACGTAATTAAAAATAATAAAAATAAAATCTTTTAAAAGCTTGCCATTAAAACATACCTGGAATCAAGCTATAGTTGAAGGATAAAGAAAAGTTTAAAGCATGCGAGCTTCCGTAGATGTAGCAATGACTTCCTTTTAAGGTGAAGTGTATGTATTTCTAACTTTTTACAGTGCAAAACAGATTGTGCTCTCTAACTTGGCTCTCAAAAAATAAAGTAATAATCATTGTTCCCAATTGAAAACAAAGCAACAACAAGAAGACAGTTTATATTTGAGAAAGCTAGGAGATGGCTATCATTCCTAGTTAAAATACATACATATGCACATGGGAAAAAGGCCAATGACATAACCAAATAAAGGGGGCTGAGCTGCAAGTGAACCTTGGAATGAATATATATATTCATTCCACCTAGAATAGAAACTAGAGGACACATGAATGTGGATAGGATATACATTTATTTATAGTCCTCCTCCCAGAGACGGTGGATTCAAGAACACTAGGCCATAGTAGTGTTCCAAAGAGGAGGAATAAATGGTTGTCCTTAGATACATCACTGGTACCTTCAGATCCATCTCCTCCAACACCAGACACATTTATAAGCAAGTGCAGATAGATCCTTCTCTTGAAAAATAGGGCTATGCCAAAAAGAATAGTTTGACAAACAATGACATAGGAGGAGGCTGTGGGTATAGGTGTGTGCGCACACAGGGGCACACACACACACACACACACACACACAGACACACACACTGAAGAAAAGCTGTAAGGAAAGGTATACAGCTGAGTTCAAATTTTTAAATAAATTATTGACTGGTTTTGTGTATGAAACTATTATTATTGTTATTATCTTTGCAGGGATGTGATGAGCCATTAAGACTGTATACCACCTAAAACCTAAACATGTGAAGTATAACACGCTTAACATTGAGGAGAGAATTAACATACAATACTGATAACTTTATTTTTTTTATTTTTTATTTTATTTTATTTTATTTTTTTGGTTTTTTTGAGACAGGGTTTCTCTGTGTAGCCCTGGCTGTCCTGGAACTCACTCCGTAGACCAGGCTGACCTTGAACTCAGAAATCCGCCTGCCTCTGCCTCCCAAGTGCTGGGATTAAAGGCGTGTGCCACCACCGCCCAGCTTACTGATAACTTTATAACATGACAAGAAGCAGGAAATCTAAAAGTAGCTTTCAAAATATAGTACTCGTACTTCATAAGATCTTGATAACTTAGGAATCTCTTGTCAATAGGGAAAGCGTTTGCATCCAGTTGTATGTATAGTGAATGTAATTTGAAAAAAGAGACACTAAGAAGCAACTCAAAATCCCCCTCTACATAACGAAAATGACTTAGTACTTCTCAATAAGAAGGAAATGTTGCAAGAGTTCAAAGTCACTTGTTCATTAAGGTTCAGACACAGTGTAGAATACCAGGAAACTGTAAAAGCGGATGTCTGTGGTCATTTTTCCTAAAGAGTTGACTTGGCATATCTGGAGTTCAGTACATAAGGCAGACCTGAATATTTAGTCCATAATATGATTCTAAGAACATCTGGGCTCAACAGTTGGGAAAGTAGACATTATCTGTTATAATCCGAAAGTAGAAGTTTACTGAGAAGGCAGAAGGCTAGATAATAGGCAGGCAAAATTATCTGAGAAAAACTACCTTATGTGTTAAAAATCACTCCTAATACTGTACTCAACTGGTGTCAGTTAATGTTTCATATTTAATTCATGTCATAGATAAAATGTCAGTTCCACCAGTTACACTCATCCCTGAATGATAGGAGGGTGAAACCATACCTGCAGATACAGCCAATCTACTGGAATGCAGGCACATTCCCTTGAGAGCTGTTGCAGTGCATTGTGGGTCCTAATAGTTTTATGAGAGGTGTGAGGTAATTGAACAGCAGTATCTGCTATTAATATTCAATCGTACTTTGAAGAAAACATAACCAGCTTATCAAATCATTCCCCAAATAGATATATAAGAGTATTTTCTAAATGTAGTAGAAGTTCTTAGGATGAGAGTGAGTAAGGATGCAAATACCAAGAACTAAGATAGGTCAATCGCCAATATGGAGGAACTTGGTAGTGTTCTAACGATGAAATTGTGGTGGTTGCATTCAACAAAATACAGACAGATAGGGAGACCTATTAAATTTTCCCACCCAAAGCAGTCTATTAAAGGGCAGTGACAAGCTATTCGAGTCAGGCTATGAACACTATGCAACCAAATAGATCAGGGAAGCTGAGGTTGTGGCAACTTCTCATCCACTTTGCCTCCTCCCCACTCTGTAGACAAAGGCCTGTGCCTCAGAAGGCCCAGTTCTCCATGGGCAGGCACCCTTGCCATCCTGGACTTCTTCACACATTTGTGTAAAACAAGGATGCTGTATCCCTTTGATTTGAAGAAGACACTCAGATACCTAAATTGTATTTTAGAAATTTTCATGAGGAAAAAAAAAAATAATAGATTTTAGGATAGGGATGGCATTTAACAAAAAAAGGTGCCACTCCATTTTAAGTCAGTTACCACCTTTTAGCGTTAGAGGTAGAACCAAAATCTATAAACTGAAATCACAGCAGCCTGAAGGTAGATAGACCACTCCTCTCCTGTACTGGCAACCTCCATGAGCCATTCCACCTCGCTGGTTAGTTACACTGTGTCTTCAGATTCCTGGCTTAATACTCTGGCTATGTGGGGAGGCTGTGCCTTAGTCTCTATGAGAGTGGAACTTGGTGTTAGTAGAGGCCCTGGAAGCTGGATGGTAGGGTCGGTCTTCTGAGAAAAGTTTTTAGATTGTAGGGTAATTGTTGGCAAGTAAGTCACATGTCCTCTTGCAGTGTGTGTGACAAAGAAGGGTGTGGCGGTAAAAGTAAATTATCTCACTGAGGCAGTATCCTCTCCAAGGATAAAGGAACACCGGGTTGATTGCTCCTGGATTGCTTATCTGCATTCTCTGGTCAGCATTATCTTTCTACGTGACAACCAGAAGATGTTTGGTAAACCTTGAAACAAGGAAAATAGTTCTGCAAACAGCAGTTTAATTTTATTTCGGTTGGAGTTTTTCCCTCCTTTTAATCGCTTTTAAATTCACAAAATGAAACCATTCATAAACACCACACTTCCCCCATCACACACACACACACACACACATGAGCAGTGTCTTCCCTGCCTTCTTTGGAATTTCTAGAAGTATGTGTTTAGGGAGCCTGTATGAAATATACTAAAATGTGAGCAATATTCTAAAGATGGGTCCGTTCTAAGAAGGCCTGAATGTCCCTGGGCAGTACACGAAAAGTGAAAGGCTTACGGAGAGAAGTATTCGAGAAGCAATTTATTGACATTTACTTTATGAAGCCTGAGAATTCCCAGAGAGGACAAAATCACCAATGGATACTGAGGTTCGAACGGCCTGTTTTGTAATAAACGGCCCAGTCTCGGCAGACTTGTTCTTTCTACATCAGTTTCCCAAGCTGTTTGGGTGGGTCACAACCACACTCCAGCATCCTGTCTCCAAATGCTAAATAAATACCATATTCACGTCAGACTGTGGAGGCAACGCTCAGCTAATGTCAATGAAGATTCAGCATGCTTAGTTTCGCTTGATAATTCACCTTCAACACAATTGAAGTCGGCACACCCAAGAGAAACATATATCCTTTGTGTAAATGTTCAGAGGGATAGACAAGGCATGGAAATGTTATTTCTGTCAGGAGCAACTGGACCAGCTTACCGAGAAGCTACCATAGTAGAAGAGTATGTTTTCTTGAATATTTCAAAGTTTTAATCAAAGTATAATTACACTATCCCCTTCCCTTTCCTTTCTCCGACCCCTGTGTCTCCTCTTATTCCTCTCAAATCCTTTTTCTTAGATTATTTTTTTACATATTTATAAACACAAAACGTATATAAATGCTACCTACTGCATCTGTTTAGTGATCACACACACACAAACACACACACATAGATTTCAGGGATAGCCACTTGGTATTGTACCACTTACTATTTCAGATACTATTAAATTATATTAGATTTTTTAGCTTAAATACCCCAGCAGTGCCTCATTCAAGGAGGTCTACTCCCATGATGCTTTGTTGAATTTCCAAGGGACAGTTCACACATCTCTGCACCAATCTAAAGCATGACTTATTTATTTATTTATTTATTTATTTATTTAATATAATGGAAATGAATTTCTGATGAGTCCTCAAGTCCCCTTAGCTTCGCTGTCCATGTGGCCACGTGGTAGTGGAAGAAACGTGACTTTGAGGTAGTTTCTTTGATTTTTTGATAAAGGAGATAAAGGAGAAAAGTTCAATCCTAGGGTGTGTGCCTTTTAAAGGTGCTCAGGAGGGAGCCCTTTTCTGAATAACACAGACAGCTGCTTTTCCAGAGGAGGGCATGGCCTTGAAACTCTCCAGAGCTCTGCTGTCTGCGTGGCTGCTTTGCTCTCCTGCGTTCTGGATTCAGAGTTCCGCCCCTTTGCTTTGTAAGTCAGCAATTGACCAGGCCGGGTTGGGCGATTTTTTTTTTTTTCTCCCTTTCTCACTTCCCTGCGATGTTTTGAACTGCCTTCTCACAGACGTCATTCAGCCCTTGAGGAATAGTTTCTGCCTGGTGAGACTGGATGGTAATTCTCATTCACAAAGACTCGCAGCGCGTTCTGTTCTCAGGGGACACAGCGGAAATTGGCTTGGCAGGTACCTCGGGCCATCCAGCCCACGGAGCTGCGCTCCTCCTGCGACTCCTTTGCTCTGCAGAGAGCTTTGTCCCCGCGGTTGGTCGCCCTGAAATGAAACTTCCTTGACAGCTCACCCTCTGCGTGTCACCAGGCTGCCAGGCACTTTCCTTTTGCTCTACCTGAGTGAGTGCCTGGGAGGAAAACCTCTAAGTCTGTTGTTATGGAATTGCAAAAAAGAGATTAAGTGACCCATTCTCGGGGCTGGCTTCCCTTGTGACCCAGATGAAGAAGAGATTCAAAATCCAGTTCCTCTGTGGGCAAGGCAGGCAGAGAAGGAACTCTCTTCGGAAGAGCCCAGGGCTTGGGCATGAAAGAGGAAAGCCCGCCTGCTGCCGGCGACACTGAGAGCTGAGGCAGGAGGCAGCCTTCCCAGCCAGTGGAGAAACCTCCAAAACCTTTGTGGAAAGCCTGCTGATGAGTATTGATCAGAAGACTTGAACATTTTCCTTTCCCTTTTTCGTTTTCTGTCTCCCCTCTTCAAAATGAGCATTATAATGAAGCCGAGATCCAGGTCCACAAGTTCCCTGAGGACAACGGAGGCAGTTTGGTAAAGTGCTTCTTTCTCCTTCCCCTTTAAGACTGACATAGAACTCAAGTACTTAGTAATTGCTGATGAGGTGTGATGTTAAAACTTTGAGGAGAAACATATTACCCTTATTCCTTATTTTCCTCCTTAACCTGCCT
>JANHMN010000014.1:31587286-31600064 GCA_030674055.1 Rhabdomys pumilio
TTTTTTTTTTTTTTTTGGTTTTTCGAGACAGGGTTTCTCTGTGTAGCACAGGCTGTCCTGGAACTCACTCAGTAGACCAGGCTGGCCTCGAACTCAGAAATCCACCTGCCTCTGTCTCCCAAGTGCTGGGATTAAAGGCGTGCGCCACCACCGCCCGGCTATAGACACAATTCTTTACACTTTGTTTTTAACTGTGCATGAGGTTTAATAATGGCCTTCAGTGAATGATGTTTCAAATGGATAAAAAATGTAACTATTCCTATATGTAAAATAATTCAGGTAAGACTTTTGATTAGGATAATTCTCCACAGTTTTGCATAAGGTAGTTTCTGTATAGACAGATATACATTTAGTTCTTCTTATATGCTGAACTCTGAGTATGAAATGTTGCTTCCCTCCATTACTAACTTGATAATTCGACCAATAAAATAATTTCAGATGTCAAATTCTAGTTAATGTATAGTTGCAGGAAAACACAGGATGTTCAATTAAAATATACATGTGTGTTGGTATGTATGTATGGGTATATTTGTGTGTGTTTATGTGTGTTTGGGTGTGTGTTTGTATGTGGGTCTGAGTGTGTGTGTATGTGTGGTTATGTGTGTATTTGTGTGAGGGTGTATGAACATGTATGAGTATGTGTGTATGGGTGTGTATGAATGTACTTGAGTGTATGTATGTTTGTGTGTGTGTGTGTGTTTTATATGGGACATCTTTACACAGTTTATACATGGATTCTGTCAAACTCAAACACTAAATGTTCTTATACTCAGTAGAAATCAGCTCTTCACAGAGCACTGCACCCGTTGTCTTCCTAGGCTTGTTCTTCATTTCTCCAGAATTTTCTGACTCAAAAATAAGAAAATAATAACCCACAAGAATAGCAAGGTTCTGGTAGGAGTTATTGTTATTCTTTCGACATCATTGTATCCACTGAGGATATATGTGTAACTCGATACACCTACTGTAACATTTTGTAAGTTAGTATCTACCATCCCTGAGCCACAGTGTGGCAGGGATTGTCCTGCCAGGAAACATTTAAGTGAAGATGGCAATGCTGCCGAACAAGATCACTTAGAAAGAACTTCAAAAGGAGCAGGAGAGGGTGGAAGGTGGGCAGCAAAGAGTGGCCTGCATCCAAGCACTACACCTTGTTCTGATGTGCCTGAACACTGGGCACATTTCTTCACATCATTAAGACCACACTGTAAAGTAAAGTTTTACTTTACAAAGTAAAGACTGCCTAGTTTACTGCTCTTCCTAATGCTTGCTTGCTTGTTTGCTTACTTGTATGTGCTGTCTCTCTGTCTCTCTCTGTCTGTCTCTGTCTCTCTGTCTCTGTCTCTCTCTCTCTCTCCTCAAACAGTTTTATCTTTTGGGAATTCAAATAATATAATTGAAACTCGTTACTTGATCTGTATCATAATTGAATCGCATTTGCTTCGTCCTTTTACTCCAAGACTCCGACTCAGAGGCTAAAAGGTCATTTTAACTGTGCGCAGCATTTGGAAAACCACATAATGAATTCAAATCAATTCAGACTTATTAAAAGGAGGCTTCTTTTTCTCAAGTTCCACAGCCCATGGTAGAATACACCATGTAGATTTCATCTACATTTTAGGAATAAAACCTCATCATGCTGTTTCCTTCAATGTGGCATCCGTAAGGACTGGGAAAATCCCGGTTTGTCACTGAAGCTTGTTGGTTTTTTTCTTTTGTTTTGTTTTGTTAAGTGTGTTTTGTTCAGGCATTGCATTTAGGCTTCAGTGGGGTTTTCCAGCTGCTATGACAAACTGGCAGCAGCTGGAAGAGACAGGTTTTCCTTTTCCTTGACACATCTCTGGATTTAATCTAGCAGCCCCACCTTTTAAAAGTTTACTCTGTGTGCTAGGATTTAGGTGTAAGTGTATATGTACTCAAGTGTTCTGCAGTCGTTTTAATAGGCGAACACTAGAAAAAGATCCGCCATGGCCGCGACTGTGCAGTTCGTATGGCAACATGGGGAGGCATTGAGACGACAAGAAGATCTACTAGCTGTCAGCATGGAGCTGCCTCCAAGAGATGGAAACTGGTTATGATTTGCAAACTTCATGCTATGTTCACAAGCTCATGAGGGTGTTCTGGGGTGGTTTTCCTACTGGTTGCTCAAATGCAAACAATGAGACCATGAATTCCACTCCCTCCTCGCGCGCACACACACACACACACAAAAGGAAGAGTCTGCGTATTGTTGCATGCTTTTTCTTTTGCATTTGGCGGTTTGCTGATGCGTGGAAAAGGCTGTTGAGTGGTGTTTTGGCTTTTCAGAACAGCCTTTTGGGGATCTGAGTCATAGAGTACCCACCCATACACACTGAAGAGTCCACTGTTCTTAGTACATCCGAAGTTCTGCAACTATGATCAATTTTAAACCTAATTACTCCTTGAAGAAGACCCTAACTCTTTAGCTAAGACCCCTCAGCTCCCTGTGCCTTTCCATTGTGTGGCTCTATGCAACCTTTTCCTTTGTGGATTTGTCTGACCAGTGTATTTGGTATTATATGTAGTCTCTTGTGACTTGATTCTTGCACCTGGTACATTTCCAAGGTACTTACATCCTGCAGTGTTGTCAGGTCTCTTTCTTTCTCAGAGTCTTCTTAGCCTTTTATTTGTTTTCATTGAGACTGCATTTGTGATTTTCCCAACTTACTGCTTCCCAAGAACTAGGGATTATAGGAGTTTATCAATAGCACAACTTCATTGTTTTTTTATGACCAAATACTTTTTGTAATTCATTCATTCATTCATTCATTCATTCATTCATTCATTGGTAAACATTTGGGCTGTCTTACTGATGCTCATTTGTTTCCATTGCATTGAATATTTATGTAAAATTTTTTTTGTTTGTTTGTTTTTCAAGACAGGGTTTCTCTGTGTAGTCCTGGCTATCCTGGAACTCACTCTGTAGACCAGGCTGGCCTCGAACTCAGAAATCCGCCTGCCTCTGCCTCCCAAGTGCTGGGATTAAAGACATGCGCCACCACTGCCCGGCGTATGTAAAAATTTTTAAACATGCATAAATTTTCATTCCTATAGATGTTTAATGATGTACTGGAATTGTTGTGCCATATGATGGTTTATACTGACCTTTTTTTTTTTTTCTGTTTTCCAAGTTTATGTGTAGTCCCATACTTTTTGATTAGAGAAAGTTATTCTATTGGGTGGCTGGAGTGTTACTCAGTTAGTCTTTGGCATATTTTCCCGTGGAGCATTTAGGGCTTGGCATTCCTGCGTATGTGAAAGTGTGTTCTATAAGTACTTCTCCCTCTAAGCATCTACAATTCCTCAGAACGGTGGCAATGGTGAAAGTTACAGGCTTAGGAGGGGTGGTGGCCAGATGCTTAGGAATCTGGGATGGAAGAGGACCACATACTCACGATTTGAATTTGTAGGGCTTCTACTATGGGCATTAATTTATTTTTTAGTTGGTAATATGACTCACCAGTATGAGAAAGGACTGTTTTTCTGACCCTCTCTGACAAATCCTTAGTCTGGAGCCTTATTAACCTGGACTCTTTCAGGCCGACACTTGGCACTGTGTAGCCTGTCTTGTTGCCATCTGCTGGGGATGACGTCACTGTTAGTTGCTAGAGCAAACGTTTATTGGCTGATTTCCTATCTTTACAAGCCAAGGTATCATTTCAAACACAGACCTTGTATAATTCTTACACTGAAATAATGTTGCTTAAATATTCTGCTCCAATCAATCTACCTGATTTAAAAGTTTAAAAAAAAAACCAACCTAGTTCGATACAGAATTGATGTCCAGAGCTGGACAAACATGAAGAGAGAGTGAAGTGTGTGTCAGAGCAAAGAAATGTGTTTGGTGTGTCTGGCGTCCCTTGGTCCTCCTGTGCCCTTCTCTAAGAACTGCTAGTAACTATTTGAAAGCATCAGAAATGTCTCTGTGGTCACTCTCAGCAGTGAAGAAAATTAGCTGTCATAGCTTGGTATTTTTCTATTTTCCTAAGGAAAAGCTTAAAGTAACTGTAAAACACACCAGGAGATTCTGATTTCTGCTTTTGGCTGAATTCCTTTATCAACAGTGAAGAGAGCCAAATTACATTTCTTTTTGATCTATGCGTTCCTAGACTCATGCGTTACTTCAATAAGCATTTGTTAATTGACCTGTTTTATGAGTCCATACCGCAGTGACGGATGCTTCCTTGCACGGTACATAGAGCACATGATTTCTAGGTACAAACATAACTCATGATCTTAATGTTCAAAAGCCAAGTGCTTTTCAGATATAGTAAGCAAATCTGATTTTGAAATAACATGACTTTGGTTCATTTAGTATCTATGAATTGAAACAACTTACCAGTTGTCAATGGAAAGTTTCTTTAAATGTACATTTGGAAAGATCAGCCAGGTCAGCAAGATGGCTCAGTGTGGAAAAGTGCCTATCACCTGATGACCAGAGCTTAAGGATCCAGAACTCACATGATAGAAGGAGAGAACTGACCCCCACAAGTTGTCCTTTTACCTCTGCTCCAACATACATATAATACGTACATACATACACACACATATACATACATACATACAAACACACACATACATACATAGATACACAAACATACATACACACACATACACACACATACATACACACACACATACATACACACATACATACACACACATACATACGTACATACATACATACATACATACTACATACATACATGTAATTTTAAAATTTAAAGAAAGATGAAGAAGGGCTTCATATAGTGGTACCTACCTTTAATCCCAACACTTGGGAGGCAGAGGCAAATGGATCTCTGGGGGTTCCAGAACAGTCTGGTACACAGAGAGTTCTAGGAGAGCCAGAGCTACATAGTGAGACCCTGTCTCCAAATAAATAAATAAATAAGAAATTTACGCCCTTAGTAATAATGTGAAATAATTTGGCTTTATCAAATATTTATAAAACATTATGTTTGGAGAGAATAGTGTATCTTTGAGGAATAAAATCATGGCTTACTTTGCACTTTGCCGTGAGAATGAGTGGAGACTGAGTTTGCAGTTAGGAACAGCTAGACAGTGAGATTAACAGAGACGCTTCAGAGCAATGACGACATCCAGTCAAGTCAAGATTCTATCTCTGAAGTGTCTGTAAAAACAAAAAATATCACAAATCAAAGAGTGTTGTGGTACTTCATTTTATTAGATAGGAAGACATCTTACATCATAAACGTATTTCCTCTCAAATTAGAATAGCTTTTTTGACTCAGCAGGGTTTTAAAAGTGTAATATTTTCATTAATTCTTTCAGAGTTTCTTACGATGTATTTTTGTTATATTTGCCTCATAACCCCTAGTTCCAACTCCCCCCAGATTTATCCCCTATCTCCTGCTTTTTAAATAACCCACTGTGTACAATTTAGGCTGCCCGTGTATCCATGGGTATGCAGCCATCCACTGGAGTATGGCTGACCTACCAGGGGTCACACCCTTAAAGAAAACTGACCCTAGAAGGCATCAACTGTCAATAGCTCCTCAGTTAGGGGTCGAGACTCACATGCCCCTTCCTCATCCATGCTGGGATGTTCCCTAACCTGATTGTGTGCTGGTCATGCTCAGACAACCACAGATGCTATGAGTTCATGACTTCAGGGATCCCGTCATTTTCCAAAGACACTGTTTTAGTATGGTCTTCCCTAGTTTCTAGTGCTTACAATCTTTCCATTTCACTTCAGAGATGGTGACGGATGTGATACAGATGTCTTATCAATGGCACTTGTCTAGTTTTGAGTGTCTGTGCTAACCACCATCTACAGAACAAAGAAACTTCTCTGATGTGCCCTGAGAGCTGGCTCTCAGGATATAAAGCTTTATGGATCTAAAGATGCAGATTGTTAAAGAGCTCTCAGGTCCCAGGGTTAATCTACTACTGCTATTCAGCTAAACAGACATAATGTCAAACTGCCCTCTAAATTTGTACCCCTAGTGTCTGTCTTTTAGAGGTAAAGACACTGGCTGATTAGAGAAGCTTTTGCAGAAATGAAGACGTTGCTTTCATGAAGCAACTAAAAATTCCTTTGCCAAATATCAACCGAGTTAACAAAGAATTCTGAGTTATACAAACTTCATAATTGCCCAGGTTAGCCCCTTACCACCAGTCCTATCTGTCAAATGGTGCACAACTTCTAGACGGTTTTATGTGTACTCGACTAGAGAATGAGACTTCACTAATGAGCATGCTATCATTGTGATTACTAAGAACTGTGGCAGGCATCTCTTTGTGAACACTACTAAGCTGGGAAACTCAGGCATTAAACGCAGACAGAAACGACCCAGGACTTCCTTCTTCCTTTTCTTACTGTCACTTCAAGATGGCCTGAATCCTTATATTTAGCCATTATTAAGGTATTAGAAAATGAGATTGTCCAGGCACCCACCCACATTAGGGGAAACCTGACACCCCTGTGTTCAGGCTGGGCCTTGCAGAAGTGGAATGAATCATTTTTACACATTATCATAACGACACTGCAGTGTGGTTTCTTGGATAACAGGCTTTATAGAAAACTGCCTAAAGGAACATGTGAAATAAGATATAACACAATAATGGTTTGCCTCCAAGTCAGCATGAATATATAAATATTTCACAAATTCTGACCATATTCTATCGCTCAAGGGCCCTTTATATTGTATTCAAATGGGGGAGGGGCATTGTTCTAGTTTCCTCTCTGCTGCTATGATAAAAGCCCTCTGACCAAAAGCAACTCGCTTAGACTTCTATATCAGTGTCCATCACTGAGGGCAGGAACTTAAGCAAGAACTAGAAGCAGACCCGCGTGAGGAACACTGCTTGTTGACACACTCTCTGGCTCATCGATAGGCCCATGCTTAGCTTTCTTACACAACCCAGGACCACATGTAGTACTACCCAGACAGTGCTGCTGCACCAGAGCCATACACAGGCCCGTGTGACCCAGGCATTTCCTCAATTGAGGGTCTCTTCTGAAGTGACCCTGGGTTAACAATAAAAACTAATTTACCTTTGTCAACTTGACATACAAACACATTAGGGATTAACCATAACTTTTTTCTTGTCCTCAGAAATCTCTTGTTAATATCACCACACTAAAGCATAGTCCCATGATCAATTTCAATAATTTAAAAGTCCAGTGTCTCTCTAAAACATCCAAAGTTCCTGGAACTAGAAAAATTGTCCAGGAGTTAAAACCTTGTACTGCTCTTAGAGAGGGCTCAGTTCCCAACACCCATGCTGGACAGCTCACAACTGCTTCTGACCACAGCTGCAAGGGGGTCCAATGACTCTGCTCTCCATAAGTACCTACACCCTTGTGCAGATAACTCCCCTACATGTGTACAAAATTAAAAGTAATAAAAGATAAATCATCAAGCTTTGTTTTCAATTCCATCAACACTTAACTGTGGGCCCCTTTAAAATAAAAAAACAGGTTACACACTTCTTGTTCCAAAAGGGAAGAATCAGGACATGAAAACAATTGTGGTAAAGTGAAACCAGAGTCAGGCAGTGTGGATCAGTGACTAGCATCCTCAGATTCCTTCCAGGATTGTCTTAGACAATCCTATTTTCACTGATACCATTCAGACCTTGCTTAATGCTTAAAGCTTAGGCTGGGTCCCTGTCACACCCGTTCCAGCCACACTTACACAACTATTTACTGTATTAGTTACCTTTCCGTTGCTGTGACAAAATATCAAACCAAACAAGCTTAGCTTATAATATTTCCAAAGGGATAGAGTCAGCCATACTGAGAACAGTGTAGCAGCAAGAACAAGAACCTAGATGTTCACGTTTTCAAATACAGAGCATTGGGCAAGGCTGCCAAGCCCCACAGCCCATCTTCAGTTGCATAATTCCTCCAGTAAGACTCCTTCACTACCAAAGATTCCATAACCATCTTTAAAAACACCATCAGCAGGGTACCAACTGTCCCAATGTATGAGTTTATAGGGAGCTTTTTTTTTTTTATTCAAGCCACCACATTCATCAATCTAAGAGTCTTGTTATGTTATAGGGGATAGAGAGATGGCTGAATAGTTAAGGGCACTTACAACTCTTGCAGAGGACTTGGGTTCACTTCGCAGCACCTACACGGCAGCTCACAATCTTCTGTAATTCCAGCGGATCCAATGCCCTCTTGTATCTTCTCCGGGCTCCTGCACAGAGTGGTACTTATAGACTTACACAGACCCACACACATGCACATAAAATAACCAAATGAATCTTGGAAAACAAACTATTGATATTTACTCTTCAAAATACTTGGAGTATTTTTAATATCCTTACATACCTTCTTTTCTCAAAAACAATATTTTATAATTATGATCAATTATAAATCAATTATTTACGTTCTTTGAAAAATATGGAAATGATAGGACATAAATAATCATATCTCTGTCCAAAATAACCACTGCTAATACTTAGGTATTTTCTTATTAAGTCCAGATTTTTAAAATTTAACATTATACCATAATCATTACCCCATGTCACTTAATATTCTTTGAAGAATTTGCTATACAAATACATAACATTTTATACTGACACAAATTAAACATTTAGGGTACTTAGTCTAACATCTAATTTTGAATATTTAACGTGTTCCTAGTGATTAAAAATATCAGCAAGGAATATTGTTAACCTACTTGACCATTCCTGAAATCTTCGTTTATCTCTGATTATGTCTTTAGTAAGGTAATTATGATAAAGGATATGAGTATTCTAATACTATTAGTATTTACTGAGAAAACATTTCTGATACGCTTAGGCAGGTTACATTCCAAGCAACACTTCCTGAGCGTTCCACCCTACCACAGAGATGTCACAATGTTTACAATTAAAAGTACTCATGTCTACCTTGGGTTAAAATACTATTTTAAGATTATTTTGCCTAGTATTTCTGACCAATCAGTCTTCATATACTTTCTCTTTAGATTCATATTCTAATATCTGTCTTCTGTGAATTTTTCTATTGGTTTCTTAGCTGTTTTTGTTTGTTTGTTTGTTTTGTTTTGTTTTTTTGTTTTTAGAGAGCTAGACTTTTTCTTGCTGTTTTCAAGTGTTCTTTTCATGTAATTTATTGTAATAAGATAGTCCAGTGGGCTTTTTGTTTTTTAATGTGTATATATGTGTATATATATAATATACATTATATATAATGTAATATATATTAATATATATGTATATAATATATATAAATTTTCTTGATATGAAAATCTTGATATGAAAATTGCATATATATATATGTATATATATATATAATTTTCTTGATATGAAAATGCTGGGATTTTTTTAAACATCTAAAACAGAAGCTATTTTGCTACATTTCATTATTAGTGGATTCTTTCTTTGGCTTACTTTTAATATGCTTAGAATTTATTTTAATGTGAGTTTATTTTGTGCCCCAATAACATCCTGGAATTGCTTGTCATGTTCTCTGCAGTTTACATATGTTCTTACAGTTCATACTAAATTTTATATGCTGCCTCTTACGTGTTTGCTTGCCAGCTATAAAATTATTACCTACAAATATAACTCTATAAGCCTATATAAAAGAACTGTGTAGGATTTGCGATGGAGCACACTCAATGGAAACTTCTATTTTTAGCTTATCTCTAACAGTATTTGCATCTTGCCTCGTAAATCTCTTTATGGCTGCGTCCTATTGCTAATCACTACAGAAACCTTTCTTCTTTCTTCTTCTAAAGAGTTAGATAGAATAAGGACAGTGAGAGTCCTTGGCATCTAGGCAGAGCAGAAATTGCTGGGGGTCTGGTGGGAGGTAGGTCAAGGGATGGGTGGATACAAGAGCAGTCATGGGAACAGTGGAAATCACCAAGCAGTCAGAGAGCACAGCAGTGTCTGCATTCTGCTGCACAAGGTATCCAGTCAGAAGCAGTAATTACTGTGGCTTGACCTATGAGGTCCTAAATTTGGTCCTGTTTAAAGTCATGATTCTTCTTGAGACAAGAAAGAACACCAGCACATGGGTGACATACTAATTCCAATGCTGCAGAGGCACACAGATTGAATTGTTGGCCCAGCTCACCTGTGTACCAGCTGTAGTTTCTTCCTTCCTTCCTTCCTTCCTTTCTTTCTTTCTTTCTTTCTTTCTTTCTTTCTTTCTTTCTTTCTTTCTTTCTCTTTCTAGATTTTTATTGGATATTGTCTTTATTTACATTTCAAATGTTTTCCCCTTTCTAAGTCTCCCTCTCAGAAGCTCCCCCTATCCCATCCCCTTCACCTTCCCCTTGCCTCTATGAAGGTGCTCCCCCCTCCCACCCATTCCTGTCTTCCTGCCTTGGCATTCCCCTACACTGGAGCATTGAGTACACTCAGGCCCAAGGGCCTCTCTTTCCACTGAAGCCAACAAGGCCACACAGTTGTAGTTTCTTTTCTTTTCTTTTCTTTTCTTTTTTTTATTGAGTATTTTATTTATATTTCAGATGTTATTCCCTTACCCCATTTCCCCCCTGCCCAGGAATCCTTTATCCCATCCTCCCTCCTCCTGCTTCTATGAGGATGTACCCCCACCCACCTCCCCCACCCCCACCTTTCCACCCTCGAATTCTCCCACACTGGGGCATCCAGCCTTCACTGGACCAAGGACCTCCTCTCCCACCTATTCCCGACAAGGCCATCCTCCCCTACATATACAGCTGGAGCCATGGGTCCCTCCCTATGTGCTCCCAGACTGGTGGTTTAGACCATGAGAGCTTGGGTTGGTTGGTATTGTTGCTCTCCTCATGGGGCCTGCAAACCCTTTCAGCTCCTTCAGTCTTCTCTCTAACTCCTCCATTGGGAACCCCTTGGTCAGTTCAAAGGTTAGCTGTGAGCATCTGCCTCTGAATATGTCGGGTTCCAGCAGACCTCTAAGGAGACAGCTATATCAGGCTCCTGTCAGTATGCACTTCCTGACATCCACATCAGCATCACCTTTGGTGACATCACATGGGATGGATACCCAGGTGGAATAGTCTTCAGACGGTCCCTTTGACAAAGGAGTTAAAACTGTCCAGTTGTAGTTTCTTGTTGTGTGAGTGCTGTCTGGATGAACAGGGAATCTTCCATCCATGACACCGAAGGCCTGCATCCCAATCCCATTTTAAAGTTTTTAGAAATCCAACCACCAGCAATCGTGTGACTGTTATCAATATTAACATCATTCTATCTGATAATCCTCTCCATCTGTCACTCCTAATCCCTTTTCCTGTAACTACTACCTCTGAAAGTCTGGACATTTTAGTTGAATTTGGTTTAGCAAGAGCATGAGCAGAACTTCTTTGTCTTTTGAGTTGTATTTGGTACACATGGGCCTCTTGACCACTGAATAAATAGTGTAACCCACAAACATCACAAAACCAGAGTGCTCTAAAAATTAGAACTTTACTACTTTATACTTTGAAATATACATGCACGCCATAATTGAAAATGCATTGTGTGATGTATGTCAGTACCTGGCTTGGGTATAGCTCTTAATATAATCAATTTTTATACTCTATGACTTAAATACTTTCATGGCAGAGAAAAATTTCCCCATTAACCTATCTATGGTTTCTGTTATGGCCAAGTGTGATCAACTATATGGCATTGTTTTAAAAGCCAAATCATAATAGTGTATAGTTTTGTGTGTGCATATGTGCATGTGTGTGTGTACGTGTGTGCACCAAGAGGGTCCATAGAAAAAAAGCGTGTGACAGACATGTATGCCTTGTAATTGCAATAATTTTATAAAACCCAGCTAGATTCATATAAGTAAATGTGCGTGGGCATACCAGCACTTTCACTGCAACAGAGCATTTAGGTCAGTGTTTATAAATATTTATTTTTAGAGTTATACAGAAATAACATAGTTTCATTTTATCTAGATAAATCTCAGCATCTGAAACTATAAAAACAACAGCGATTCCAAAATGTTGAATAAGTTGATTGCAAGTTTACTTTACTTTTTAATAGTATGTTGGGTTGCTTGCAGCCCCAACCTTTCTTGAAACAAGGAGCCACCATGCAGAAGATTTCCATAAATGGTTATGCATCTCTCAGCAAGGCAGCTGTGTAAAGATTATGGGACTGTTAGTCATTGTGGTTGAAAGTTTCTCCTAAGATTATTGTAGTCCCCAGTAGCTGATTGGTTTTTATATCTGAATTATTGAGTGTACACTTGACTGACTAGAGCAAGGACATTTACATCTGTGATTTACTAGGAGACAGATGACCCGATGGGTGATTATGTATTTCTCTTTGCACATTTATGTGTTATTAGAATAATAAGGATAAAATTGCCAATGTGGTTCTGTCCTGATGCCTTTAAATAGTACCTGCAGTCTCTAGCTTGTTTTATTTTTTTCTATCATAACCTAACCACACACAGAGAGCTTACAGAAAAGTCAAATGGAATTGAACTGTGTTTATTGCCGTCGGCTTTAAAGACTCCTCTGAGAGATTTGCCTTTATATATAAAAAGAAGTATCAGGGCATTTCTAAATAGATATAATTGTATTTTTTATATTAAAAACAAACTCTTAGAAGATAAATAGTTTATATTTTATCAGTGAGCATGTTCCCTTAAATAAAACTCCTCTCTGGACAATAAAGAATTTGCAAAGATTCAGCTATTTTTTAAACAAATATTGGTTATTTTTCTAGAATTAATGATGTCGTGTGTGTGTGTGTGTGTGTGCATGAGAGAAAGAGAGAGTGAGAGAGAGAGAGAGAGAGAGAGAGAGAGAGAGAGAGAGAGAGA
>JANHMN010000014.1:31600074-31622696 GCA_030674055.1 Rhabdomys pumilio
GAGAGAGAGAGAGAGAGAGAGAGAGAGAGAGAGAGAGAGAGAGAATATGAAGATGTTTATTAGATAGGATGTTGTTGAAGTCTCTGAAAGCTTCTGCTACGGTTCTGCTACAGCTGGAAGGAAAAGGAATCTAGTCCCAATGCTTAATATGTACCTGAGATTATGCTTTGTGTTCTGTTCAGATTTTCTCAGGCTCCATCCTGAGCTACACATGGCATAGTCCTATCCTTATTTACAGATGTAAAAGCAAGATGCAGAGGGGCTGGTCATCTTCACAAGGCACAGGGCTGTTGGCAGAGCCAGGAGTAGAGGCCAAAATGTCAAGCCCCACTGCATGTGTTCAATTGAAAATGACATTTCAATGAGGCTAGGATTTATAACTCCATGATATGTAGAACTTTTTGTCTGGTAAGATTTTTCTAAATCTTAGAGACCTCATGGCTACTTTAAATTTTTTTCTAACAGTTTCCCCCATTGCTGGCATGCACAGTTATAAAAATAAATTAAGAGTAAACAGATAGCAGTTTCCTGGCTGCCTTCGTGTCTGTGAGTGTGACACAGATCTCAGAAGGAAAAATAGCCTGCAAGAAGGCTTCTGTGATATTGCTTATTTACAAATCCTTTGGCCATGTATTTATAGTATCTAATTACAGCCACATTGCTTTCCTTTGGGGGCAAAGTCGCACACTTATTTGACCACTACTTTAGAGGAAGCTGACATTGACTGACATTTCCAATGTGTCCTTGTGTACCCAAGCTCATAACTGTGACATTTGAGCTTGAAACTGTGTTGCCAGCGCAATTATCGCCGCATTTCCCTTCAGTGGGATCACTGGTAGGGATACTTCAGAGACCTCTTTGTCAGCGAGGAGAACTTTGCAAACAGGCTGCCCCTGCCTTGCAAACACACTTCCAAAAGGAGCTTTCTCACTGAATTATTTTGCAGTGACACATTATTCTAACGATGAAGTAAACATATTCATTGTGGAAAAACTGGAATTGCTAAAAGGATACATTCATAAAATATAAATATAATGGCACCACACCATGTGCCTCCTAAAATATATGCAGGCTATGCATAATATTATATATCATATATAAGTGTGAAAAAAACGGGTCAAAGAGGTCAAACATTTCAAATATTTTTACTGCCATATTTAAAATATTTGTTTATAGTGGGTTATATTTCAATAAACCCATCTAAGCTAAAATTATTGTATAAAAATGGCACTGAATACACTTAGCTAATGAACACCATAGCTAAACATTCTCTTAACTGATAGTGGTCAAAACACATAACCAACTTTCTGATACAACACTGAAGACTACCTGTAAGGCACTGGACATGGCACAGAATGTGTAAAAACAACAAGGCAAAACCAATAACAAACAGATAGGTGTGCTTGTTAAAAGGTTAAAAACTCCTTAGCGAAACCATGGCAAGACAGCAACTATCTGTCTGAGCGTCCTACTGCTCCATGTTATTTTGGTTGCGATGGTGGTATATCCTTGTAATGTCAGCATATTGAAGAGGCAGAGGCAGGAGGACCAAGAGATTAGTGCTAGGGATTGTTGAGATGGCTCAATGATAAGAACATTTTCTACTTGTCCAGAGGATGAAGGTTCAATTTCAACCACCCACATGGTGGTTCACAACCATCTGTGTCTCTGGTTCTTGGGAATCTGATGCCCTCTTCTGGCCTCCTCAGACACCAGGCACACACATGGTTTACAGGCATACATGTAGGTAAAACACCCATATGTATAAGAGATGATTTGAGACTAGGTTTAGCAACATAATAAAGCAAAACAAAAGTTAGGAACATAACAAGCAGTTCTCATATCGTGTAGGATAAGCATCTTTGCACACCATATGGGACTCTAAGTATGTCTCATGTTCTCACGGTGTAATACCAGTTTATCGTTATCTAGAACAAAAAGATTTGTCTAGCTCTTTCTCTCACTGTGGGCCATTTAATGTCTCCATTTTTTAATTAAGCATCTTAATCTTCCTATCTAACTAAATACTAAGGCAAAATTTTGGGAAACACTGTCACTGAGTCAAAACCTTAAATATCTATAAATTCGATGCATGCAATATTGCACGTTTTAATCCAACTAAGAAAAGTTTTTGCTATAGAGAAATTTTGTAATGAATTATTCTTTTAAAAGAAGAACTAATAGTTAATTTGTATTTTCATAAAAATTTTCTCTCCATGTTTTATGTATAAGAAAGTAAAGTCCCCGCAAGTTTCCTACTTAAATGCCCTGATAGTTGAGGCAGTGATTTGTTTTCTTTTCTTTCTTTTCTTTCTTTTCTTTCTTTTCTTTTCTTTCTTTCTTTTCTTTTCTTTTTTCTTTCTTTCTTTTCTTTTCTTTTTTTTTTTTTTTACAATTTTTGAGATTATAACACAATTACAACATCTCTCTCTTCCTTTTCCTCTATCCAAACCCTCCTACATATCTCTCCTAACTCTCCTCTAAACTCATGGCCTCCTTTTTACTAAGTGTGGTTGCATGTACATATCTATATACATAAATATCTCTAAGTATAACCTGCCCAGTCTATGTGATGTTACCTGGGTATGTGTATTCAGGGCTGACTGCTTGGCACTGGACAACAAGCTGGTGTGATCTTACCTGAGAGAAGACCACACCTCTCCTGCTCCTTGCTCTTCTATCTTGTCTATAATTCTTTGATAGGGGAACACTCCAAGGTTTCTTTTAAATTCTGTAGTATATTTTGACTTTTGGAATTACTGCTTCTGAAATAAGAATAAGAATCATTTTTAAAATCTTGCTCACCTCAGTGGTAAAAGGCTGTGAGACCCAGAGTGCCCAGAGATAATTCTCAAACGTGGACATGTATGATGCTGTGCCTGGTGACGTTTTATGTGTAAAGTCCTGTTTCTCCTTTTAAGACAGATTCGGTTGTTCTGGTAATATTCTTCATTCAAACCAGCAGTCCAGTTAATCCTGAGGAAACCACCGTAAGGCTGTGCTATCAGGGATAATGGTGCAAAAAATAAAATGAAAACAATAAAACCTCTTGACTCTTGTGCTTTGACACAGGAGTTCTCATCATCGTGTTCTAGATCATTATGTAATTTATTTAATTGAAATAAGCCTCCGATTCTACATCTTTGAAGATGATAGTACTAGCTTCTCCCTGGGATTGTTAAAAGGATTAAGTTAAATATTAATCTGTGCAAAAAAAAAATCAAACATAAGCCATACTAGGCAATAAAACCTCAACCAAATACTTAATCAAATTGTTAGTTATCACCAATGCTGACATAAAATCATTATCCTGATTAGTAGCCTGAGACAGGCCTTCCTGTTTCTGACAGGATTAACTGGCCTGCTTGTTTGAATGGACAGTATTACCAGATCATTATTCTAGCATTAGAAAGTGTAAGTGTATAATTTTAAATGATTGGCATAGTTGGTGCTTTCTTGATTACTGTCTCTACTACTGACTCATCTAATATGGCTAAACTCATCTTAACCTAAACGTCTCTCTTTTTCTCCCCCTTATCCTTGAAATTGAGCTGAGCTCAGAGCAGTGGGCCCTTGGTGTTTGACAAAACTCATTAAGAGGGCATCAATACGACCTTGTCAAGTAAAAAAACCTGTGGCTTTGGTGCTTATGAGATTCTGCAGGCTGCTGAGCTGTAATGTGCACCTTGTGTCAGCTGCAGCAGGTGTTTGCTTGGTAAACCCTCCCAAATCTCCTTCACCAGCATAGCAATAAACCTAAGGAGGAGTTCAGAGCAGGTGATGAGCCTGCAGCCCCTGCTTACAATGGAGGCTGAAGTAGGAGGATCATCTTTGGAGCTCAGGAGTGCAAGCTTAGCCTGAGTTAATAGCTAATATAGTGATGACATGCCTCAATATGAAGAAATAAAAATCCCAAAGATTTGAGATGACATGTAGATATCCATATATATATATATATATATGGAATTCATCCCGTGAACAGTTCTGAAGTTCTTATATTTGGTGCCAGAATTGTCCTAGGCTCAAGAGACACGAAGTCACTTAATTTTCAGCTTCTCTCTGCAGCAATCTTTCTGGAGCAGGAGAATATAATGTGGGACTTTTGGGTCCTGTTCAACATGTTCCTCTTTTGTACAAAAGATTAATGTTTCTGAAATTTCTGGCTAGCTAGAAGATATTCCAGTCATTTCACAATGTACTGATTTGGCCAAGAATCTACTCAGGCTAAAATAGGCTATGTTGAAACACAAGGCAAATGTAAGAGAAAATGGCATTGCATCAGTAAAATCTCTGCATTGTCCCCAAAGAAAGATCCCCTCCAAGGCCTATTTCATGTTTAGTTAAACTACACAATGCATATTAGTCGCTGTGTTTGATGGAATTTCTCTCAGAGCTGTGACTTTGTCAAGATGGGTTACTCTCTAGGTCCATGGAAAGAGACCACACTGACTGGTTACCTGACAAATATTCTCTCCTTAAAATTTGTAAAAATTCTTCTTCATTTGCAGAATCTAGTACAGAACATGACAGGGACAGAACAAGAGCCTTATAAGGTGCTGGCAACTAAAAAGCTTTTTCTTTTTTAAATCAAGTGCAAAAGGCTGCCAAGGTTTTTTGTTTGTTTGTTTGTTTGGTTGTTTTTTTTTTTTTTTTAATTGGGGCTGGTATATGTGGGTGCAAGAGGTGACACAATTGTCTTTCCATAAAACAACTGGTGATGTAGCCTGAGCCTATTTTCTTACTTGCCCAGGGTACTAGACTGGGCAGTGGAATGATCCTTTAGAGGCAATCACTTCAGTTCAGTTTGGATCTTGTTTGTGTGGTAGGACATTGTTCTTAATTGATGTGAACATGGTACTCTTTTAATAGCAGAAATTCTTAGTCTTTTATCCATGGATAAGTGTTGGGGTCTGTAAATCCTTAAAATAACAGCAAACATTTACCCAGTGCTTTGTCACATGATATTTGACATACTTTATTCTCTTGACTGTCATGACCCCACCACACAGATGCTGTTTTTATTCTCATTTTTAAGTTGAAAAAAAAATAGGGTTAAATAATTCTCAGCCGATGTAGTTTAAACCACAGAAGTCAGTGTAGTCTTGAGTCTAATCCAGGCTCTCTGACTCTAAGATCCCTACCTAGTCTTAACCACTATACCACACTACCTCTCTTGGAAGTTACATTCAAAGATGTGTGTAGAGAGGTTATAAGGCAGTGGGTAGGTGTGTTTATGACTTTTAAGGATTATATTTCCAAGTCATCTAAGGATGGTTCATCGCCAATGTCCAAAATTTGACATCCTCTATTACAGGGGTGTAATGTGGGTTCTGAGAGTGAGCTGAGCTGAGGCAACCTTGTCACAAGTGCAGGGCAGGGATGAGCCTTCTGGGGCTCCCTACTTGTCTTAACAGTTGAGTCACTTAGTTAGTAGATTAGGAAGATGAGGGGGTCATGAGCAGAGAGTCTGGTGTTTAACTGATGTCATTTCTCATTTCTTGTACCTATCACCCAGTATCTTCAGAGCTAGGAAAAGGCAGAGGAGAACAAGTTAAGGAGCCCAAAGTCCCAGAAACCATACACATGGAGCATCTTTCCTATATAACTGTATCATCTCGTGCTAACATGTTACCTGACATGTCACGCAAGAGTTTATTTGAAAATGCTTATGCTACTCAAAAACTATTCTATTGTCTGCGTTGTTTTTATTCTTGACCCAGAATTAAAATCATATCCCCTCTCTGACTTCATTACATCACAGCCACGTATAAAAGCATCTTGATGTCCACGTATTGGTAGAATTTGTTTTCACAGAGACTGTAAATAGTCATTCTTTGGGCTGAGAAAGCCATCTTTGCCATTAGTTAGTGGTGGGAACTGGAAGGGATGACAGTGGTCACTCCACTTGTGCTTTACTTGTGTCAAGATGCCTGTAGCCAGCCAAATTATGGCTATCATAATAAAATAACAAAGCAGTGACTCAAGACACTCCAGTGTACGTATAGGGAAAAGAACATGTCCTGCTTTTGATATTCTGCCCTGTAAACTTTAATGTTCATTAACCCATTTTAGCCTTCAAATGTGAGTGGTTTGCATCTAATAAGAAAATCACAGGCTCAAAAAACCCCACAGAACACATTCCAATCTATGTCTGATTCCAAGGCCCATGCAATTTGTATGATACTTTGGGGACCTGTATGGGCATTTTAACACAGACCACTGGGTGCTAGAGAGACAATAAGGACCAATAGATGAAAACATAAACTTAAACCAGTGATTTCTCTAAGTATCATTCAGTTATGAAGCCTGGTTGTAAAAATCCAAATGAGACCATGGATATGAAACACTAAGAAGATATTCTTTGTTGTCGTTAGCTATTTATATAGTGTTACTCTTGATTGAATGCCCATGGAGTAGGCACAGCCAAGCTTATGGAGAGTCTGCAAGGGTTGTCTGTGTAGCCTGCCATTGGGAATTTAGTGGCTCTCCTTCTGTTCAGGACAGCAGACTCAGAAAACAGGATTAGTCAGGGAGTCTGAAAGACAGTAAGAGCTCTGTGAGGTGCAATTCAGCAAAACTGACATACAGACCATTTTTCAGAACATGGGGCCAAGCTTGCTTTGATACATTTGGGGACAAGCATAGATCTGCCAACAGCAGCCACGGCGCTCACAGTACTCATACTTAAAGCCTGTGTGTTGGAACTACACATTGAAACCCAGGACTGTGTGTGTGCTTGCTTCAGTTCCCCAAACCCCTGCTTCTTTGATTCCTTTCCAATGTTTGCCATTGCTTAAGCTGTGTTTATTTTGGTAATAGGAACACCTGGCCTTTAGGTGCAACTTAATCTCTACCATTCCAAAGATTACTTTTCTGGGGTCATCTTAACATGCTGTCTAGGCAATAAATATCTCAGGTTTCTACTCATCCCAAAGGACACCAAGCTCACATTACACCATCTTTAAGTTCATACTTTTGTCCTTACCTTACACCACAAATAAGGCATTTTCATATTATAAATATTTTTAAATATGCATGAGATTTCTTGGTGAAATACAGGCATCGATATAATATTCAATTCTCTGCAAACTTTCTAATACATGGCAACCTTTTTCTTCTTCCAGATACTTCTGCTTCATTGTAGGTATAGAGAAAGAATGGGATATATTTTGTTATTTCAAATGAAAATGGGAACCATAATATTCCAGGTTGCTCAATAAGACAAGTGTCTGAGTTAGGGTTTCCATTGTTGTGAAGAGACACCATGGCTAAGGCAAATCTTATAAGGACAACATTTAATTGGTTCTGGCTTACAGGTTCAAAGGTTCAGTCCGTTATCATTAAAGGCAGGAGGCATGGCAGCATCCAGATAGGCATGGTGCTGAAGAAAGAGCTGAAAGTTCTACATCTCATTCCAAAGGCAAACAGGATAAAATTGGCTTCTAGGCAGATAAGAGGAGGGTCTCAAAGCCCACACCCACAGTGACACACTTCCTCCAAGGCCACACCCACTCCAACAAGGCCACACCTCCTAATAATGCTACTCCCTGGGCCATGTATATGCAAACCACTACAAGTGACTTATTTTTCTTGCTCTGTGTACACGTATATATAAACTTACATTCACTGTGTTTAAATACAAAACAAACACTCCTTTCTTCATATGTACATATATGTAGGTGCTTGCATTTCTTCTGGTGCCTGTATAAGGATTGTTCAGCATTAATTCAGATGAAAAGATGAAGAACCAGCTTCAAGGATACATTTTGTTTGCTCCTCATTTTCAGAGTCAGGGTCTTACATAGTCTAGCTTGGCTCAACTTGCTCTGGAGTCCATAATGATCTGGAACTTCTGATCTTCCCACCTCAGCCTCCCAAGTATGGGGATATGAAGACAACACTTTTGTTCCTATTTCATAAATTTTCAGTATGGGATGAGAAGCACAAAACAGTATTGAATCTGTGTGCTGCATGTGCCTTCTATTGGCTATTTGCCTCAGTGATACAAGTAACAACCACAAGCACACGGGGCTCAACCACATACCTCCCTTATAAATGCAATGTTATGTCTCCATGATAAATGAGGGATTGGAATTTCAGACAGATTAAGTAAACTGTGTAACACTATCCAGATACCCACTCCAAACTACATCCTCTTCTCTCCCTCTCTCCTTCCATGTCCCTCCCTCTCCTTCTTTTCCTTCTTTTCTGCAGTTATACACAAAATCCCAGCAACCATAAAGAATGTGCTATAGAAACACAGGGTGCATAATCAGGGAGATCATTGGAAACCCATGTGACTCCTTCTCTTCCTCCCTCCATCAAGCCCTGGCAGAGGGATGTGAGCAGAGTTCATTGATGTCTAGTTGGAATAAGGGATGCGGAAGTTAGAAAGAACCTTATGTATCAGCAGGTCTCTTCCAACCTGGTAGCCTAGCACAGCATTAGAAAATACAAATATCTGGCTCTTAACCCAGATCTATTGATTTGACTATCCAAGAGTATCTGCCTTCTAAAGCCCCTGACAAAGTGATCTGTGTGCTAGCAATGCAGATGGAATGATGGCTTCCATGCCCCGCCTTCATTGATAAAGTAACTTCAAGCAACATCAGAAGGCCTGAGAAAATAATAATCAGATGCTAGCAGAATCCCAATCTACACTTGAATCCAATTCTCAACATAAGATTGGAGAGGGGGGTTAGCTCTTATCTTGTGTTATAAAGTTACCCCGCAAATAGTCTCTGCAAGTCTGCCCTGCAGTGTTGCTCTGTAATATACTTAACAAGATATATGTAAGTGGGCTTTTTTGTAGTATCTTGTTACTCAAATTATACATTATTCATATAAATCTTAACAATGGATGTTAATCCATTGTTAATTAGGATGATTAACAAGGCAGAGGACCCTACTCTAATCTCTTCCAGCATTTTCATTTGGTTATATAGAAACATGTAAATACGTTATTTCTTTTTAGCAAATTGTATTTGTGCAAAGGTTTTGAGTATTGTGCTTAGATAAATGGCATCTCTCCATCCTCAGAGAACACGGTACAATACAAATTTCCTTTAGTTGAGCTATATGAAATTTGAACTAATCTGATTGTTTAATCTTCCTTTTAAATCTTTAGTCCAAAAGTCAGGTATGAGATTGACTCACACTGCAGCTTCTTGAATATATGTGAGCCTGGGAATAGCATTGCGTTCCTTAAAATCCCTCAGGAGAATAATTCACGCCATCCCTATGGCCTGGTATCATTGTTAGAATTTCATCAAATACTGAAGATGAACTTTGAAAATGTTTGAGAATAATGGGTGAATGTGGTGAAGTCTCTGGCTCCACCTCACTTGTACAATTGAGATGTGCATATCAGTCATCAATGTCTTACTGTGTAAAGTGTTGCTGATGCTGTCCTGACTTGATTATTGTCCACCTCATACATATGTTAACACACTGCTCCTCACAAATGGGTCCAGTAAAATAATAGTAACTATACTGGTAGGAAAGAAATGTGGGACAAAGGGAGAAGTCATAGGGCGGGAGGCCTGTGGGAGGAAGGCTTTCATCTCTGCCTGGATGGAGTAAGAGGCCTTCAGAGGCTCTTGCATGTGGCGAATGGTAAATCGCCACAATCCTAAGAGATCATTTTCCTGAGGCCTGGGGTGCTTTTCTGGGCCCAGGGGCATGCGTGGAATGGAAATCCATCATTTCACTGCCAGTTTAAGGAGCAGCTTTTTCCTAGGGAAAACCAAGAATGGAACAAATATGAACAGGATTTGATTTTTTTTTTCTTTTTATAAATTAAAATTTTAGTTCTAAGGTTCACAGAACCAGAAAGACAAAAGGGCTACACTTTAAGATTTTAAAACATTTCAGTTACCTGAGGAAAAACCAAAGCAAAGATGGTGCCGAGTACTCACAGAGCTTCCGGTTTGCATTTCATGAGGCAGGGCCATCTGCTCACTCTAATTCTCAAGGCCTATTTTCAAAAATTGGCCAATAATTTCAGAGATCAGTGAAATAGGAGCTCATGGTGGGTTTTGTTTGTTTGGTTTTTTTGTTTTTGTTTTTTGTTTTTCGCTGTTTTTTTTTTTTTTTTCTCATTCTAAGTTTAAAAATACGAGAACTGATCCTTTTATTTTTAAATTCTATTTGATGTATGGAAAAAATAGAACTTACATTGGAACTTGTTTTTTTTTTTTCCTGTAAAAATGAACACGTTTGCAACTAGATTATCACCAGTCACCAGGGTTAGTCATAGTTGCTGCAGGTGGAGAACAAATACTACATACATGGTGCATGCATGTGCTGCAGACTGAGACTAAATACTACATGCATGGTGCATGCATGTGCTGCAGACTAAGACTAAATACTATATGCATGGTACATTCCTGTTCTGCAGACAGAGACTAAATACTACATGCAAAATACATAACTGCTGCAGACTGAGACTAAATACTACATACATGGCACATTCCTATGCTGCAGACTAAAAGCTATATTCATGGTACATATCTGTTCTACAGACTGAGACTGAATATTACATACATGGTACATATCTGTTCTTCAGATGGAGAGTAAGTACTATATAAGCACATACTTGTACTTCAGATTTAGACTATATACGACATACATGGTATATACATGCACACACATGTACATGGTCCATACTTGTGCTATAGAATGAGACTAAATACAACATACATGGTGTATAACTGTGCTGTAGTCTGTGATAAATACAACATATTTAGTATTAAAATGACCATGGCTGTTAGGAAAGGCTCAAGTGGAGGATTCTGGCATCAGCTTCTATAGCAGAGCAATCTTAGTGGCTCCAAACCCTCTGCTACTGGAGAAGGATATGTGGTTCTAGAGCTGTCTGTGAGTTCAGACAAGGAAGGATCTGCAGCCTCCCCACTTTGAAAACTCAAGTCAACCCTGCTTCCTTGTAAAGGATCTGGATAATGAAGAGTGGTGTTTTAAATTTGGACAAACTATGAAATCATTTAGATATAATAAATCCTTACGTGGATTTACACAGAGAGTCATGCACATGCAGAATCCCATCATTTTCTGGAATCACATTCCAGGGTAGCCTCTGTACAGCAGGAAGACAGATCCTGAGCGTTAGTGACTTCCGGGGCTGTGTCCCATCATCTCTGGAGATGAGCTCAAACTTCAGCTCTGTGCCTGGAGCAGCTGCTCTGTCCCTTGTCTGATCACCGTCTCGAGGCAGAGCAGAACTTGACTCGCCTCCACTCTATAGGACATCACAGTCCATGTAATGTTAGCAAGCTTATTTTCTCACACTCCTTATGCATTTCTTGGATGGTAAGAAATTCCTTAATGAAAATAGGTGTTAGTAAAAATTTAAAGAAAGAAAAAAAAAAGAACATAAGAAGCAAAAAGGAAAGAGATTGTTGGCTTCACAGGGTCCTAGAATATGGTGGCATGAAATGTTCGAACATAAAACGTACCTTTAGTCAACACTGCAAGTTTACATACTGTGTTGGATATCGCTGTGTTAACAAACCCCAAACACAGACAATTTAAACAATAAGTTCATGTCAGTAACATTCCACAGTAGTGCTGAGAAAGGCATTTCGAACCAGGGACCAGGAATCCTCAGTCCCCTCTGTCCACCATCTGTCCTGCAGTAGAATATTCTACATCTACTTGAAAGGAGAAAGGATGCCCAGGTCAGCATGTGGTGAGAGGTAGGGGTCAGCCCAAAGATAGCATGTAGTGTTTCAGCTCACAGCCAACCACACAGCCAAGCAATGGGGCCAACTGTGTTAGGGAAGAAGCCGAGAATTGAATCTGGCAGACAGAAAACAGGATTTGCCCCATGGATGGTCTTGATTATAGAACTTCTTAGTTTTCCAAGATCCTCTTATCTTTCCCCACAAATGCATTCAAAACCATTTCAGGGAAACATGAAGATTTGCATAGTCCTTTAAAGTCATTGTTATAGGAGACCCTGCATTCTTTTTTTAACAGCCAATAAAATTCACTGCCTTAAAGCCTTAAACACAGTAACTATAATCCCCCAGTATGACAACCATAGCACATCAAGGACCTCTCTGCACACACATTCACAATTTCCTTCTATTCTCTTCTCTATGATGTGTTTTAAAATAAGTCCTGAGGAGAGCAGTTGTTTGTGGACATCATCAGATAACGTACCGGAGAAGCCTTTACCCTGGTAGGTAAAGCACTGCTGGCCCAGGCCACACCACTCTCTGAAACCCTTTTCTGTTCTCTTCTACCCAGACTGTGGAAAACCCATGTGTTTGGGTGGCTGAGGTTAGAAACTGAGTAATATCACTTCTCCAAAATAGATTTAATAGCAGGGCTGGGGAACAGTTTCCTGACCTGTTTAAGGGCGAGTACAGATCCAGAGAAAAACATGGTTGTATGAGTTTTCACATTCATTAGTGGAAAAAAATATCAGACTCACATAATACTTTTAAAAGAAACTGGAACAACAATTGCAATTTTGTTTTCAACCATAATTTTACCCTGACTTTTAAAATTTATTTAACCCATAATATTTTATTGCTAAGGATTTTCCTGAGGGAGTCATCATTTAATAATTCTTATTCATTCAATTAAGGCCTCAGGAAAATTAATTTATGTAAGTCTAAATACAACATAACCAGAGATATGATGGGAATCACATTTTTAAAAGCTAACTTTCAAAAGGAAAACAGTCTCTAGGGAGACAGTTACACCTGCAAGATGACTGTCTTCAGACATTCAAAGCGATTAATGTTCTGTTTGATGGGCTCACCCTTATATTCTTCAGAAACATAGAATGGTCATCACTGGAGAAATTGCTGGAAGAAGTGTACCCTAGATCCAAAGAAAGACAGTTTCTCACTCACCTGTTAGGGAAAGTGCTGCTGTACCATTTGGGCCGTGTTGTTCCTTCCCAGCTCCTTTCTGGCTGGGGATGACCATTTGCAGTGGGGCTGTGAAGATCAGGTCCCAGCCTCCTGCTTGGTGCTTGTCTTAGTTCCTTCCTGTTCTGTGGGGTGAAGAGGGATGCTACCTAATTGAGGATTTTTGTGTAGTTTGAAAAACATAAGAGGTTTTTTTTTTTTTTTCTTGGTAATTTTTTTTCAAAGTGAGTTCTCACAGCTGTATGATCTTTATGTGCCATAAAACCTGGACAACTCCTGATCACGTGGCTGATTATAGGTCAGACTTGAAAATACACAAAATATTCCTGATTAAAAATGTCCTTTTTGACGACAGCCTTTGAAGTGTCTTCCCAGATCATTTCTTTAAGTGAAATGTTCAATCTCATATCTTTGAGCAAATGGTCAATTACTAATCAAATTTTTAAAAAAACGATGACACTTGTTTGAAGTAGAGTCATTTACTTAATCACAGTGGACAACCTTAACCACAGTGGACAGCAATGCTATATCTAAAGGTATTTATAAATTCACAATGTTTTTATTAAGCAAGTACTACCCACAAGGCACAATTTGTAGGTGATACTGATACACTAATGAAGAAAATAGTTTAAAATATCCACACATTTGGAATGTACATCTTAATGGGAAGGAGGCAGATTAGTTTATCAAAGACTAGTGAATATTGTGAAGACATAAAGAGAGGAAGAAATCGTTAAACCTCAGAGGCTAGGAGAGCAGCTTTACATAGGACAGTATGAGGCTAGCCCACAACTTGGTAAAACATTGTCCAAGGCAGAGAGTGCCACAGGTGCAAAGAGCCCTGAAGAAGGACATGCACACACTTCAATGGAAAGAAAGGCGCTAAGTGACCCAAGATGAAAGCATAAGACGCCATTAGAGAAACTGCAGGGACTCAGATTCCCAAGGGCCTGTGGACACAGTGGGGACATGGGGCTGGTGAATGGGGACTTTGCCAGGATCCGATTATCATCTTAACATGATTATTCTGTTTGCAACTTGGAGAATAAGTGTGAGTAGGCCGACGCGGGGGCATAGCACAAAAATATGTCTCCCAGTGTGAGCTTCTTAAAACAATTTTAGTTTGTTCTGTATTAAAAAAAGAAAGAAAAAAAAACCCAGAAACATTCTCTGCCTCCTCTTTGCCTGTTGGAGTTGGAGAACCGTGTTTAGGAAATGTGGTAAGAGAAAAAAGCCTGATAGAACCGGAACAAGGGAAGGGAAACTGAGTCAGTAGTCCTCACGGGGCTGTTTCTGACTCCCAGGTACAGTCAGTCAAGAGAACTGTGTCCTTTATATACATACATATATATATATATATATATATATATATATATATATATATATATGGACAGAAACCCTTTATTAAAAATGTGGTTTGAGCTGGGCACAATGGCACATGCCTTTAGACTCAGCACTTGTGAGGCAGAGGTGGACACATCTACATGAGTTTTGGGCCAGCCTGTTCTACAAAATGATTTTCTAGGACAGCCAGGGCTACACAGAGAAACCCTCTTACAAAAGAAGAAAGAAAGAAAGAAAGAAGGAAAGAAAGAAAGAAAGAAAGAAAGAAAGAAAGAAAGAAAGAAAGAAAGAAAGAGGGAGGGAAGGAGGGAGGGAAGAAGGAAGGAAGGAAGGAAGGAAGGAAGGAAGGAAGGAAGGAAGGAAGGAAAGAAGTTTGAAAATGCTTTTATCCATCCACCTGTAGGTTTCTTTTCTCGTGCTTTTGGTTTGTTCTTTGCTGTGCAAAATCTTCTTAGTTTGACCCAATTCTCTTGTCTGTTCCTGTTCTCCTCTTTTCTTATGAATGTTAATGCATTAAAAGACTAAAATTGGGGACCCGTCTCTACTACTCATAGTAACCAACAATATCTGCCATGTCCACCAAAATTCTAATAACATTTTTCAATGAAGTAGAAAGGCAGTTCTATTAGCAGCTCTGAAATCCATATGGAACCACAAAAGACCCTGAATGGCCAAAGCAGACTTAAAATATTTTTGTATATGTGTGTGACATGCTGTGAGCATGGGTACACTCATACCATAGGATATGTGTGGAGTTCAGAGGACAACTTTTTGGAGCCTTCTTGGACTCTATCTTTGCAAACTCCCTTAACTGTTGTCACCTCTGTGGAAGCCTTGTTTTCAAGCACGGTCATATTATACAGGCCAGTTTCCAGGTTTAAATATTTGGTCCAGCACACTGATCTAATAAGTATCTCATAAAAAATGGAGCCTTTCTGTATTATTTGACCAAAATGCACAAGGCCAGTCTGGCTTATTTTTTCTTATATCAAATTCCACTTATCATCTTCATCTTAACATTTCTTTATTGTCCTGTGTTACTTGAGACTGTCACTTGTCACTGACAAGCCATAAATGACTAACTTCCTGAGATTACCTGATACCTTTACTAATAAACTACCAAATATTTTACTATAAATGAGAACATACTGTCAGTGCCAGGCTTTTGTTCATAAAATTCATATGTGAAAGAGTAATACAATTTAGTTCATTCTCTCTCACCGTGTGTGAGCGTTTGTGTGTGTACATGTGCACATATGCATATTCGTTTGCATACATGCATGCACGTGTATATGTGCATGCGTGCATCTATGCATGTGCAGGACAGCTCCATGCTACCAGTTCTATCCTTCCACCTTTACATAGGTTCTGGAGGGTAAAACTCAGAGGGCAACAAGTTCAGAATAGCAAGTGCTTTACCCACTGTGACATTTTGTTGACGACTATTGTCTTTTATTAAATACCTACCCTCTGTGGAACAATGTAAACAAGCAGCCGCAGTAACATTTAATCTGGTAAGGTTATAAAATATCCTGAGTATCCTGTTTACATTTGACATTCATTTGTTTGGTTGAAAAGACATCATGTGTGCATATCACTATAAAATGCAGTTTTCTATAGACTCTGTAAAAAACAAATACCACGATATTAATTTAAGATATTAAGTTAATTTTGTGAAGTGTCTTCTTTATTGCTGAGAAGCTATCTGGCTTGCAGAAAAATGTTGAGTGGTCCCATATCACTAGTGTTCATAAGAAACACATTTTATAACCATATGGTACTGATAAGAATGAGTGAAATACTTGATATGAAGAGGAACTCTTCATCATTGTCCAGACATCCTTATACACGTGGGTCAGCCTCCTTCTCCTCCCCAGTGGCTAGACACCAAGTGGACCCTTTCAATAGCCAACAGTGAAGAATGCTGTACCCTTGGGGCAGTTAGGGAAAAAAAACCCAAGTAACAATGTGATTGCCTATAGACACTCTCTGCATCTGGAGATGAAAGACTGACAAGTTGTTTCTACCCATTCTACTCATCTGTACCCTGCATTAGTTGTTGGGACTTCTGTGCCTTCTGTATTTCCTACCAGGGAGCTGTTCTTTCTCCTTGGTGCACCTCTACCCTCAGCCAGGATGCTACCACACCAGTATCATGGAGGAGAGAAGATGCCCTCAAAGCAGCTGAAGTTGTAAGAGCAAACTGGGCCAGCATCTGACACCTCATTGACAGCCAGGGCACACGCCTCTGATCTGTCCTGTGTGTTTCTTCCTCCCTCATGTCTCCATTTAGATACTTCTCAAAGTGCTGTTGTGTTTAGACACACAAAGTGACTCACATAGAGACAGTGATCTTGGTGGATGATCTCAGTGGAAGATAAAGATTAACAAAACTAAAGCACTGGCCTGGCTACTGGCTATACCGGGCAGATACTAGCTGCCAGGCAATGAGATAAATGCTTCCTAACCATATTCTCTTCTAATCCTCATAATGGCCTCAGAACTGCCTATGTTTATCAGGAAGTGGAACATTAAGGAAGTAAATGATTTAGCCAAGAGTATCTAACTAATACTCAACAAAACACTATCTAACAAAATACTCAAAGGAGCAAATATGGAGACAAAGTGTGGGACAGAAACTGAAGGAGGGGCCATCTGGAGACCATTCCGCTTGGGAATCCATCCCATGTGCAGTCACCAAAGGTAGACGCTGATGTGGATGTCAGGAAGTACATGCTGACAGGAGCCTGATATAGCTGTCTCCTTAGAGGTCTGCCAGAGTTTGACATATTCAAAGGTGGATGCTCACAGCTAACCATTGATCTGATCAAGGGGTTCCCAATGGAGACGTTAGAGAGAGGACTGAAGGAGCAGAAAGGGTTTACAGGCCCCATGAAGAAAGCAATAATACCAACCAACCAGAGCTCCCAGGGTCTAAACCACCAGCCTGGGAGCACATAAGGAGGGACCCATGACCCATATGTAGGGGAGGATGGCCTTGTCGGGCATAGGTGGGAGAGGAGATCCTTGGTCCCATGAAGGCTGGACGCCAAGTGTGGGGGAATGTGAGGATGGGGAAGTGGGAGTGGGAGGTGGGTGGGTGCACATCCTCATAGAACACAGGAGGAGGGGGAATGGGATAGGAGGTTCCTGGGCTGGGGGTAATGGGGTAAGGGGATAACATCTGAAATGCAAATAACATATCCAATAAAAAATTAAAATAAAAAAAAAGAGAAAGAAAATTTAACACTGGTTTTCTAACTTAAATCATCTTAGAATCCTTTCACCTGATAGCATAGACCAACAGACCTGTGTTGTAAACACGCTGCCATTCTCAGCAAGTGGCTTCTGAAGCAGCATATAGCTGCTTCTTTCTGGCTTTAGTTAAGAGTCCTAGGGTTCCCCAGAGCATTCAGCAGGGTCTTTCCCAGGAAGCCTCTGTACAGAATGCTTAGTCCAGAGAACTCACATTGATAAGGACTCATAGGAGACTAGCCATTGTAGTCCTTACTGTGCCTCACCTCAAACCCCTGGAGTCAGTGTTGAGCATATGGTCTTAAGGGCTACAGGAAATTTACTCAGGTAGGTGAGAATCAAAATATTTCCACCAGAACATCCGCATCTACCTTCAGAGGAAAAAAATATGATGAGAAACAACCCTTAGCAAACAGTTTTATAAGGTTAGTAGACAGGAGTATAGGGACAATTGAGGCTCTGTATCAGAGGTAGATAATCCGTTGCTATCCAGTGATTGCACTAACATGGAAGAATGGGGAGATCTGGGAGCAGTTCTGTTGGTTGGCCAGTTTGTCTGATTTCTGTTTGTCTCTTGAAGAAAGAAGGCTCCATAAAAAAAGGAGTGCCAGCCACAACCTTCAAGAGCTCTGAATGCATCAGGCCAACAGGTCCTGACTCTTACTGGCCCCATCAAGGGACCAATATAGCTGCATCATCACTTTCTTGCAACTGTCTATGAAAGCCAGCTCTTGTAAGATGCATGAATGCCTGCACTGCATTTAAGGGGGAAATACATGGGACGGTATAGCATCTCACTGTTGGCCATGAGCTAAGACCTTTCACAGACTTCCACACACTCCCTTAATCCCAAGAGAACCCTCTGATTCTGCAAAGAAACTCCCTCATAGGCTGTTGGAGAATCTGCTTTACACCCCACTGGTGTATTCAAATGTTTTTTGTTTTTTGTTTTAAATGAGGGTTTAGCAAATTTCAAAATGTTAAGTTGCAGAATGTGCTTTGGCATGTGTGATCTATGAGTTACTCAGGATATCACTTTCAAAGAGTTAAAACTGAAATGTCTGTCCTAGTAAGCTTGCTAAGAACCGTTCTGTTTTCTTACCATCATAGGAGACATTGAAATATAAACATAAACATAGTGTTTGTTCGCCCAGGCTCTGGAGTCAGACAGTTTGGGTTTAAAACAGACTCTTATGCAGAAAGCTCTGAGCACATTACTGAATGTAGAGGCATTTTCCTAGGTTCCAGGGTTCCCTTTGGTTAAATAATAACTATGGTGTCCCTTCCAATGGTGAAGATGTGATGTGCAGAAAGCAGAATGTGGGGTACACAGAGCACACCCTAAAAGTTATCATCACTGTCAATGTCATTATTAAGATTAGATATTTTGACTCCTCAATTCTTTGGCCACTTTCCCAAGTTTCAGATTCTATTGTGACTTGGGGCTCTACCCGACTGCCAGTGAGTCTAGTGGGAACTCAGCAGGCCTATGTGTGATCCACAGGATGCTTAGGAAACACTACTCCTTGTCTGTTTGCCAGTACAACTGAGTTAAGACTGCTTCCCCTGCATCTCTCTTTGTCTCTCTGTCTCTGTCTCTCTCACTCCCTCTCCCTCTCCCCCTTCCCTTCCCCCTTCCCCTCCCCCACTTCTCGGTTTATTAATGCCAAAGACTATGGATGAAGCCATGTTTCAAAACCAAGTAGCTCATCTCAAGCCATCTCTGTTTTGGGCATAAATTTGCTCTCAGTTTAAATGAAGCTAATTTTCAGAAAGTTAAGCCAATAATAAGTAGTCTCATGTTCGGCTGATTTGTAGCCCACGGCGTGTAACAAGTACTGTCTTTTGTTGTTTCTACTGAACAAGACCTCTCTGAAGGTGAGCCCCTCCTTCTTATAGTTGAAGGGTTTAGCCTTTTATTTGGGAGGGGTTCTTCCCTTATTCTTTGGTTCTTGATTTATTTTCTATATCACAGCTATTCTATTCTCCCCATTGCAGAAACAACGTGTTTATTTTCACAAATCAAGCCACATGAATGTAAACAGTCTCCCACATCTCAGACTTGGGCATTAGTTGTTCAGTGGCTGTGTGTCTTTCCACAGATCTCTTTATTTCGAGCTGATGGTGACACTCCTGGGCCCAGTTTCTATTCACATTCCCAGCCTACCTGTTGGCTGTACTGTACAATGTTGCCACTTTTGTATGTCCCCACCGCTCTTCTGTGCCAGTCCATATATGCAGTCTAACTCTACGTCATGTCTGAGTACATTCACCACCACCGTTTCCCAAGTTTACTTCTTTGCCTCACTTTGACTGAGCATCTTCGGCTCTGCCTGGGCCCTTTACTCCTTCCATCCACTAAGCTTCCTTTATATCTGTTGTCTTTTAACATATATATCTGATTTCCCAGTTCATACAGCACTATGCTTTATTGTCTGGGGGAATTTATAACTGGTGCTATATTTGGTCTTTGTTACTTTATAGATTTTATTGCCTTGTTGAGAAGTGCTATATTCCATATATCTGTATTTCCCCCCAGTATTAATCTAAGAACAAAGAACTACTCAAGCTTGTTCACTAAATTCTTCATTATATAAAATCTATCTATAATGTTATTCACCACTACTGATATTTGGTAATACTTTGAACTAGATATTTTCAGTAATATTGCTTTTGCTTGATAATAAATTTTGATGAAAGAAGCATTTACTATAACGGGAAGCTAGCATGCTGATGTAACCAAATACCCATCTCCCAAATCAAACTATTCTGAGAAAACTTGCATTCCCAAACTTAAAAGGCTTTCCCAGCCTGTCGCTGATATCAGTGGTGCTCTGCTCAGTGTACCAGACATTGATGAACTTTGGAAGATCAGTGATATTTTCCTGAGCAATTTTAAAGGAAAGGCCAATAGAACATCAGGTACTGTTCTCAACTCCTCCTCATCAGCCTGGTCCTAAGGCCAATTCTTTACCATGTATATGCATGGTGTGTGCCTTCCCAGCTACTCAAGGGACTGACGCTGGAAGGTCACCTGAACCTCTAAGTTTCAGACCAGTCTGATCACTCTTTGAAAAAGAAAGAAATGGATTCATTTAAAAGTAAAACTAATACAAGTGTTTCTTAGATTGGTGTAATTTTAATAAATGTTTATAAGCATTTTAATAGTTTTTGAGGCGTTAGTTTAGGTAGCATTTAAGAGTTTTTTGTGAGTCTTTAATAGGTAATTTAGATCTTTCCACTCCTTTATAATAGGTTCTCCATATTTAAGAACATTCTCTCCATCTAGTGGACAAAGTGTTACATTACATCTACAAACAAATGGCAAAGACTAGTTCTAACTCAGATCAGACATAATTTATCTAGTTAGTAAATGTTTTGATTTTCATGATAGTATTATTACCAGAATTTTTTGATATCTAGTAATATTTTTCAAAAAAAATCTACAGTAAGGTGTCTCTGTAAGTTAGAATTTTCTTAATGAAATTAAAAAACATTGTATTTAAAAAACATAAATTTATTTTTTTTTTTTGGTGATTCAGTTGGCATTGATCCAGTTAGACTGAGAAAAAGTAAACCCCAAACCACATCCTTCTATCTCCTTTATTGTTCATAAGAATATGGAGAGAGAAGCTTCCTTCTGTTTCATTTAACCCTAACATCATCCTGCTAAATAATAGTAAGAAGCAAGCACAGATGCTTTTTAGAGAGCATTTCCATCCTTAGATCCTCTGTGAGTCTCTTATTAAAGGGAAATATATTCCCATCCCCCTTACTCTTCTGAGTTTTTGTTTGTTTTTGTTTTGTTTTTGTTTTTTTGAGACAGGGTTTCTCTGTATAGCCCTGGCTGTCCTGGAACTCACTCTGTAGACCAGGCTGGCCTTGAACTCAGAAATCTGCCTGCCTCTGCCTCCCAAGTGCTGGGATTAAAGTCGTGTGCCACCACCGCCGGCTCCCCTTACTCTTCTGAATAAGCTCACTTTAGTTACTACTCCTCTAAGGAACATCACAGCTATCCCAGCCTGAATTAATACTATTGCTTTTATGCTTTTAAATCACAGTACACTCATAATAAGTGTTTTAAAAATGTGTGTTTAATGAATAGCACCCAAAAAGAGCTTTCCTAAATTCCCCTGATAGCACTCTGTGCTACCTTCAACCCCACCTTCTCTGGCTGTCCCGAGGACAGTCAGTGTGCTACAAAGCGTCTCACACCTACCCTGGTCTACAGTTTGTGCCTTGTGGAATCATGAGTTCTGTCAGGGAGGACTTCAGTCATTCAGCTTTTCTGGAACCTATCATCTTTGTCTATAAAGTGAATGTTTAATTAGATAGTCCTCCAGTTTCTTGGCAGGACCAAATTTATATATTTGTAAAATGATACAATTCTAAGAAAAATATTAAAGGGTTGGAGAAATGGTTCAGTTGGTAAAATCCTTGACACACACACACACACACACACACACACACACACACACACACACGGACCTAAGTTCACGTGTCCCATAGCCAAGTAAAAAGCCTGCTTTGGGCAACAAACACATGCCTATAATCGCATCTTTGGTGAGGCAGAGACTGGGGAATCCCTGGGGATCACTGACCAGCCAACCTCCATTAATCAATAGTAAACTCCAAGCTAAGCGAGAGAATTTATCTCAAAAACCAAGGCGGAGAGCAGTCGATGGAGATACTTGTCATCAACCTTTGGCTTGCACACACACACAGACACACACACAGACACACACACGTGTCCTTACACCACACACATAACTATGTGTACACAGAGAAAATTTGAAGTTGGAAAACAGTTTTTGACTGTCTGAGCTACATTATACATTTTCCTGTTTTTTTATTTTTTAACATTTGTTTGTTTGGTTGGTTGGTTGGTTGGTTTTGTCTTCTTTTCCTGCGTAAAGGTTTGATTTGGGTGATGCATGGTTGATCAGTGATTCCGTGATTCCCCTACCTCTCCAGCTTGGCTTACTTAGAACACTTGGTATGTGACACCAAGTATGAATAAATCTAGGAAAGAAAATTAGAAAAAAAATGTTTTAAACCAATGGGCCATAAATTGGATGTGTGTGTGTGTGTGTGTGTGTGTGTGTGTGTGTGTGTGTGTGT
>JANHMN010000014.1:31635430-31659740 GCA_030674055.1 Rhabdomys pumilio
CCGTCCTCACAGACACACCCAGAAAATAGTCTCCTAAGGGATTCTAAATCTCATCAAACTTGATAACAAGATTAACCACCACATGAGACAAGGACTATTGAATCGTAAAAACCTCCCAAGCCATTGAGTTTAAGCTACCTCTCAAACCAATTAGGTTAAACTCAATTCACCTGGATAACTGGACCTCTGTTCCTATCCTCCGCTGAACAGCCCATGACATCACAGAATCCAGAGATGACTCAGACAGCTCTTCACTCATGTTTACATACTATACTCCTACACATAGAATATGCAGTAGGGGTTGAAGGCACAGTGATGTGGGTGGATTCATTTTACAGCAAAAAGCCTTGGACACACTTGGCTTATTGGCTGGGCCCCTTTCAGATGGTTAAAATGTGTTGTTCTTGGGAACTTTCTTGCTAGTGGACATATCTCCTTACCCCCCCCCCCCTTTTTTTTTCAGACTGCTACACCTTCCTTCACAGTTACCCAGTGTCTCACACCTCTAAAGCCCTTGGTGTTGGTTTTCTGTCATAGCCCTGCTGTGGTAGTTTGAAGATGCTTGGCCTATAGGGAGTGGTACTGGTAGGAGGTGTAGCCTTCTTGGAGGAAGTGTGTCACTGTCGGGGTGGGCTATGAAGCTCTGCTCTGAGAGGAACAGTCAACCTGTTTCCAGTTTCCTTTAGATGAAGACGTAGAACTCTCAGCTCCCCCAGTGTCATGCCTGCATGGATGAAGCCATGCTTCCCACCTGGGTAATAATGGACTGAACATCTGAACCTGTAAGCTAGCTCCAGTCTAAAAGAGTTGTCTTGTTCATGGTGTCTCTTCACAGCAATGGAAACCCTAACTAAGACACCTTCCTTCCTTTAGATTGTGCCTACTAAGTAGCTTGGAGTATCACCTCCAGAACTGCTGGCTTAAGAAAGGCAGGAGAGTACATATCTACTCATGTTTTTACTCTGGTTAACTAATTCTTCCTTGGACTCTTCCTGAAATGTCTCAGAAAGAAAATTAAAATAAAAGCAGACTTGGTTCACTGGAAAGATTCTATTCCCCCATGAACTACAGAAAATTGTGTAACCTCTCGGGGATAAATTTTAGATTTTTTAGATTGTACACTGTACAATCAGGCTTTTCTAAAGGAACAGAACAGATACGAGGAAAGTCTACATGAACTGTATGAGAGGGGCTTACAGGCTGTGGTCTGGGTAGTCCAGCAATGACTGTCTCACGTTGGAAAAGCCAAGAATCTGGTAGTTGTTCAATTCAGGGAACTGGATGTCTCAGGAGTGCCAATCTGAAGCCATTGTCCCTGGGAAGTCCTAGAGTGCTGCTGGTTTGCAGAAGTCTATGCTAGAATCCAGAAGAGATAATAGTTCCTAATCCCACTGCATGAAATGAATGAATGTCTCAGCAGCCGGGTAGATTCTCCAACAAGAATGAAAAAAAAAAAAAACCCAAAAAACAAAACAAAACAAAAACCCTTTACAGGTGCTCCAGATTTATAGTGTTTATTCTACTTCAAATGATTCCAACAAGAAAATCCCTCACATGTGCTGAGCTGCTTGGGTTTTTAGTTGATTCCAGATATAGTGAACTTGACACCTGATTAGTATCATGTAAACCCATTCATATTTTAAAGTCATCTGATTTGCCAACTGAAAGCCATCTTCCATCAACTTAAGTAGAAAGTTATCAAAGCCTAACCACCCTTCCCGATTCCAGACCTCTTCCAGTTGAGGACGTTAGATTACTGGGACCAGGGGCAGAGATGCCCAGAGGAAAACCACACAGATGGGAGGGATGCATTAACTTCTCAAAGAAAACAAAATATTTGTCAGTCACCTGTAATACTAATAGCTTTATATTTTCTCTGCTTTCATCTTTAGATCACAGTAGCCCTTCGAGTCCTCATGTATTCACAAAACCAGGTTTTCAGTGGTTGATGGATAAAATGCAGTTGCTAAATAAAAGTCCCCATGGGATGGGAAACATGAGAGGCATTCGCCAATCTCTTTTTGCAGCAGGAAGTTGTACAGTGTTAACGGGCACTGAGTTGTCAGGGGCACACCTCATGACATTGTTTGGACCTAACTACTTAGTAATTGGAACTACAGGTGATTTCTTCGGGCAAAGGGAGTCTTGTAAATAAAAGTGAGACATCAGAAGCACCATGAACTAAGTTTGAAAAGCTCTATGTAAATGTATTTATTTTGTTTATGTCCTGAAGTCTGAAGCAAGACCAACCATGTGAGAAACAAATGGGGGAGGGGAGCAGAGACAACAGGTTCATCTCCATCGTCTTTGTAACAAGATAATAGACAATGTGCCTTGTTCCTGATTGTGAGGACACTGGGCTTCCCAGATCCTTTATTATCATCCAAAGTCACACAGTCATGGTGACTGCCTAGGTGGCCCATTCTTCTTCCTCTGTAGCTGGCCACTGGAATTATTGTAACTATACAACGTTAGTGCAGATTAACACAGATGTTTATGTTTTCAAGAAGCCCAGTGGTCAAGGATGCAGAGGACACTGGTTACAGTCTAGCTTTTTCCTGTTTTATTTCTTCCTATCTTGTAAGTCTTTTTTTTTTTTTTTCTACTTCATTCAATAACTGAACTATTTTATTACAGACTCACAATAGTTCTATTCATGGCAAAATGCAAACTAAGCTTGACCTCTTAGTCTCCAAATTAAGCAATTTAATACATTAGCTAATATATATTTTATATTTTTAATTTAATTACAAAACCCAATGTTTTAATTGCCTTTAACGTGGTCAGAATAAAAGTCAAGGAGTAGGCATTAACACAGAGAGATGTCACGATGGCTGGTTTTATTGCATTGTGCTGCAAGTTTTCAAATTAACAAACTGTTTGAGGTGTGTATATTACTATCCTAGTTTTCATTGCCAACCTGAAGACATGTCCCAAAATCTTAGAAGACGTAAGAAGAGAAGTATTTGTCTTAAATCAGAGAGAAAAGTGAATTTGGACAAATTATCTTACATGTATTATTTCTATTCATTTCTATCCCATCCTTAGGAGAATTTGTCTAAATGTTTAACACACAAGTTTTTTTTTCTTTCTTTCTTTCTTTCTTTCTCTCTCTCTCTCTCTCTCTCTCTCTCTCTCTCTCTCTCTCTTTCTTTCTTTTTTTATCTATTGATTGATTGATCTGTGTAACCCAGGCTGACCTTTAATTCATAACCATCATCCTGCCTCAGCCTCCCCAGTTCTGGGATTACAGCCATGCACTGCCCAATCCAGATTACAACTGTCTTTATTTTATAGATTTGTATGAATGTGTGAGCATGTGTGTGAGTGTAATGTATGTGCACATATATGCACAGGTCCTATGTGCATGGGCAGAGACTAGGCAGCATCTGGTTCTGTTCCATCAGTCTCTGTATTATGTCTTTAGTGTCTTTCCCTGCACCAGACGTTAGATTGTTGACTAGCAACCCTAATGATCCCCTTCCCACAGTGCTGGGCTTATAGGCAGGCAATTAGCTGTGCCTAGCTTTATTTAAATGTGGGTGCTGGCATCTAAATCCAGACCCTCATTTTTGCACAGAAAGTGGTCATATCCACTGGGCCAACTCTCTTTTCTTGATCTTCATACACACTATTTTCCTTAAAACCTGTAATGGTGAAAAAATAACTGAGGAAAAACAGTCACCTAAGATTTCCTAGATTACAAAAATGTAAAGGAAACAGTGTGGTAATGAATTATTTTTGTAAGTGAAAATAAAAGCCCCATGACACTGGGCATTAAGCAAGTCTTTGAAAAAATTAAACACTTGATTGAATAATAATACTACTACCTCACCGTTTATGAAATGTAATACCTACTTTTTTAAATGTGGAGTAAAAGCTGTTTAATAATAAAAATTATTATCTGACACTCCTATAAGCCATCAGATTTCTGCTAGAAAGCCAGCTAGGATTGTCTTGGTTAAGGAACAGCTGGCTCATTTATTTATCAGCATGCTCGTAAAGGACTAGGATCTATGAGAGCAATATGTGAATTACTGGCTAACTAAAGACTGGAAAATGGAGACACCATCTTCAAGGGGGAAAGCCTACCTGTCGAAACCTGTACTGCCTGGCTTGGCCGCCACTGTGTTGCAGACTGTTCTGCCTCACGCTTTGGGGCCAAAATGTCGTGGCCCGCTCTGCTGCTCTGGTCCTCAAGTCAGGGCCTAGCAAGAGACGTGAAGAATGGAGACAGGACAGGGTGTGTAGTCAAGTCTCTCTCATTTATTTTCTCTCTTATTGTCTTTCCATTGTCCCTCTCAAAGGGAAGACCGGGGTATTTATATGCTTTTGCCATGTGCCTTGCAGGTGTGGATATGACAAGCCTTACAGGCATGTATGGCATGGATAACACATGCACCGCATGCCTTGCAGGCATGGATACCACATGCACCTTGCAGCTGGGGTCACTAAACAGCAAAACAAGATATGTGGGATGAACAAGATATTTATCAGAGTGTGCTCAGCTGTTGTAAGCTGTTGAAAACCAAGTCTCATGTCAGGGTATATGGCTTGAGATGGTTGGTTGCAAAGCTGATAGCCGCTTTCTGCTACAAGTCGGCTCACAACACCGACCCATTAGTCTGGATGGTGCTTCCATGTTACAGGGCCCTATAGAGAAGAGCCAGAGCCAAAACAATGGGCTCTTCCTGTCCCCTTCAACTTGCAAAGAACATATGGTTTGAACAAGCTGTGGACCTCAGACTGGTGGCTCTCACTTTGATCTCCAATCCCTACTTGTCCCTTCTAGGTGTTGAAGTGGACAGAGAACCCTGCTCCAGTGCATCACAAAATGGAAACTTTCTGACCATTTTTTGGTGGCAGGTGGTTAGGAAGAGATAGACGGTGGCAGGCTTGGAGAAGGAGAGGAGTTGGTTTTTCTAGGAGCCATCTGGTGTGTGCTTCTCAGCACACTCTGAGGGAAGGAACGTAAGTCTGGCTGGTGTGCTTGAATGAGGCCTACTTTGTTATTTGTTATTGAGAGTATGTACAGCAGCTACGCCATTCAGGGTATCGTTTTGAAGGCAATGCAGAGCCATGAAAAAACAGGACAAGAAAAACTACACTTTCGTCTTTATTTTTTAAAATCCTAGACAAGAAAAAAGAGAGGCAGCTGATATTGAGATACCAGCATAAATATCTGCTCTGTTACATATCTGTCACTTGAAATATGTATTTTACTTGTCAGTCTTGGCTCCTTTGCAAGCCATTCTTAGTTTCTGTCTCTCCCCTTATCATTCTCTGAGCCATATAAGGAGAGACAGCTTCAGCTATAACAGTGATTATATGGTGTGCTCCTGGAGATAAGCTTTACCAGGGAGTGCCATGCACTAAATCGTCCTAGCTCCCTGTAGTAGCAAACATTTAGATACTCTATCACAGATATGGAGGAAACAAAGGCCTCATTACAAGTATAATTTTGCTTCAGAAAATCCAAGTCAAAGGAACAGACCCTAAGCTTTGCTTATAGACTTCTGGTGTGTTGAATGCTTCAGTTTGGGTTTGGCAAAAAGGCTTCTCCATTGATCGGTATTCCCTACCGAATTGTCTCTCAGACCCTGTGTCAGCTTTCCCTTCATCACCTTAAAACTTCGGGGTTTTTACCAACCTTGGGTCAAAAAGGAGGTTTTTATCTCCAAAAATACCGTAAAGGTGGGACTAAACACACATCAGGCATCATAGCAACCCTCTCCTTTAAAGCAGAGACTAAAAAGTAGAAACAGAAGAATAATAAACAAACCGACCCCCTGCAAATGTAAGAGGCAAAAGAAATGCAGGATAACATGTAGACCAAGTCCTTCTCAGTCCTCAGTGTTTCAGCCAGGAAGAGCAAGACTGCACACCTCGTTCATTCCTGCTCGACACTTGCAGGATTTCAGAATTCAATGTAACCACCAAAGCCCATGGTGTTTGCTTGCCTTATGTCTCGTTTGCTCGTGGATGGTGGTTAGCATATTCAACACCACACAGACACACAGAATATTTCCTTGACTGCAGATGTTTCCATTGGGCAGCATTATTCTGGAGACTCTGGTATTTACTTCTAAGGGGCTTATGATAGTCCAAATTCATTTGAGCAACCGGTAAACAATATTGTCAAAACAATGCAGTTGGTTTTTTGTTTGCTTGTTTGCCTGTTTGCTTGCTTGCTTGCTTGCTTGCTTGCTTGCTTGCTTGTTTTTTAAGCCTGGGTTCATATTCAGTTACACAGAACATCTCCATGTCTTGGGATTTTAAGACCCATTACAATGTCAAAAGAGCACCAGAGAGACCAATGCAGGTCTCTGACTGCTTATTTTGCCATGGAAATGGCATTAACAAAGCCATTCTGACTAAAATATATAGTCAGTTTAATTTTTAAAGACATGAGACTCTCTCTCACGCAACACACACAAAAGCATAATCTCAGGAAAAAGATGAGTTAACCAAAGGAATATGAAAGTTTTCAACACTTCTCCACAGTCGGTATTTACTGCTACTTTGACAAGGACCAATGAACATACTCTGCCTGAAAAACTCTAGGGTCCAGGCTAACTTCAGGAAACTGATGATCTCTGCCATTTGCCAAGGGTGTAACTGGCTCCTGGTTCCTTGTCTTGGAATGGGAATATGAGAGTACCTACTCATGCAGAGTCTTAAGAATTAGATCCTGTCTGTCCTTCACTTTTGGCACATAGTAGACTTAGAAAAAGCCTTCTCTATTTGGTTAAGTCTTTCCTTTGAACCCAACAGGCCCATTCCACCGCAGGCAGACCTTTAAGGAGTTTGCCCTCACTAGCAGTAAATCTCCCACACAGACGAGCATTCTGGAGAAAACCCAAGAGAACAGGGCCAATGACGTTAAGAATAAATGGAAGGCCTGTCAAATAACGTACACTGTGAAAGAAGAGCCTGTTCCTAGAACACAGAGTGAGGGCACTTGTGTAGCCTCTTTCCCTCTGGGTACTCAGCCTAGGACTCGCAGCCCCCTGTGGCCGAGTGTGACATCAGCACCCCTGGAAATTTTCCTCGGCTGCATCAGTCTTTATTAAGCAAAATAGTATGATATGCTTTGTGTTCCTGTCTGCAAGTATTTTCTAAGCTCCTTTGAAGTTTGAAACTTCTGTTTGTAAATATGAAGAGTGGATTACTTTTGCACTGCCATAGAGCTTCTTCGTTATCGGGTATTTTCCTTAACGAAGCCAAAATTTCTGTCTCTACAACACACTTTCAGTGTTAGACCACAGAAGGTTTGCCTAGGCTGTTTAATAAATTCTCAGTGTTATGCCTTATCATCATTGCAGATTGCCTTTTTAAAGATTTATTTAATATGAGTATGTTGTTGCTGTCTTCACACACATCAGATCCCATGTGATGGGATGGTTGTGAGCCACCATGTGGTTGCTGGGACTTGAACTCAGGGCCTCTGGAAGAGCAGTCAAGACTCTTAACTGCTCAGCCATCTCTCCAGCCCTCAATGCACATTCTTAATGAGAATCTGAACACATATGAAGCAAAAACTAAGGATTTATATTTTGGAGTTTATGTTTTTACTTATTGATTTTTAAGGTGTGTGTGTTTGTTAGTGTGTGTATTAGTGTGTGTGCAGGTACATGTATGTGGACATGAAGGACACACATGTGGAGACCTGAGGACAACCTTAGGCATCCTTTCTTAGGCATCATCCACATTTCATTTCAAGACAATCAATCTTTCATTTGGAGTTCATCAAATATAGCAGGGTGGGCGGCCTCACAGTGAGCTCCAGGGAGCCATCTTTTCCAATGCTGTGATTACAAGAATGCACCACCATGCCTGGATTTTTTTTTTTTTTAATGTGGATTCTAGGAATCCAACTGAAGCCCTCAGCTTTGTAAGGCATGCTTTGCTGGTTGATCCAACTCCCTAGCTTTAGTGCCTCATAAAAAGTTTCCCTGTGGGGTAGACTAGGCTAAATAAGTTAATCTTCTGAATGTCTGGTGATCGATGGGATTCTGCCCCCCAGGTCATTTTTTCCTTTTTGAAACTTAGTAGAAAAATAAATGTTTATAATAAGAAAGTAGGAACCTGAAATCCTCTTTACACATTATATAGTATGTGTGTGTATGTACTCTATAAAATACATGTTAACTTATATATATCAATATAATATCATATGCTATTCTCAGAACTCTTGTGCCCTGTTTGTAAGTATGTTAGTTAACTATTTCCCAGAACTCTATTTCTAGATCAAAAAGTAAATAAATGCTCTTTTACTAATTTCTCTGTTATTTAATTTAAGGTTGTGGGGTGTGAAAGTCATCAGGAAGGTTGAGCTGGTTTTAAGTTAGTGATGGGATGGTGTTTAGTTGTTTGTAATTTTCTGTTTAATTTTATTTTATTCCTCTGTATTAATGTCTGATTATCAGCTTAATGACATTTCCATAAACTGAGAGCTATACTGCAGAGTCAGTGCTGCTGTCTGGTGTGCTTTTGGCTTCTGTAAGTGCATGGTAGATGGAGAATCACATATGTGTTAGGGCAGAGCGCAGAATTCAAATGGCTTGAATTCGAATCCTCTTCAATTTCATTACAGACATAGGATTTTGTGTGTTTCTTGGGACTTCCTTTCTTCAACAAAAATAGATAGTAACTAGGAGATACTCACTCTGAAATTCTTTGCACAGTGAGTCATTTGACAAATATTAATTATTGCTGCATATTGATGGTGACTATTTACAATTATTATGATTTAATCTTACATTCTATTGATAAAAGTATTTTAGTAAAATTTGTAGGTATTTATTTGTGCATGTATGCATGCATGCATGCATGTGTGTGTGTGTATGTATATGTATGGTGTGTGGTGTGTGGTATGTGGTGTGTGTACGTATTTGGTACTATAGATTGAGCACAGGACTTTGTGTAAACTGTTGAAGTATATTTCAGACTTTTAAATACATTTTGGAGGTAGGGTCTTGCTAAGTTACCCAGGCTGTCCTTGAACTCACTCTGTAGTTCAACCAGGCATTGAGTCTTTGTTTCTTCTGCCCCAGCTTCCTTAGTAGTAGGGATTGTAGACATGTAACATAAGTTTTGAACTCTTACTTTAAGAAATAACAGGTATCTGGACTTGGTGAGGTATGGCTTTTATCCCAGCATCCAGTAGACAGAAGCAGGTAGGTCTTTGTGAGTTCAAGGCTAGCCTGAGCTACATAGCGAGTTCCAGCCCTGTCAGCACTGCATGCTATGTTTATAAGAAAGAAGGATAGAAAGAAAAGAAGGAAGGAGGGAAGGAGTGGAGGAAGGAAAGAAAACAAAAGGAAAAGAAACATCATAAATGCCTCTGTCACTGAAACTAACAAGGGCCAATGTCTCTTGATTCCCAGTCTTGAAACAGTTACTGAGAGAATCATATTTGCAGGAGCTAACCATGGCTGAGATGTCTTTTAGATGGCTCATCTCTGTATTTAAATGTTGTACCTAAGAAGGTTTGCTTTTGAGTCTCTTGGTCTCTTGTCTACATCTCAGGACCTTTAGTTCAGAAATAGTGAGAGTGGAAAACACTGAGGTGAGGGTAAGGTGACCAGGTATGGAGGATGGGAGCACTGTCGTTTTCCTTGTCAACATACCACTGAGCCTGTCCTGCAGATTCCCAATAGAACTGATCCAGGAGCAGCAAATCTTTCTCTTGCAAGATTGAGAGGTGGGACTCTCTGTGGCCATAGGCGTGACTTTTACTTCACTCTGGTTAACAGGGTATGGAAACAGACATAGGGCACCTCCTTCCACATCAGAAGACTCAAGAGCAGTGTGACACTAACTTCCACAGTGACCTGCAGTGGCTTATTCTGTCTGCTCTGAAAGTTTCTGTATGCATTTCTTTCTGTAGTATTCCCTAGGTACCAATCTGCTTGCTGCAAAGGTGGTCATCACCATAGGCTAACCCATTCTAAGTATCATCTCTCTGCCCCTTGAATTGCAAGCCTTATGGATGCCGGTTAGGGGACTTGAATTCTTTTCACTTGCTCAGGAACAAGCTGATAGTTCAAATGAACTGTCCTCAGTGGGGGTTATGTCAGGGTAATGTTTGTGTAAAATAACTACATTCATTTAATTAAAAAGTAGTTTTTTTTCTGAAGTGTGTGTGTGGCAGTGCTTGTCAGAAATCCCAGCACTAACAGGCCCAAGGTGGGAACACCACAGATTCAACATCAGCCTGGTATACCAAGCAAACTCTTATCTTTCAATATAAGTAAAACAAAATGATTGAAATAAATAAAATATGTTGTGACTGGATAGATTAAGAAATAACCACTGAGATGTAAGACATCCTTTCTTCAACTTACTGAAGCTGAGAAATATTACAGAGTCCCAGGTCCCAGCTTCCCAATTTCTTCCAAGAAGAATATGTCACGACTTCTTGCATTTCCCTGCTTCTTCAAGACATGTCACACTGACACCTTGCTCTTGTATCCCTAGTCTACTGGAGCTGACGTTACCCTAGCAACAGCACCCACACGGTAACATTCCCCTGTAAGTACAGTGGCTGGAACTCAAGTCAGTTGAAAAGTTTCGTAGGGTTTTTTATTAGTGGATGATGCACTCCTATGTTATGTACAACTTCTGGCCTATCCAAGGCTTACACATGACCATACAGATCACTTGATGCTAATCACCTACATGTGTTAGATGCCCAGGGTACTCTCACAGAAGCCAGTTCTGTCGCTGGTTCTTTGCACTGCATTCCTGGCTAACATCTACAATGGGAAGTCTAGAGAAAGGTGCAGGCCCAGAGCTGAGAACCCTTTTCTACTTACAGCACATCCGTTGTGCCTAAAAAGCAACGTTGACACTGGTTGGTAACCAAGGAGACCCTCTTTTGTCCAAGGGAAATGGACAGTGGTTAACATCCTGGAAGACATGTTTTTGACCCAGAGGCTGGGAAGGACATGTACTGAAGATAAAAATGGAGTTACTGTAATTCCCAATGGGATTTTCTCGCAATGGAATGTACCATTTAATGTTGATCAAAAGTGGTCAGAGAACTATTGGAGACTTCTAACACTGCCTCTGGTTTGTTTTTCAGACATGGAGATGACTTGATTGTGACTCCATTTGCTCAGGTAAGCAGACCTTGAAGTGTGTAGGCTCCTCAAAGATTTACACATCTGATGTGGAGATTTTATTCTGATTCTCAATATGACTTTATTATATACACCTGTGTAGATGCGAATTGTTTTGCTCATTCTAGTAATTAAAAGGCGATGTTGGAGAATGTAACCTTAGCCCTACAGATATGCTTTGTGTAAGACTGTTAGACCTGAGGAGTGTCTGTACTTCAAATAACAAGTTATCTAAGGGAGACAGTAGGTACTCAGCGGGCCCCTATTTCCCTAAACTGGAATTAGCACCAGAAGGAGACTATCTCATGGATTAAATTACATCTAGTATAATTAGTACATGATCTGTTTGAAATTCAATAATCCCGTTCAACCTGATATTTTATTTACTCGTTTTTTTTTTACATGTGTTATTTGCACAAAGATTTAACTGATTTTACACACTTGTGTCTTTTCCAAGTAAGGGAAAAAAATATTTCAACTCCATGGCATAGATGTGAGATGATAAAATGACCTAAAGTGTGTTGGACTGTGTACAGAATGGTTAAGGATCAAATGTTTTGTTGAGCGAAATGGGACCTTGTACATCTTGGGTAGGCCTACTTATCAGAACAGAGCCTATAGAACCTGTTATTCTAATGTCCAAATCATAACCAGATTTAGGTACTAGCTAACATCTAAACTCTTTTTTTACTCTGAGTTTTTAACGTTTCAACTTTTATAAAAGCTCTGGGGCACCCCGGTCCACAAGGGAGGAAAAAAAAGGTGGTCAGCATTAATTAGTTTGTACATTTTATCTTAGAATGATTGTGCTCTGTGCTCCAATCTTTCAGTGTGGTTTCTTAGGCATGAAGGAGTCCCCTTTAACTCTCTCTCATGTCCGCTGTTCATCTCTTCCCCTTTGAACGTAGCAACACTTTAGCCAGCGTCCTTAGGGCTGGTGAAGCAAAACAAGTTAAAATAATGCTGGGGAGCTGGCTCTGCAGTCAGCTGCTCATTTTCCACGGTCCCCACTGGTTTCCACTGCCTTCTAAAACCTGAACCTGGTAACCTTGTTCCTGGTGACAAGCATTTAAACCCTAGGCATCAATATCCATGTCCCCTTTAGATGCAGGAGATGTGGTCGCTCTGAAACCAGGAACAACTGTGTTATCTTGCTTGTACCAAACACACTATGACACCCAGATAATTTCAGGGGGGAAATACAGAGGCCATTGTTAACACGACAGAGAATTAGCATTTCACTAGGGATAGGCCATCAACAATATATTTATACGCTCCTGTGTATCCCTTCCCGTTCCACCTCAGAGCAGTGGTCTTCTGGCCAAGTTCATTGACTACATGGGGCAATGGGGAAAGTTCATTGTCTTCTTTCATTTGCTTTTCGTTCCACTTTTATAAAACAAAACAAAAAAAAATCAACAGCTGAAACACAACTTGCGGATCATCATGATAAATTACAGCTATCAGGATGAATTTACAGCTAGCAACCCTGTCCATAGCTCCATTCTTACTAGGCCAAGTCATGAATCACCCAGCACTTTCTGACAAAGAGAATCAATCACTTCATGTATTTTAATAAAAGTATGACTTTGAACCGAGGTTTTATTTTCAACAGAGCAAACTTTTTTTATGCTGTAAATAATTCTCCACTAATTGTTTTATTTCCTGAAGCAACTCCTAAGAGTCTTTGACCTCACAAGGACACATCATCTCCTCCCGGCCCTGTATGTCACAGCCTGTGCTGTACTGCCACCTAGTGGCATATGCTGTGCATGGTCTGGAAAAATATCCCCCAAAACATTTCATCCGTTCACTTTAACTGTTTAATGAAGCCAGCATTCCCCCCACCCCCCACCCCCCAACATCAGTGAATCCTATTGGCTAAGAAATGTTTGAAAGCACCGTGGAAAAACCTGAGAATTGTGTGCATGGATATTCCCACGCTGTGACCTAGTCCATGAACGATATTTTCCTGTAGTGTTAGCACTGTTCATTGTCAAGATTTAGAATTTTTTATCATTCTTTTGTTTGTTTGTTTGTTTGTTTCCTTAAGCAATTACACACTTACTGGAGGTGTCCGAAGAGAAAGCAATGACTTTAATTTTTAAGCCTAAACCATCTGGAAGAAACTGTAGAGACCCTTTGATAACAAGCTTTAAAGAGGCCAGAGAATTCTAGGCTCTGTAGAGCCCGGCTGCAGCTTCCAGTGCTGGCCTGAGTCTATGGCAGAAGGCTGCTCTGGAACACAAAAGAATCTAAGAACTTGACCCTTCACCCAGAGGTTCTTCTAAACCTGTTTCCTCTTTTCCTTCTCTTCCTCGCTCATGGCTTGCTTTCCTCCGGTGTCCTGAAGGACAAGAGTGTTGAAGAGAAGAACTTAATGACATTTCTAGGAAGAATGTCAGTTAGTCACTCAGGCCCGGGACAACCTCATGTGTGACAGATTCATCTGGGAAACTTGTGTCTACATTTCTGCCAGGATCATATAACTTACACAGTGGAAGATATTGTTAGCGTTTAAACAGAAAACCATCTTTGTCCTGCCACAAACCAAAACAATGTTTTGGTACTCACATCCTTGTGTCTTCGGTGTCGTTTACTACAACAGAATATATAAATTTCATATGCAGAAATACAGGCTAAAAGTCAGGAGACCAAAGGCAGGCAGCCCAAGCCTGGGAGAGGTTGCATCCCTCACTTTCTTTTGAAATGTGTCATACTAGATATGTAGTAAATATCTAAAGCAGAAATAATAATAGTAAAATAAAGTTAAGAAATGGAATAGTGCCAAAGCTTCAAATACCGCTTAAGTGTCTCTCTCCCAATCCATTTGTCTGTCTGTCCCATTCTATTTGTCTGTCTGTCCACTGAAAGAGCAATCATTTGATTTTATCCAGATTATGAAGCACAGTACAATTTACTTGACAACTTTTTTGTTGTTGTTGTTGCTTAAATTCTTCAATATCCAAAAGATAGGAATTATTTAAAATAAATGCATAAAATGTGCATACTAACCCCCCCTCCAAAATTCAGTTTAATATCTTACTAGTATAATAAAAGTTAAAAATGACATACAGGTCAGGTATGGTAGTAAGCACCTTTAACCCCAACAATCCAGGAATGAGGCAGGCAGATCTCTGAATTAGAGGCCAGTAGAGTCTAGATAGGGAGTGCGAAGCCAGCCAGGGCTATACAGTGAGCCCCATCTCAAAACAAAGCAAGCCTCTCTACAGAAAAGATTTCATTCATAAATTAATGTTTCCCAGAATGGGCTAATGTTTTCAAATGATTATAAACTCTGAATTACCTTTAAAACGTTTCCTACAGAAATGAAATGCTAAATTACTACTTCTACTACCCAATGGCCAAATGCTGCTGGGTGAACACAAAAGTGTTTTGTGATAAAGATCTCAAACTTCTGAGGTTAAAATCTTTACCTAGAATAGGGAGTAGCCAGCTGATGCGACCATTGTATTTAAATATTTTATTAACATGTTTGCTGTTCACATCTTAGAACACAAATTAAGTTGTCATGATTTCACGACTGGATCATTAATCTTTTTATTTCTGCATCATTCAGAATTTCATGCCTCATGAAAGACACTATGGTCTGACGTCAGCGACTAGCTATTTGGATACTTCGTCGCAGGCGGTGTGACCTTTCAGAGTTGTGTGTGATAATGAGCCAGGTTTTCCAATGACTGGCTGACTTACTAGGAGGCTCCATGAACTCCTTCAGGGGGACCGCTGAAGGTCACCACTGCTGCAGAGCATAAACAGCCCCCTTTGACTTGCACAAACTTCCATCAGCTTCCAAAAAACAAATGCCCGAGACACAGAGTGGCTTTCGTCTGGACCACTGTCCGATGAAGAAACTTGGGGCACAGTTCTCAAACCCCTAGGTCAATTAGAAAACTGAGGATTCTGTGTATTGCCACTGATAAGCATTAAACAAACGTCCCATGGACCTGATAATTAAATGGAAGTTTTCATAACAAACGCACGGTCATCACATACTTTTTGCTTAAGAAATGTCATTGGTATTAACCTGTAGTTTCTGTTAACTGTCAAAGCAACCCTAATGGGTAGACAGCACTCTCTTGACACAGAAGGTGTCATACCGAGTGTGTGCATTTAACACATGGCTTATGGACGTGTGAAGTCAACTCACGTTGTGTGAACTCTCTACAGGCACTGAGTTCTTATTGACATATCTAATCTAATCTGTAGAGTCCACCCCTGAAGAACGTAGCCCGTTCTAGGAGCACACGAGAGTCATCAGGCTCCTGTAACTTCTCTCCATGGCTTACTCCCATTCCTTAGGCATCTTTTACTTCTGATCTGAGTTAGAGTAAAGAAGGAGCTATCAGAGGTGTGAGCATCCACTTCCTGACATATTCACATACATGCGGATATATTACTTCCATATATTCATTTCTTCAACGCCATCTTATTGAACACTTTCTTCATGCTGGACAGCGTACAGAATGGTACCCTTTGCACACAGCACTATCGTCTTCTGTGATAGTGTCTTTCTGGGGACTTCTTATATTCCACAATATGCACAAACTCCCCAGAGGCAAAGAATATCTATGAACTAACTAGCTAGCTTAGCCATATGCAAAGGTGGAAAAACAACTGAAGATTTACTTAGCCTGATGTCCTGAGTTCTCGGGAATCTTGACGAAGTTTTCTAAGGAATTAGAGACTAGTTTTACCGTCTTTTAATCACTAAACCGAGACTTTTGTGATAGTTTGTATTATAATATTTCATAATTGCATGAAATGCAACCATGTTTTGCATGCGCATTGCTGGGGACATCGTATTGAGGCCTCAAGGATTGGGGAATAATACTGCTACTGTTACCAGAAACAAAGCCAATGAGAGGGGGTTCTACAAAATGCTCAGAGTTTAACCTCCCTGGATTTCCTAACCAGGATTAAAAATTTTACTAAGTCCTGGAAGATTTTGTAATGGTATATGAAACTGAGTTGCAAGCACCATGACTTTTTTTCTTTAAAAAACATGTTTAGTTGTACCCAACAAGCCCCAGATCAAAAACGCTAAGCAATTCTCTCTCTCCCTCTCTCTCTCTCTTTTTTTGTCATAGGTCTTGGCCAGCCTGCGAACTGTACGAAACAACTTTGCTGCATTAACTAATTTGCAAGATCGAGCACCCAGCAAGTAAGCCCCCCTCTCTCCCTACTCTTTCGGCTGAACCTTTAGTGTCTTCTCAACTTGCACTAAACTCAGGACAACACATTAGACACCTCTGAATCACCTCCCTTGTCTGGCTGTGTGCCCCACACCATACGTTGTCTACTTTATTTTCTGTAATGACTTTGTAGTGACACTTGAGGCTTGAAATACAGAAGAGGCAAAAGCAAATGCGGTGATGCCCTGGGTAGAAGGCACCTGGGAGGACCGGTCCTCGGTTGGTTTCCCTCCCAGGACCATCTCAGTTTCTACTTGCCTTGGGAACTGTCCATGGCTTGTATTTTGTTGGCATCTGTGTTCCCAGTTCCCTTCCTGACACCCACCTTGCAAGTGCTGCAAGGAGTCAAGAGGTCGAAGAGCATTTGCACCCCAAGGGTGTGCTTTGAGGAATCTATTCCTTGCCAGTGGCAATTTCTGTACAATGCGTGTGCCATGCCATACTAACCCCAGCAGCTTCTGGGGCTTTTGGAAAAAACGAAGTTCCTTTAAGTTTCCTTCAGATACCATCACCTAGGTAGCAGCATTTAAATTGGTGACAGTTGATTTGACAGATGTGAGGGTATCACACTGATGGGTTGTGTCTCTGAAGAGATGGCCATTCGATCCCAAGCTACTTCAGAACTGTAACTTTGCTACTGTTAGGAATTGTAAAACCTATTTTGCCGAAGGGGTTGTGGCCCAAAGGTTGAGGACTGCTGGTCTAGAGGGCGCAGCATTTGCCTGCTGTGTATTTCTGGCACCTCTGGAACGTTTCCAAGTCGGCCATCTCGCTTTGAGGAGGATTGTGTCCCTTTTTATTTTCTTTAGGAAAGGATTTGAGGGAGAACGTGTCCTAAGCTTGACCCCAGGTGGGTAATATGAGCTAATCACTAACATTTTTAAAACCCACCTTTAGTTTCTAGCACCTCACTGTCTTGATACACACACACACACACACACACACACACACACACACATATATATATATATATATATATATATATATATATATATATAACATATACAGTGAGGATTGGCTCATTCTTCACTAAATGATATAGTAACGTCCTCCTGAATCTGATGGTCAGTATTTATGTATTATTGTTACTCTTTGGGTGCCAGGCTCCCACATGTAAGCCATTGAACTGATTTGAGAAAAGGTGAATAGTAACAAGACAATGATTTGGCTCTACAGCTATACAAAAGCATCTCTCTACAGGTATACAAATGCATAGCATCTTCATTTGCAAATACCACGCCAAGGGACTACTTTCTAAATTTTTACCGAACAAGGACTGAAAAATTCTTATCAATGTATAAGTAATTTGAATAAACTCGGGACTACAGCAATGCCACCCAAAACATGCTCTGTCGGGTGTGCATGAGAAATCTTTAGCAAGAGCATAACCGTGCTACCTAGATTAGAGCAGCCATCTAAAACAATAGATGTTTAATGAAGCATTTTAGTAAGTTTACATTTCCATTTTCTGTTTTACAATAGAAATATAAAATAATTCCGTCGTAAATCTTGGTACATTTTCAGACACACACAAAATTTGAATGCAAAACTCGCAACCGTAAACTTCAGCACAGTGATGCATCTGGGAGGCTGAGTGGAGCCTGTCAAAGCAGACAGGATGTTAGAACGGCTTCCCTCAGGAATCCTGCAGCTCAGGGGGGAGACACATCCTGTCAGCCAGATAAATGGAAAGAGCTAGCTGCAATCTGCACATGTTTGACAGTCCAGATCTCTCCCCCCCCACGCACATGCACACGTATACATGCACACGCATACATGCAGCACACACCAAATAGTCGACAGCAGAGCACAGTGTAATGTTAGTGTCACAGTGTACCAGTTCAAACCTCAGCTTCAATACCCTAAAACATTCAGCTTCTCAAAACTTATTGCTTTCTTCATTATCAACACACACACACACACACCAACACACATACACCACACACACACACACACACACACACACACACACAATCAGCTCACCTGCCTTCAACCTTGTCATAAGGATTAAGTGAGATTTAAAGTACACAGCATAGGATCTGGCCCACAGCAAGCCCTTAGTAAGGCCTAACCACTAGAAAAAGCGTGTGTGCGCATGTGCATGTGCGTGCACACACACCAAAAAGACCTTAGGTGTTTTGCAGGACTCTTGCAACATATGCATTTCTTGAAGAATTTTTAAAGATTTCTGTCCTTTGAAGGCTTCCAGTTATAGGCAATAGCCTTAAAAAGTCCTATTTCCAAATCGATTAATGGATGTCTTATAAATAATTTTTCTTTTCAACTTAATTTAGTTAGCACTGACCGAATGAATAATATACGCGTTGTGCTGGCCTTGAGAGGGGATGCAGGTTAGTGGTGCAGCAGGCATAGCCTAAGGGTGTTTACAATCATCTTGTGGGAGCTGTCAAACAACTGAAAAGCAATGAAAACACCAACCGGAACCTCTTCAAGTACAATGGCTTTATAGGACACTGCGATTTCTAAGGCATCTGTTTAGGCAAGCTATTAATAGACTCCTCTGACAAATGGGCCAGAGACGCTTCTCAGTGAACAAAGCAGAAAGGAAAAACACTTACTTTCTGTCTCTATTTACACCATAGTTAGAAGGAATCATTCACTCCTAGCAATGTACAAGAAATCACGAGACTATATGCCAGGAACAAGTTTCTAATAGTGCACCTTGGAAAACTATTATACGCTGAGCAAATTTTCGCATTCAGAAAGTCTATTTTGTTCTGCATACCCAAACTTAGTTAGATACAGCCAGACAATAATACCCTCTCTGGGCACATGCCTATGAAGTTTCTGTCTGTTTAACCCAGTGTCCTTCACTTTCCTATTGTCTAGCCATGAGATTTAAGTGGATTGTTTTTTTCTTTTCTTTCTCTCCCTTTTCTATCCGAGCTACAGTGAAGGGGTATCTAAGAATCTTACTGGCTAATCTGAATGACGTCACTAGGTTCATGTCACAGCTTTCAAATAATTGCTTAGGTTAGAATAGTGTACTCAAAACAACTTAGGATACTGAAGTGAAAAAGCACCACACATTTACTACTTTGTGTTTTCTTCCTTTACCAGAAGATCACCCATGTGCAACCAACCATCCATCAACAAAGCCACCATCACAGGTAAGAGACCTGTAGAAGCTTCTTTGTCTCCTGTCTGTTTACCAAGCCTTAGCCCTGTGCTCTGTCCTTAACACCCAGGTTATGCTATGATTCTAAAACTTTAAAGAAGTGAATTTCTCCCTTTCTGTTTCTTCATTGCCATTGGTCTCACACAGTAGTTTTCAACCCTCCTAATGGTGCGACTCTTTAATACAGTCCCTTGTGTTGTAGTGACCCCCAACCATAACATTATTTTTACTGGTGCTTCCTAACTGTAATTTTTGCTACTGTTATGAATTGTGATATAAATATTTGTGTTTTCGGATGGTCTGAGGTGGCCCTCTAAAAGGGTCATTCGACCTTCAAAGGGGTCGCCACCCACAGGTTAAGAAACACTGTCTCCTATGATTTGCGTTTCTGCTATTCCTTGTGAAATATTTCCTGGTGTACCACATTTTCACAGGGGTGACTTTGTACTTGGGCTTGGTTTAGCATCATTGTAGACACTTGTATCCAGAGAGCATTATTGCTTATAAAATGTTACCTCTCTTATTGTGTTAGCCTTCTCTGCATTGTCTGAGTGCAACATGGCTCAGTTAAAGTGGAATGGCAAATCCAAACATACTGGCACGTGCTCACAGCCCTCATACTGAGGGAGGATTGCAAGTTCAAGACCAGCCTGGGCTACTACAAAGCAAGTCTGAGGCTATCCGAAGCATCCTAGTGAGAACTGTCTCAAAAACAAACAAACAAACAAACAAAACCAGAAAAAAAAAAAAAAAAGAAAAATTGGGACTGGCAATAAGGTTCAGCAGGTAAAGGTGATTGCTTCTAAGCCTAAACCTGAGTTCAACCCCCCAGTACCCATTTGGTGGAAATAGAGCCAACTCTAATAAGTTGACTTCTGACTACCACATATATGCCATGGGATATATACAGCAACATACATGCACACAAAATTAAAAACATGCTTAAAAATATAAAAGGAAAGTTATTACTAGTCCATTACTTGTCAATAGAACTAAGCTAAGAACAAGTGAATATATTCGTTTAGACCTAGACCCAGGACCCAGGAGATGGCTTAGTTCATAAAGTGCTTGTCATACAAGCAGGAGGACTCTAGTATTTGCATAAAACTCTGGGTGTGGCATGGGACACCTACAATTCCAGTGCTAGGGCAGTAAAATAGCATGATATTAGGGCTTACTGGCCAGCCAGCCTAACTCAATCAGGAAGCCCAGGGTCCCAGTGAGAGACCCTATCTAAACTATCAGATGGAGAATGGTTAACAGCGATACCAGACATTGATGTCTGGTCTCCACATTCATATATATCTCCACACACATGCATGTTTATGCTAACACACACACACGTGCATATGCACATACACATGTGCACACACACAAACACAGAGAAAAAGGACCCACAGACATTGGAGGAAAATAATACGAAGGAAGTAAAGGACATAAAAAGAAAATTATCCTTATTCTATTAGTCCACTTTAGACAGGAGATTTGACCTCAACTGAGCCAAATCCAGAAGGATGATCTCATTTTGCTGAACTTGCCACCAAATTGAGCTCATTTAATTGTTTCTTGAAACCTCAGTTGATTCATTAAAATAATCGCCTGGAAAAGAAAACCTATGATTTCTAAAATTATTACCAGAAGAAAATTAGCACATTCTCCACGTTAGACCAGTTTTTTGGCTTAAGTATCTTCTTTAAATCCAAATCCATAATCTGATGAGGAAGAGGAAGGGGATAAAGAGAAGGAGGAGGAGGAAAACCTTACATGATTTTCAGTGAATATACTTTGTGAAAAATTAGCTATGTCTTGACCAATATGTTAGCTGGCTCTATTTATGTTCACCACATTGCAGATGATTCTGAAACAATTAATGTTGTTTTCTTTCTTGAGCGTTCTATCAAGTGGGGGTATCACATTTTAATAACTATTAAATTATCGGTTCTCTCTTCACTGGTTCTGTCTTGTCTGCTTGTGATGATGTCACAATGTACTGGTTTAATATGTGTATGATTCAATACTTTGGGTCTTGATCGTCATCAAAAGAAGAATAGTAGAAGTCCCTCTCTACTAAAATTATTTCTCCAAGGAACAAATTTTCTGTTGTTGTTCTTGTTGTTTTGTTTAGAAACTCAGGTTCAGTATAACTAGGCCAAACAAAGATGGAAGTGTGGAATGGTTCCCCTTTTCTATACAACTTCCTGAGGAGGGAAGTTGCATATTTTGTGAGCACATGCATGGCATTCCTAGTGAGCACAATGCCATGGAACCCGAGGACTTTGCTCAGACACTCAGTGCGACCCTCTGGAGAGGTGCTACCCTCTCCCATCTCCATGCATCATCCAGCAAATGGGGTGAGAGTCGAAGCCAATGTTCTTTTCTTTGATGTTTTTGTCACGAGGGTGCATGTGTTTACCTTGTTAATTGGAGCGACATCTTCCTCCAAAAGCAATGTAGGGTACCACGGGAACGATTCGTGACCAACAGGCAAGCTTGGTTTCTCCACTTGGTCCCTCCCCTGCCCCATACCACTTTGATGGTGCCCAAACCAGACTCCAGGGAGAGTGGATTCACTCAAGGTCACAGAACTGTCTCTGCAATTTTTACATAACACTGATGCTCCTGAGAGGAAATCATTATCTGCTGGAATTAGGCAGTTATGGTGAAGAAGGTCTCTTTGTACCTCCTACTAGTTTGTGACCAGGGGCTTATCTAGAATGGCAAACTAATTAGCTGTCATTGACTGCTTAGAGCAGCTGAGCTGTTACAGACCACAATAGACACCACTTCCCCCCACCCCACCACTGATGGAGTCATGTTGATTTCCCAAGATTTACCATCCACTGTGGAAACATGGGCAGGGAAAGTTCTCTTTTCTCAGTAATCTAGAAAAGCAAGTACGTGCATAAAACCTAAAAGCTACCAACAAGAACAGCGATGATACTGGTGTCGAGACTTGATACTTGACTGTATCAAAATGGCACGTTCCTCAGGGCTCATCTATCTAATGTTAGCACTCGGCTATCCTTCTGATGCAGTCCTGGGAGGGGTAGAAAGGGTTTTTTGTTTGTTTGTTTTGTTTTGTTGTAAAGCCAGTGGGGACAGTTTTAGATAAAACCACAAGTGTGAATCCCAATTCTCTTTAACTTTATTTTCTAATTAGAGAATGAAGATAAGTACCTGGCATTCAGAACCATTGCAAGAATGCAAGCAGATAAGTTACTGAACGTGTAAAAAAAAAAAAGTCAGGTTGGCAGGTCCTAAGTGACTAACCAAGTATTCAGTTGGGCAGTCCTGTCTCATGCTTCCCATTTGTTCCTAACCCCTGTTTTCGCGCAGGAAAGTGGAGGTTATGGAGAACTGCAATGATCTTCTGTCATTTCTTACTCTCCATGATGCCTTTGTTTCCATTCGGTAGTACCCACACATTTTCAATGCTTCCTTTATCACTTAGAGTAGGCTGACCAACCTAGGTCCCGAGCCAGTTACTTGAACCAGAAGCAAAGAGGCTGTTAGGCCAGTAGAGGGCAGCAGAGAGGCAAAAATGCCCAAGCTCTGATACTGCAGTGACAAAGTCATGATGAAGGGATAAAAAGTACTTTTGAGTGTCCCTTTTATTTTTAAAACAAGGTTAAGACATGTATCTGCAGCCACCTCTCAGAACCTTGTTATTCTCAATATCACTTGCACTAGGTTTCTTAATTTTGCTATTTTTTTATGCTCTTTATGTAATCATATTTCTTTGAGGATGTTCATGCAGGAGTAAACCTCAAAGAAAATCTATTTAGATATCTTTATTGGAAACGTGAGAAATACTGAGGACACTGAGAGAAAACAGTGCTTTGTGGCTGAGCTGAGAATAAATCTTCATCCTTACTCTGAGCCCAGGTCCTAAACCCTGACCCCCAACCATAAAAAAACAAAACAAAACAAAAAACACTAGAATAAGTAGCTTTAATAAGTTTAAAGAAATATATGCTTAAAGGAAACCTTAGGAAATATAAAAGAATGGTAGTAGTTTCTGAGGTAGCTTTAGACTATTCTGGACCTTAACATATATATCGTGGCCGAATTTCTCACTGAAAATGTCTTCCTAGTTAGAGCTATTTGAATAACATCTCAGTAGTCATCCTGAAGGTAGGATGATAGCAAGCCTAAAACAATAGGCTTTTACTTTTTGTCTTTAAGGTCATATATCAGAACGGCACAAGTAGTAAGGTCACTTGTAGAGGGGGCAGGAAAATTGACAAGCATAAAGCAGTGTACACATGGTTCTGGTCCAGAAATAACACTGACCATTCCAGTCTGAATTATTTTAACCTAGATACTCTTGATCACATCAAAAAATAATGTTTACTCCGAATAGAGTTCTGCCAATCAGGAAGCAGAGGATTAAAATGTGAAGTATCCAAATACTTGTTAGTCAGAACGAGGCAGCGAGAAGAAACTTAATCTTCAGAAGTCATTGTTCTGAAGCACAAAGCAAAACTGAAGGTCCACTTGATAACACAACCAACCAAGCTATTTGAGAGAACAATAGTTTCTCTTAGGATGTGGGCTACTTGTTTAAACACTTTCAGCTTACTAAAGAATAGAAAGCGAGTTTTTTTGTTTTTTGTTTTTGGTGATAGTAATAATACTAGTAATTATTTAGATCTTTTTTAGTCTGTGTGTCCCATGCATGTGTGTGATAAAAAAGAGTAGTATACATTATTCATAAAAATATACTATATTTAAAATATATACACATATATACATATATATACATATATATACACACATACATATATATGTGTGTGTGTGTGTGTGTGTGTGTGTGTGTGTGTGTGTGT
>JANHMN010000014.1:31660483-31675655 GCA_030674055.1 Rhabdomys pumilio
ACACACACACACACACACACACACACACACACACACACACACACCATGACTTTTTCACCAGGAATTGGTAGAAGTTGTACTTGTACTTGGAATTACAACAGCACAGACAAGCGCCATAATCAACTCAATTGTGATTAGTCTGGGTCTGATTTGGATACTTTGTTATAACTTTAGTTGAAAGAGTGCGATGGCAGATTCATTTAGCTGGCAAAGCCAAAGGTCTAGCGCAGCTTGAGTTTCTGAGCTCTGAAACCAGTTTTCCCCTTTCTAACTGCAGAATTCCAATCCATTTACTTAAATTCTTTAAAGTTTGGGAGAGGGGCAGCAATCAACAACCAAGAGCCCCTGGGCCTGATCAGTAGAATTTCTAATGCATATGGTGACTGGGCCTGGCTTTGGTTCAGCACTCAGAAGGAGGCAGGCAGATCTCCATGAGGTGGAAGACAACATTGTCTACATGAAGGTGGCTCCAGACCAGTGAGACTTTGTCTTAAAAAAAAGCAATTACAACAACAAAACAGAAAGGCATATGGTATTCTTCCTGAAGGGTAATGGGAAGATTACCTGAAACCAGAAACCAACAAAGTGAGATATGGAAGCATGACCAGGGCATAGGGGACAGAAAAGGACAGTTCAAAGTGTGTCTTAGCAAAGGTAGATTAGCACAGCCTCATTGGAGCTCCATACAGACAGCATTGGTTTCATTGTACATGACATAGAAAATCATCAATAAGTTCTCTGGTTAGTCTTGTGGGGCTGGGATGGAAACCACAGCCTCCTGCAAGCTGGCCATGTGCTTTACCATTGGGCTGCAACCCCACACCCAATACCATCAATTTTTTTTTCTTAGATATTTGTGCGGTTCTGAAGGCCAAGCTGAGGGCTACCGGTCAGTTTCAATATGGGAACATACAAGATAGATACCTGAGAATGGCAGCTGGAAACAGTGTGGGCCATGTACATGATAATGTCCCTTAACCTGGGGTGGTGGGAACAGGAATGCCGGGATAGATCATAGCTGTGTTCAGAGATTGATTGTATGGGAAAGAGAGGAAGCCGTTGAAAAGAATGAAATCGCACAGAAAGAAACCGATCCCACCATTGTAAGCATGTAGAAGTTTTAAAACATCCCAAACATTAAGTAACATTGAAATTCTCATTAAGCTTTTTTTTTTTTAATGATTTACGAGAAAAAGATAAAAATTTAGAAAAACTCTTTTATTCTAAACAGCATTTTATATACATCTATGTAATTGAAGGTGGCGTTGGATGTTAATGGGGGAAAGCTAGGCACAGATAAAACTCCACTGCACACACTCTGATGACAAAATTCACTGTTTCTCGAGCCTCAGGTGGCAGCCTCTCTTGGCCTAGCAATGATCCTGTGGCGATGCTGCCCCCTGTGTTTGGTATCAGAATGAGACAAGAAAGCATTATCTGTATCTTCCCAGACTATTTCCTGTGGATGGAAGCCCTCTGCTGGTTATGGATCCCATAGCAAGACCATGATCTTTTTCAGTTGAGTAGGAAAGCTAATATGTAGCTAGAAAACCTACATGTTACCAATGCCCACTGCTCATTGTAGTGTGGTGTTACAAAAAGAGTCAAGACTGCCCTATGGGCCTACTAGAATTTACCACAACTAATTGCTAGGCATTTCCGAACCAAATCTTTGAGAGTGGGTTCAGAGTCTTAGGACCAACAAAAAGTTGCAGTTAGAACTTTTGACATTCCAAACACACAATAGGGGCATGTTAAATAAAGTAGGTGAGAATACTGTCCAGGTACATTGTTATCACTGTATTGGTTGCTGATAAATAGTTGCCAATTCTTGTCTTTTTGGAAAATGCATAGAGTGGCAAACTCCCCCTCCTCCCCCCACTACACACATGTAACAGTGGAATCTATACACTAGATAATATGTATGAAGTGCTAAGGGATCAGAGATACAAGTTGACATTATTATCTGACAACTTCGTCATCATGTTCGTCTTCCTCAGGGTCGTCATTTCTGCTATCTCTTAAAATATATACAAGGTTTTAATTAGCCCGGCTTGCTCCAGTTTGAAGAGAGATTGGAGCATCGTCGTGTGCTTGTTTGTGTCCGAGGTAGGAGTGAGTTGGGGAAATATTATGTTTAGAGACTGCTCTTTCTGTCTCCACAAACACTGTAAAAGTCTCCTTTTCAAAAGTCCAAAGCAAAAGAATAACAAAATCTGTAGTCCTCAGCCATTCCTTCCACGCCCTGAGTGCTTCCCACCCACTTGAAACTTAAGAACTTTTCTAAGCACACTGGGAAATGCAAAGATTGTGTGAGACAAAAGACTTAAAGTTCTTCTGGAGCTAATTTCCCAGGTCATCCCTGTCATCCTGAGTTACTTAGCTCTCAAGAGAGGGACAGTTCATTCACAGTGCCCTGTCTTTTCCTATCTCAAGAATTACTTTAATATCCATTAGGATACATAATTCTGACATTAGAAAATGTTAACATTTGCCAATTAAACATTGTATTTATGTGATTTAATCCCCCCCGCCCCCCACTCAGGAGGCAGAGGCAGGTGGACCTCTGTGAGTTCCAAGTTAGCCTGCTCTAGTGACTTCTACATAGTGAGTTCCAGGCTAGCCAGAGCTACAGAGTAAGACCCTGTCTCAAAGAAAACAAAAGCAAAACAACAGTGTAACAATACAAAGGGGCTAACAGTGTTGCTACTCCATTTTTATCAATAAGAACGTGTGCTAGTTAAGTAAAATGTACAGGAACATTTCTGAGAAGTTCTGGAGGAGGCAGTACTGTGGGCTGTCTTGCTTCCAGCTTTCAGAACCATTCATCTTTAAGCCTTTGAAAGAACATCAACTCCACCCATCAGGGTTGGGGTCAGAAAATCTACATCTTTTTTCTCCTCAATAGCTTGTGTGGAGACCTTCATTGTTCTCTTGGCTGCCATGTTTCTAGACATCTCCCCGCTCTCCATCCCTCAAGTAACCTTAGGCCAGACATTTCTGACACCCAAGCATCCAGTACTCTTTTCAGTCTGTCTTTATTTCTGTAGTTTGGGTTTCAGTATAAACAGCTGAAGCATTTCCAGTCCACTGCATTGTCATGGGGAGAAACACTTGACTGTTTCAGGCATCTACCTTCTCATGAGCTCGGCTCTGTTATTTGCATATTTCACCCTGACTTATCATGTGGAAACTGTCATTTCTGTGTCTTCCTGCGTTTGTGGTTTTATTCATCCAGTCCCTGGTCTGGGAAAAGACTGCTTAAGCCCTGAGAATTTATCAAAGCGTAAAGTACTTCTCCTGGGCCTTAGAAACACTACCCTAGAGTTTTGGGGGACATAAAAAACCAAAATGTATTCTTTCTACGGAGTGACAGCAAACATTAAGTAAAGTTTAAAACAAAAAAGAAGGCGTCTACATGAATGGATGTGTGAAGCCAGGAAGAAAGGACAAGCTGAAGCAGGAGGAAGGCTTTTCCTAGGTGATAAGGCCCTGCCTACAGGGTTACTTAGCTGGAAGAGTAGAAATGGTTGGGAAAATGATATAGGAAGTTGAGGAGCCTGAGAAAGAAGTGTGGGAGCAATTAAAAAAAAAAAAAAAAGGAATGGTTTCAAAGGAGCCAAGAAAAGAAGTAGGAGAAAGTTGGTCATGGAGTTCCCTGTAGTATGATGTCACTGGCTGTAGTTAACTTGCTGTTATCTGGCAAAATTGCCTATGTCTTCCTTAAAATTGTCTATATAGAATTAGAACTATATGCCTTTCCTTTCCTTCCTTCCTTCCTTCCTTCCTTCCTTCCTTCCTTCCTTCCTTCCTTCCTTTTTCCTTCAGTACTGGGACTCGAACACAGAGCCCTGCACCTTTGGTCAAGTGCTCTAGAACTGATCTCCCCCCCCCACCCCCGGCCTTCCCTACACTTACTGGTGCTTTATAATTGAATGCAGAGTATTGTAGCCTGTGCTCTTTGTTTACGTTCAAATGTAAGAACCAAAGCAAGGAATAGTATGCATCCTTATGATCTTTGCTCAATAGCACTCTAAGTGGGCAGTTGTTTAGAAAGTTGTTCTTATTTAAGGTTTTAATAAGGAATGCAATAGAGAGGGAATTGCAGTTATTCACAACTCCCTTTTATTTTCCAAGAATACTATTTAAGGGAATCTTGGGATATGAGTTAGGTTTTAAAGTTCATTTGAAGGTTCATTTCTTGAGTTTCTGGGCACAAATATCCACATACTGGCCCTCATTTAAGATCTAAGAGCTCTTAGTAGCAGCCTCATGTACATTCAGACAGGTATAAGTGTCCCACAAAGAAAGAATCAGGAAAATTTGAGGTTGTCCAGTATATCAAATTTTCATTTCTGAGACAAAATACCTAGGATAATCACTTTAAAAGTAAAAACAAAAATTGTTTTTGTTTTTACTCAGTTTCAGAGTTTTTTGTCCCATAGTACTTAACTCTATAACTTTGACTTTATAACATCATGGCATAATAATGATGGGAACACATGGAAGAGGAGTTCTCCTAAGTTCATCATGTCCAACTATGGGAGACAGAAAGGAGAGAATTCCATATCCCTTCCAACAGGATAGCCTCAGTGATATAACTCCCTGCAACTAAGCCCTGTATGTAATGGGTTCTAGATATGAACCAAATGTAGCATATGCCTTCTGGGGCTATTCAAGATCCAAGGTACATCATCCAGAGAAAAGCATCCTTGTCCATTGGTGGGATTGGATGGATTTCAATCCATTTAACCAATAGAAGCTCACTGCAGAATACTACATATCTTACCTGCCTAAAAAAGTCAGTCGCTGTGAAGCATTGAGTCCAACAGCAGGCTGGAAGAACTTGATTGTCCTTGCAACCGCCTCTACAGAGCCCCAGCTAGGGACTCCTCGTTGTATGCTTCCAGTTTTCCAGCATAGTTTTTATCCCAACAAAGCCATGCAGCCTGTAGCAAGTCCAGTTCTGTGTCCATCCATCATCTCAGTCTTCATCCTCATCTAGAGTTCCCACACGAAAGCACAGCAATTCCCCTCACCTGGAAACAGTCATGCTCTTCTTCATCACACTTAACAGTAACCAGACAGTCCCCAGAAATCGCTAGGTCTGTCATATCTGTGAGCATCATTATACCATGGTACCAACACAAAGGAAGCACAATTAACACACAACTAAAAGGATAGCCCTTGCTGGGCTTCATGTCTAAAGACCTATATGTCTTCTTAGAAGAGACGTTAAGACAAGTCAATTACCTTCAGCAAATGACTTTCCATGGTTCCTGCTAACTATTTGACTTTGGGAAAAATTTTGCTGCTGGCCATTGTTTCTCATCCATAATTTGAGGGTCAGAGCAACTACATCCTGGAATGCCAAGCAAGTGTTGAAGGAACTTTATATCAGGGGGACCAAAGAAGAGTAACACTAATGAGTATGTCACCTTTGAGCGTGCTAGGACAGTTCAGTCCAGAAGAAAGAAAGAAAGAAAGAAAGAGAGAGAGAGAGAGAGAGAGAGAGAGAGAGAGAGAGAGAAAGAGAAGGATGCCTGTTTCTCTGGCCAGTTCTTTCTACATGTTTAAATTCCTAATTGTGCACACAATCTTAGTCACTCTGTTTTCATGTGCAAGCAATTAAGACTCATTAACAGCCCTCCCCCATGGAAGATTTTGTTCCCCATCTGCCACGAATCAGATCCCTCAGGAACGTGTTTGACTTTGAAACAATGTGAAAATGCTGTGTATTTTGTTCGGATTGTATTTATAGAACATTTTAAATGGTGTAAGTGGACATTCACAATCAGATCAGCAACTGGACAGAACATGACATCAAAGAAACCAGTGAAATGGGGCAAAAAAAACGGTGTTTTTTTTTTTTTTTAACTAATATAATAGGAAGGAGTAAAACAAGAACCAGAGTCTGGTAAACACTCATCAGACACATCTCACTCATAACTATTTATCTTATGACATGAGAGGGTACTTCACCTCTTACTCTGAATATTAGTTATGCATATTCCTAGCTCATAGCCAGAAGGAGAAAGACAGAGTACATGTTTGTTTGTTTGCTTGTGAAATCGAAGACAAAGCTAGAGGTTTGAATGCTAAGAGTCTCAGAAGAATTCAACAGTTTTGTATGATGTACTGCTCATTTAAAAGTCAACTCAAGACAGGGACGTGATGGGCCCATAACAAAGTTACTTCCCGGATAAGCACAAAGGCCTGCGTTTGGATCTCCAGCAGCCATGTCAAGGCTGTGCATTGTGGTCCATGGCTGTAATCCCAGCATGGAGAAGGTGGAGACAGGAAGATCCCTAGGGCTTGCGAGCCAGGCAGTCTCCCACACTGATGAGCTCCAGGCTTAGCAAGAGACTCTGTCTCAAAACAGCCGAGTGATGCTGGTCATGGTGGCACATGCCTTTAATCCCAGCACTTGGGAGGCAGAGTTTGAGGCCAGCCTGATCCTCAAAGCAGATGCCAGGACAGCCAGATCTACACAGAGAAACGCTGTCTTGAAAACAAAACACAATGAAATGAAGCAAACACAAACCCAAGGTGGAAAATGAAGGAAACATTAGACATCTACTCCTGCCATCTCTCATAGGTACACATATCTATGTGTGTGCGCGCGCGCGCACACGCACGCACACACACACACACACACACACACACACACACACACACACACATATTGCACCACAAATGCTGTACACACATCAAACAGCTAGACTCCATTTTTACTTTTTTTTCCTCTGATTTTCTTTACATTAGTACAAGAAGTATAAGCTAATACCTGGTTAAATTAAGAGCAGAAAAAACAAACAAACAAACAAACAAAGTGTTCTGGACCCAAATAAATGTATGTAAAACAATCACTCTAATATTCAGCAAGACTAAAATATAAACTACCTGACTTTTCTTGGAGTTTTGAAAAATAAAACATCACAGATGAGACATGCGCTGTGCCTGCATAAACAATATAGCATAGGGTACTCCACTTCCCCACTTGGGTGGAAGCTTGAAACACACCAATAAACCTCATACGGTAGACCTTCATCTCTGTATCTTGGGTTATTTTGTCTATCAACCACTTAAGGATTTAATCAGGGGAAATGTTTTGGAATCAGTGGATGAAAGGCTTTGCAAAAGTTCAAAGTATTGTTGTTATTTTGGGCAGTCACACCTGCAGGTTTAAAAATCCTTTGTACAAACCAAAGTCTGGTCCTCTCTCATCCAGCCTTCAAAGAAGAGCTGGCTTGAGCACGTGACAGATTCTCTTGAGAAAGCTAGGAGACCAACCACCACCCACCAGTTGTGTTTGTACATAAACATCAAATGGCACCCAAGAAAAGTAACAACCTCCGAATGGGTGATCTGAAACCAAACACAGAAGATCTAGCTGAAGCCAAACACAGAAGATCTGACAGATGAAGTGGGGAAAGGGCTAGGGAATAGTTAAATAAAGGGAAGAGGGACACAGAAACGAAGGATATTGTGCTTTGTACCAACAGAGGCTATGCTCATTAAACAGGAGCAGGTTTTAGAGGAGAAGCACACGGGCATACTATGTCTGGAGACAAAGAAGTTACTTCCCCTGTAAGTGTCATTAGCAGTCAAATAAATGTTGTGCTGAGCCCTGAGTGTCCATATACTTGTCTGCTGACTAGTAAGCAGATACAAAGTGTAATAAAGATTCTGAACTAGGGAGACAGGCCAGAGAGTAGGAATATAGAAAGATAGTTATAGAATATAATTATGTAGTGACTCTTGATTGTAATGACTAGATGCAAACTTGTTCTGAGGCTGTGTTAAACCTTGCAATCCTTGCTAATACATGTAGGACTAAAAACTGGGAGAGTTCTGGATTCCAATATCAAGTATAATACTGGTTTACCTCAGTGACCAGACGACCTGCACTTTATTTAAGAGAAAGTGTTTTTTCATCAATATTGTAGAAAATCAAGTCTCATGACTATTTTGAGACAGGGTCTCTCCCTGTCCCATACTCTCCTGGTGCTCACTACATGGCCCAGGCTTGACTAGAACCCATGATGGTCCTCCTACCTCTTACAAGAGCCAAACTTACAAGAGTAGTCACAATCCCTGTGTAAAACTCACAACGTGTGTGTGTAATTCTCCAGACTGAAAATCTTTAAGAAGTAATCTTATACTTAACCCCTGAAAGAGTGCAGAAACTATAAGGTGATCATCCCAACGACCTTGGTCATCCTGAGTCTCTGCTTTGACTGAACCCATCATCCACAGAGGTACCTAAGAACAAAGGGTTCATGAAGGACTTCTCTGTCTTTACCACTAAATGAGACTGATGGGTAGGGAAATGGTTCAACGGTAGAGAGCTTGCTTATTATATACACACTCTGGGCTAGATTTCTAGAAACACACACACTAAGCCTGGTATATCCATTGCTGCCATGTTTTCTCTGCCAGTTTGCATGACCAAAACAAACTAACACAGACTGAGTAATTTATAATGAATGGAAAATTATTTTCACATAATTCGAGAGTCTGGAAAGTCTAAGATCAAGGCACTAGCTTCAGATAAAAGCCTTCTAATTGCATCCCAATGTGGTGGAAAGTGGAAAGGCCAATGGGAAAAAAAGCCTACTTCATTTTACTCTTATCAGACTGCCTTACCTCATTCCAAAGGGTTAGCCTTCATGGTCTCGTGACTATTTCAAAACCCTTCCCCTCAATACTTTTGTTTGTCTGTATGGTTGGTTGGTTGGTTCGTTGATTTTGATGTTTGTTGTTGGTTTTTAAGACAGGGTTTCTCTGTGTAGCCCTTGCTGTCCTAGAATTCACTCTGCAGACTAGGTTAGTTTTGAACTCAAGAGATCCACATGTCTCTGCTTCCTGAGTGCTGGGATTTAAGCTGTGTGCCACCATGCCTGGACTGGAATAAAATCTTCAAAAAACCAAATGGTGGTTGTTGTAAAGTCTTGAAAGCAGTCCCTCTCCTAACCTTTATCATATTCCTCCCTCTTTCCCTTCCCAGCTCCTCCTCCTCTTCTTCTTCTGGTTTTTCTCAAGACAATTTTTCTTAGCATAACAGTCCTAGCTGTCTTGGGACATACTGTAGACCAGTCTAGCCTCTTATTCACAAAGACCCGCCTGCCTCTGCCTCCCAAGTACTGGGATTAAAGGTGTGTGCCATCACTACTGGAACCACTTCAACATTCTTAACATTGACATCCTGGATGTAGCATAGGACACATTCAAACTGTGTTTATTCGTCACTTCTTGATGTCACCAGTCTTGGCCTGATGACATCTTTCTTTATCTGTTGCCTACTTATTCTTGACCAACAAGATTCCCAAACTATTGAATTGAATTGAACATGAAAACAGAACAAATTAACTCAAAATTAAAGAATGCAGTTCAATATTAATTCATATCTCAAAATATAGCTTAGGGTAATGAAGATAAGTGAATACATTCGTAAACACATTTTCTTGACTGCTGTGCAGTAGTCTCCTCATTGTTTTGGTTTTGGCTATTATAAGTTCCAAGAGGATTAATTCTTGATGAGTTGCTAGTATATTCCGAGTTAATAAAACTTAATATTGATTTATTATCAATCAATCAATCAATCAATCAATCAAAGCTGTTTACTTTTGTGTTCTGAATGTCAGAGAAACAAAAATAAGTCAAATGTAGGTCTGCCCCTAAGAGCATGGTGTGTTGTAGTTGTCTATACTAACAAAAACCAGAGACTTTTATAATCATTAATTAATTATTAATCATTACATTTGTTTGAGGCAGCACAGACCAAATCAGGCTTCTTAAGCAGTTATGGTTTTCAACCAACATGATACTTCCACTGGGTATCAAATTCACACTCAGGTTGAGAAGAGGGTGTGAGTAAGCCATCACCAGCAGCTGCAAGCCTTCTCATACAGGACCATTGGCTTTTAGGAAACAGAGGTGGTCACAGATGCCTATTCATTGCTCATTTATCACCTTCTATTGGGAGTCTCACAGTCACAGCACAAAAAATGACATCAGGACTTAGAGGGCAGAACTAAACTCCCAACTCAGCTACTATCTCCCTGTCTAACTTCTGTTCAGTATTTTGACCTGATTTTTCCTCTATGACATGGGGGTATCAGAGAAAATAAGGATCTAATTAGCTCTTTCATGATATTTCATGATTTTTAAAAACGTATGCTTCTGATTGACTACTTTTATTTTCTTTCCTCATATTATGCTAAGAAACGAATGAAAGTTATGTCAAGTCAAATGTGACTTCCACTCTTCCTAATGTGGGTACGAAAAGGTAACCTTGACACCAGTTGTTATTTTCAAGTTTCAAAAAAGAGTTAAGAAAAATTTCTGCCTCCTGTGGTTAGGCCTCCTCACCAGTTGGCAAAAGACTTTATGTGGACTTGATGGTTGCCCAGGGCAACAAAATATTAGGGACTGAAACAAGTTCATAGACTCAACTGTGTGAGTGACTCAGGGCTGAGCAGCTCAACTGAAGCCCATACTTAGCTAGAGCAGGTATCTGCCTATGCCTGTCTGCACTACCGATTCACTAAGGCATCATGTAACACTGCCCTTGCTAAAATACTCCAACATACACTAAAATATATTAATGAGCCAATCCTGAACCCTGTGGAGAAGAGTTAAACTCTTAGAAAACAATATTCTTTCTCTAGCATGTCTCACTCTCGAAAGATCATTAGGCAAGAAACATAAACAAGATGAGAAGACTGATTGGAACTTTGAAGAACACCTACCAAAAACACGATGAAAACTCAATAAAAATTCAGTATACGAGCTTGCCGCCAACATCAATTATCCCTTTGGAGTCAGCAGAAACAGGTCACAAAAAATCAATACCCACTGTGTGCTTTCTCTCTCTCTCTCTCTCTCTCTCTCTCTCTCTCTCTCTCTCTCTCCCTCCCTCCCTCCCTCCCTCTTTCTGTCTCTCTTTAGGAGCCAGACATTTCTAGCTATGGTCTGAATTAAAATGTGGATTAAAAAAAAAAAATAACCAACTAGTTTTTCTGTTCCCAAACTTCTTAAATCCTGAGGTCATCTCCCCTCTGTTCCATCTGTCTGGCTCCATGATACCAATTACTACAGCTTGTTAAGAGAGTTATTAGCATCCGGGAGTTGTGTCTTTTGCTCCTATTTGGTGTTTGCCTAGAGCAAGTATTGTAGAAGGGGGAAGTATTAGCCAAGTCTTGTTACTTGAAGCCTTTCCTCTTTAGCTGTTTAACTGGGTTCCATGTTAATTATGTGTTTGGTTGGTGGTGTTTTTTATCCACCACTACATGTCCCTCTCACTCCCAGTAAACAGCACCATTATGATAGCAAGAGCAATTATATTCCTTAACTATTTGTCATGGATGCTTACGGCATGTCATTACGAGGGGGAACTGTTCCTGCTGGCATGCTGAAGTTGTGATTTGAAATGAATATTCTGTCTGAGTGATTGGAAACCTGGTTCTGCACTCCAGTGGTTCACCATGATGACTCTCATCCGGGCAACCACAGCAGCTGTTTGGAAACATGGCTTGAGATCACTTGCTTGCAAATGGCTTTTTCCATATGATCCGGGGTAGAACTGAACCCATATACGTTACCCGATGTGTGGAACACGTGTGACCCTGACAGGTGACTTGGCTGACCTTGAAAACTACAGCTGTTTAGTCACCGTTGAAAACAAAGTTACACAAGTGATTTACTAGGCTTAAGTGTTTAACCATTTTATGCTGAAACATAGATCTTCTGAACCCTCAAGGGAAAACCGTATCATCCTGGGGGTGAATGGGGACATTAGTTTTTCACTATATATTTTGAAAAACATTGAAATAAGACTGATGTTACAGGATTTCTTTTTAAAATACATGTGGCTTTGTTTTGCTTTGTTATTAAAAAAAAAATGAAGAAATCCAAGCTTGACTTTTTTTTTTCCCACTCAAATCAAAGGCAGTCTGTATTCTCCTACAAAGATCAAAGATTTGTGTGTGCTATACAATGTGTCCCCTACTTAGGTGTTACATTGCAGAAGGCTAACATTATCTTCCAAGAAGACCCTGTAAGTGATCTAATTTTTTTTTTTTTTTGGTTTTGTTTTTTTGGTGTACTATTTTAGCTACAATTTGGTTAAAGCAAGAATAAAAGACATCTGAAATTCTTAATATTTATATCAGAGCACCAACTTGTTAGGTTGTGGGTACAGTTCAATGAAAGCATGCCTGTGTGAGGTTTTGGGTTGATTCCTAGCACCATAGGGGTTGGGGTGGTGAGCAAACACACACATACACACACACACACACACACAAAAAAAAAACCCGAAATCATAGTAAGTTGTCTATTTTAAATCTATGCAATAAAATAAGCTAAGAAATTATGTAAGTTCTGGTCCGATGACTTATCCTGTAATTCTAGAGAAGCTGAAGCAGAATTGGCATGCATTTAGAGCTGATCTGAGCTAGACCGGAAATTCTAAGTCATCTTGGGCTATAGATTGAGAGTCTGTCTCAAAAAGAAAAAAGTTTATTTTCTTTTTAATCAAGACAGATTGTTTTTTCTTTTGTGTGAAAAGAACCCAGAGTGGAAAGTCTAAGACTGACCACTCAGGACCACGAGTCCTCCGGGTATTTCCTCATCACTAGATCATGGGTTCTGTCCTTGAGGCCTGTGTTGCCTGAGCTTATGCCTTCACATCTAAGTAGTGAACAGCAAGGTGGAGGAAGGAAGAAAGAACAACACTTCCTTCCTTCTGGAAGACACTTCCTGGAAGTCCTGTGTAATGTTACAACCGACTTGACTGCAAAGGTACCTTGGTAGTATGTTTTCCTCGCAATCCCCTAATTCAAGGATTTCAGTTTCCTTTAAGTCAACAAACCTTTATCTAACCTCTCCTTACCATTCAGTCTCTCTCAAGTTTCTCACTGTCTTATTCTTAACCCAGTCCTCGTTGGGGCCGACAATCCACCTTTTCCATCATATTGTTATATGATCTCCTGGGGCCAAAGAAAAATAAAGACGTTTCGTGGTATCAGATGACCGGGACACTTGATGGTTGGCTTTCAGTCTGCTCCTTTCCTTCCCCCTTGCTGTTTGTCCTAGACACTCCTCCCTGGAAGCCTCTCAACTCAGTGGCTACTCATAACCTCTCAGCAATGGCCTCAGCTGTGGCTTTGTGAAAACTATCATCAAGCCATGAGCTTCCTCGTCATCATCATCTGCATCCTTTTACTGACACCCATGGTGATCTCTTCCTCCTTCTGGTCCCTTCTCCTTGCTGCTCTTACTCACCTCTCCATCTGCTTATTTGCTTGTCTCTCCTATGTTTTTTCAGGCCCTCCCTCATCCATCTTCCATGCATCTTCAAGCTCCTCTTGCCTCCTGAATAGAGTGTTTCTCTATTCATACGCCTCAGTCTTAAACGCAATACAGAAGGAATTAGGAGCAAAGCTCACTCACAGGCTCTTTGCTGGCCCTTCCTGTGGCTCTCCCTCCCCAAGTTGGTTGTTATAACTCATCTTGCCCTTCCGTTCACTGCGGGGGCCTTTCAGGTACGCCTCCACTCAGTTGCAGCTACAGAGAGCTTCTGTTTGCGACAGCTGCTGGCCCTTCCTCTTGAGCTCTCCACTCATTTCTCAATGAATCCGTCAAGCTCTCAGGGTGCTCTTTTATGCCAGACTTCATAGTCTTCTAGGTTCTTTGAAGGACCCTTGCCACCCTTCATGGACTGAGTTCCTCACTTCTCCTAACAAGGAAACTCCTCTGCACTTTCGAAGGTTGAATTCCCTTCAAGAGGTGTATTTCACACTACTATGAAGGCAATCTCCCTAATTTGCACTGCCATGAAGGTGACCTTCCTAATTCTCTCTATATATTTGGCCTGGTCTCTGGACTTGGGTGCTTGGGAGCCTTGGAAGCCAACCCAAATCCAGCATTACAGTGATGAAAACACCCCGTAGATTGTTACAGGTCTGGATTCTTAAAAGCCCCATACTAACTACATCAGTTCTTTGATTGTCTTCGTCATAGGGTGTCAAGGCAATATCGTGCCTGACCTTTGGGTTTCCAGTAGACTGGAAGTAAAGGTGGTCTGTAAGTCTACCAATAGTCTTCACAGAGCTCCTTGGAGTGACTCAAAGTGTGGAAAAACAAATCATCTAGAAGCCAGCATGGCAAAATATTCTCCTCTTACCCTGCAAGGAAACAGGGATTGAAGTGCACTTAGCCTCTTTGACAGATACAAATGAGCTGAGAGAAGCAGATGATGGCTAGTTCTCTCCATACAGTCAGCCTGCAGACTCAGAACGAGGAGAATATGAGAGCCAGTACCATTCTATATTTGTTTCACTGGCTAATATTTTAAAGAACTCACTTGGATTTTAAAAGGATACAAGCCTTACAGTGGTCAATAAAAGGTGGCCTTTTCCCCCAACCACTCCTGACCCGTGGATGAGCACACTATTTATTCAGCTTTATGGAAACACTGAGGAAGCATGTCTGGGGTGTGACAGGTGTAGGGTAAGTGTGCAGACTGGTGCCAGGTGCCCAGAGTGCTGCTGGGAAGGGAAGAAAGTGGACTCGGTTTTTGTTTTCTATACATTTTTCTGTTCTGTGGCTGAATTTCTCCATCCTCTTCCCCATGAAGGAATAGACCCCTAATGACTGTCTTATACCTTCCTCCTTAGCTTCCCTCCCTCCACTCTTCTTCTTCCTCTGCTCAAGATGAGAAGAAGCTGGTCCCAATCATGCCTCCCTTTTATGTGGTGGGCCGGTTCTGTTGCGTCGTTTCATGGTCTTGGACCGAGAGCCGCCTCAGTAGTCAACACCGAACCCTGGACTGTGAGACTAATGAGAAAAGCAGAATTCTTTCAAGTAAAAGGAAGTGGTTTGTGTTGTGGGGGAAAACTTGGAAAGACACGACACCAAGAACACTAAGGGCTCTATTTTCCTCACTCCCTACAGCTGGGTTAATACATTTCAAAATATCCAGTCAATTGAGTTAATTCCATCAAACGGCTACTCAATGCAGTAAAAAGGAAGGGAAATAAACAGATGGTTTTAGGAATGACTGGCTTAACTTCTGCAGCCTTGAGCGTACTCATTTCTAGGGAATAAGTTCAACTCTAAGGAAATGTAAACATTGTCGTCTGCAAACCATCACAAACTAAGTTAATAA
>JANHMN010000014.1:31690483-31700768 GCA_030674055.1 Rhabdomys pumilio
ACACACACACACACACACACACACACACACACACACACACACACACACAAATAAAAATAAGAAAGAATAAGGAATAAGTTTTAAAACTCCTGGGCCTTATTATCCTTATGTCTTCTAATAGAGCCCAACACCAGCACTGGCCACTTTCAAATTCCGCTTCTCCCAGTTCTTTCACAGGCTCCTTTTGTCCTGTACAACAAGTCACAGATTCCAGAAGGTGGCCAATTTTAGAAATACTGTTTCAAAAAACCACAGCTGCATAGCAAGTGTAGAAGTCCTTATGCCAAAGACAGAAAGTCAGAAATGGAAGGAACATCAGGACTTCTGGCTTCACAACTTCCCGGGACCCTCCAGCATCTGGGCAGAGAAACCAGGGAGGGCAGGAACAAGAACAGCTCAGCGTGTCCCAGTATACAGTCAATGCCTCAGCCTCTGCAAGTCACCCCAAGCAGGCTCCAGTGGCCAGCTGTTCAGAGGGAGTCCCTGGGATGTGGGATGTTCTCTGCTTAGATTGGGGAAGCTCCTGGCAAAGTGGGACCAGCTGACTTCTCTACCTTCCCTCATCTCTACCTACTGCTCTTTTAAACTCTTGATTCTTTGTAAATATGCATCAGTCTTCAATCTTTAATTCTTCTTGATTTCTAGTATTCACATATTCAATCAAAGATCCTGGATCTAGCACATCTGTCAGGGAGACCTATTAGCAGATGCCTGTAGATGCCTCCCGTGCTGACTGGTGGCCTGGTCACGACTCTCTGCAATGAAATGTTAACAGTTTCTTCTGTATCCTGATAGAAAAATATCACAAATTTCAATATGCCTAAACTTTCTTGAATTTAGTAATACATCTTTATTCTTTTATTATCTCTGTAGAAATAACGTTTTATCTTTTATTATTTTATACACAGTGCTGCTACATGTAGTGTTCTGTCTGGCTCTGTTAAAGAGTTATGGGTTATTTCCATTTTTACTTCTACATATGTCACCATGAGCCTTCTTGAACTTTATCATCTTTGTGTTCAGCTTTTAGTATATTCGCCAAATAAGTTCTTAGCTGTGAAATTGAATTTAATACTTTTAGAAATACTGTCAAGCTGTCTTCTAAAGGATAACATTAATTTATAAGCCTACCACTGGTATGTCAAATGCTGTATTTCCACACTCACTGACCCTGAGATTTACATACAAAACCTTTTCCCCAACAGGATTAAATTGCAAATAACTTCTATCACCTATTTATCTGTGTGCTTACTGGCTATTTCTCTCATTCCCTTAGTAAAAAAAAGCAATCACTTGTCTTTGTGAGTTTTTAGATTTTATTGATATGTTAATAAACACCTCCTTTTGTTTATTACATTTTCCTTTTTTTTTTTATCCTAATTGACTTTAATTTGGGATAAATTTTTGAAAGTGGTATAGTCTTTTAAGTTGTTTTTTTTTTTTTTTTCAATTGAATTTATGTGCTTAGTACAGCTCTGGACATCGCTGATATCCTTATCCTTGGTGCAGAGCCATCACAAAGTAGATTCTCAATAAACACTCTATGAGTGAGTGAAGATTACACAGACACAGGACGGATGGAGTGAGCCTTCTTCCTCCTCATCACACACAGCATCTGAGAAACAAATCCCAAAATACACATCTCAAAAGTATCCAGCATCATTTGATCTCAGGACAGGAGCTTTGCTGTTCCATTTCACAGGATGTCCCTGTCACGTGGCGTGGGTACTGGGATGTGAAAAGGCACATGTTAAATAAATAAGGTATCGAGAATAATGCAACAAATAGAGGGCAATTCGTTTGGTCTTTGTCCTCCTGGGCCAGTGACATGGCAGGCTGCAAATCCTGATCAATTGATCCCTGACCAATTAGTGGTGTTTGGAGACCCAGAATTGACTCCTGTAAGGTAAATATGGATAGTGAGGGGAAAAGACAGGGCTATAGCTAACAGAGGTTTGGGACCACATTTAATTGAGTGTAGAATGCCTATAAGATCTTGTTGGGTTTGAAAGGTTAAACATTTCCTAGAGAAAACAACTATTACCACTCTTGCCAGCATGCTCATAAAATGGCCTGATTGCTAAGAACAGAAAGCAGACCAAGTCAAAATAAAAGGAACCAAATAGCAACAGAAATAAATGTTCCTTATTGTAACTGGATGGTTTCCAGACCTGCCCTACACAGACCTATGGTCCTCATAACAAGGGCTCATCCTTCCAGCTAAGCTCACCCTTGCCAGTGGACACTGGACAAGTGAGGAGCAGTTCCTTTGTTGTAAAGTTTTCTGGGTCATTCATGGTCTCAGGAAAATCCTCTTGTTGGTACGCTGGATTGCACATGTATTATGTAACTCACTGCAACCCAATAACTGAGCCCATAGTTTCACAGCCATTAAAATATGCCACAAACCAAACCACCTGTGAGGCGCCAACTCAGCAAATATGCCTATGCAAAAAGTAGTCATTAAAAGTCAAGGATACCAAGATGAAAGATGCCCAGATATAATGAGATCATGTATATTGAAGCTACCAGGCCTGGGGAGAGAACGGTATAGCATGTACATTGAAAGGAGATAGCAGCGGGGAAGATGGGGGCACTGAGGACCACCGTCACTTTGAGGGAGAGTACAGCACGTAAAGTGAATCAGCAAGCACTCCTTCAGGTCCTCACTGAAAGGCACTACAGTTATAGACAACTATCTGCAAGCACTGAGATAAATGCTAGGCTTTAGAATGGATACTGAGTTTCTTTTGTATGGAACCTCAGTGGAGGAAAAATAAATCTACCTTTTGGCGCCCTGTTCTACCTGATGTAACTTTAAAATGCACAACTTTTTGAAGAGAAATCTCCTTTTCATAAGATAGCATTAAGTGGTTCTAAATACACTGTCTTATGCTATAATTGAATAATTGAAATGAAACCCTGTGGAATAAAATGCACAATAGCTTCCCCTCAAAGGCCCTTTGTTCTAATTTTTACTGTTAGTGCTATGGTCATGTGACCTCCAAAACTTCTACTCTTGGAGAAATACAGCGGACAAGTAGAATTAGCATCATCAGGTATTCTAGACTTTTTTTTTTCTTTCCTCTCTCCTGTTCTCTCCTTGTATGTAGTTGTCGTGGTCCCATTAACCCACCCCTTCACCCAGCACTGACCCTAGATCGCATATTATTAGCCTAAATTCCCTAGAGGAATAGTCACACATGTTAACAGTTGATAGGCAAGGGAGGTCATGCAAACCCAAGGAAGTACCAGAGTGAGGTGAAAAGAATAGCCCCAGGGAAGATGAAAAAGTGCATACAAAACTTGTCACATCTCCACCAGACACCCAGCTAGTTGCCAAGTTACAAGAGACACTGCCTATGAGGCTGTGTGAACGCCAGTGTCTTAGAACATCCAACACCACACTGGGCAGGGCATGACTAGGAACAGCTTTTCTATCTCTGTTTTGTCTCTCGTTGAAGTTTGTACGGGACCTCATGCTCCCTTGACCTTTTAGGATTGCCTACAGAACACAGAACTTCCATGTACAGTATAAGTGACTAGGTAGCTCCTGTCCAATCAGAAGTGTTTTCCTAGCTATTCCCTTCAGGAAACAGGCAACGATGTGACAATTGTGGAGTTGAGTAGGCTTACCTGAGGTTGCTCCTGCCAAGAGACAGAAAGTAGATTGTGCCCAAAGGTGAGATCGCAGAGATGACCTGGGTAGGACATAGACAGAGCTCAGTTTATTCAGCTCTAAGTCACCTGCAGGAGTGTAATAATTATAATAATAAATCAGCCCTTAAATTATGCTCTCTTTGAATACTATAGCTTTTATACTGAATGCTTGTGATTCAATGGACTCCTTCTGACTGAGGAGAAGATACTGGTGAGCTGCTTGGTACTTGCAAATTGTAAGCAGCAAAGCTAGAGTTTGAATGTAGATCTTTCTATGATGGAACTCATTGATCTATATCATTGATTCAGCATTTACTCTACTGTGAGTTCTTGGGAAGGACAAACACTGCTACATGGGATGCTGCTACATGTGACAGTGATGACGGGACGAGGGCTTTTCTTTCTCTCTCAAATAACAAAATGTCTCCCCTTTTCCTTCTTATGTTGTGTGTATGAGAGAGTTTAAGAGAGACAGAGACAGAGACAGAGTTTTAGGGTTTTTTTTTTCCAATTAATAAGAGAGTGGGGCTGGAACTGAGTGGTACTTTTGACGGCAACGTGTACTGTAATATACTCTACTAAAATAATACTAGTTTCATCAAATCAAATTTCTAATGCAGCACAAGCCCTCATGACTTGGGCTGGGCAAGTTTAGAAACATCTTTCTTAGCACTTGAGGGTTTGACAGACAAGAATATTTCTAGTACATGATCTTGGCCTCAAGTTAGTTATACCCTGAAGCAGAGGAATGAACACCCTTTCTCACAGTTAGTAGTGCCATGAATACCAATAGCAACCCTCAGTCCCACTATCTCCCAGTAGATTGAAATAGCAACAGGGATTTTTTTTTTTAATAAGGAAGACTAAGCTAGTGTTATGCTCATGTGTTCCTTGACTTGCATGCTTTTGTTACGTTAAGTATTTTTTTAACTCTATCTTAAAAATATTATCATGGCATATAAATACAGTACTCTGAATAGCTTTGACATTCTAATGACAAATTTGCCATTCTAATGTCAAAAGTGACATAGTAATCTAGTTCAAGTTCTTCATATATATGTTATTACAAAGGTTATTTAGTCAGGATTCCTTCACGTCACATATTGAGAGTTATATTTCTAGTCAAAACTAAAGCAGAGAGACAGCATGTGCTCAGTAGCCAAGTCTCCATCATTATGACATCATATCTCCTAAAACATAAAACATAACTCATAAAACAGAAAGGGCCTGTGGGGGCAGATACTGAACGCAGTGATAGGAATGAATGGTGGAACAGAGTCCTTATATCAGCAACCAAGGAGCGGTAAGGGTTAAAAGGAAGGGGAAAGACCACCACAATTACACGTAAGGGCATGCATCTACTAACAAAGGACCTCTCACTAGTCACACTGATAAAAGACCCCCAGGGTACCAAGAGCATCAGGCATGGACTGAGCCGCTAACCTCTGTGGTCTATTTTACATTCAAGCTATAGCATCCCCTAACTTGCTACAAGGAATGAGGAAAATCAAGTAGGGTTACCCCCACCACTTGGTACTCCATGAGGGGCTCCAATGTGTAAAAAACAAAACCTCATCGACTTGTACCTTTAAAGATTATAGCAACAATTATTCCCGTGAGTTTGAGTTTGAGGTGGATATAACGGGTTTCTTGTTGTTGTTATTATTATGCTAATGATTTTGAAGTTAAAAATCTTAGCATGCTTCTTCTAAAGCTCTAAAATTAGCCTGTGAAGGAGGGTGGTTAAACGAACCCTGGAGTGGAGTCCACCATACGGAACTGCACGTTGAAAATGATGAAGTTGGGAAACAATTGTAGTAAGTTATAAGAAAAGGCAAAAGTCAGAGTGAGGAAGTAAAAGAAGGAAGGATTGTAACGTAGAGGCTAAGGCATGCGTCGTAGAACACTCGAGTCTGTCTTCTGATGAGAACTGCAGCCGAGCTGACGGTTCCCTGGCTTCGCAATCCCAAAAGGCAGTAGCTCCCCACACAGAATCACTAAGTCTTTAGTTTTACCAGTTAAAGTTCTTTCCAACAGAGCAGCTGCCAGGCACTAGAACCATGAGTTCATATTGCAGCAGCCATGTCCTGTATTTCTATGTACATTTGAGTAAAGCCCAAATGAATGGTCATCTTTTCAGTGGGACTATAGACACTTTTCGTGTGTGTGTGTGTGTGTGTGTGTGTGTGTGTGTGTGTGTGTGTGTGTGTGTGTGAAAGAGAGAAAGAGAGAGAGAGAGAGAGAGAGAGAGAGAGAGAGAGAGAGAGAGAGAATACATACATGCATGCATTAGCCTTTCTGCTATTATTATCTTAAATTTTGCTGGCGGCCATTGAAACATTACTACTTTGGAATACCATACTAAAGTATGGTACTTGGCAATGACCGTGAAAATGCTAGTTGTCAGGACAGAGTTCTTTCCTATCCCCTCAAGACTAAATTCTAGTGAAAAACATGGCACAGAGTATGACATAACCCAATTCTGTAGATGCCAATATTTTATTGACTGACTACTTGGTGAGCCAGTGTTGAAGTAGGTGATGAAAACCCAGAAGTCAAGAATAGAATCACAGTTCTTTCCTTACATGCTAGAAGAGCAAAGAAGACCCAAGCAAAGTACAGGAACGAAATGTCTCCAAGATCCTGAAGGCAAAGAGTAGTTGCTATGAGAACATGCAACTAAATCACATACAGGACTCAGACCTATGTTTGAAAAAAGCACCAGCTCTGGGACGATAAAAGCAGAAGGGATGTCCCCTGGGCTGGAAGCATTAGAAAATGGAGTCTACTCCTCAAATTGAAACAGACCATCAAGCTGGGGGCATAAGTTGACAGAGCATCCCTAATGAAAAGAGTCAAATAGTCTGGTGTGTATTAAACCTCGTTTAGGTATTGGGGATTGACTTATGTGTCTATTACACTCTTTCCTATGACTTGAGTGGAGAAGAAGAAGAGGTATTAACTATTTAAAGTTTACTAAGGGATAGGGTGCAGCTCTGTATTAGATAGGTGAGGGCTAATGATCTGTTAAAAATGAGTTCCTTTCCTCTGATATCCCAGGCAGAGATTGGTTCTGGGCTAAATCACGAAGATAAATACTCTCCTGTGAGTCACACATCCTTCTCCTCTTCCAGTGTCTGAGTCTCCCTGATTCACAACCAGTCTAGAACTTACACAGACTGATTTGGGTTTGCTTGTGAAATTCAGCCAGCCAGCTTAAACCTCGGTGACTACCATTTGTCTCTGAGTTAAGTGTTATTACAATTTTTTTTAATTAAACTATTAGCCTGCAAAGGGGGGGGGGGGGAAAGCACTTTTGTACAGATGCAAATTTGAATATTAATTAAAAAAATGAGTTCAATTTTGCCACTGTCTAATCTACAGTGAAAACATATTTCATGGCAATGACTCTCAACCTGTGCATCATGACCCTTTCACAGGGGTCACCTAAAGTAACAAGAAAACACAGATATTTACATTATGATTCAAAACAGTCGCAAAATTACAGTTATGAAGTAGCAATAGAAGTAATTTTATGGTTGGAGGCCATCACAAGACGAGGAACTGTCGTAAAGGAAATCAGCAATAGGAAAAGTTGAGGACCACCAGTTCATGGGATGGCTCCACATCTCAGAAACAGGATTTCCGGAGCCCAGTGCCTTTAATCTGGATCTACCTTTGGGATGAAGGAATGAAGCTAGCTTCTTAGTGCACATGAAGCTACTAAGACTCAGGTGAACACTAAGCAGTTTGACTCAGAGAGAGAAGCACCTTAAGCAGGCTTATCCATAATCCCTTAACTCAGGAGAAGCTCTCCCAAACCAGTTTCTAAATAATCCTTGAAAGATTTTTAAGAGCACAATTAGGTTTTACATCTACTTGACATCTAAGAGGAATCAGACACTCAGTGCAAAATGCATTCCATTATGTTTTATGACACTCATAATGCAGGCTGATGCTCTTGTATTTGCTTTAGATAATTAGTCTCTCAGCAGAAAAAAAAAAGTCTTAAAGGAACAGTGTCCTCTAATTTCGGTGGAACTGAAGATCTTACTCTTAGTGCAAGGGATAAAATATCACCCATTCCTTTTCTCCTTTTTCAAACAAACAATAACAACAACAAAGCCTTCATCCGAGTCATTATCCTGCATTGGGTTTCTCTTGTGTGCCACACCTTGTGACAGATCTCAGTAAACATCCTCTCTACTTCTTTAAATAACCCAGTAAGGTAGGAGCCTTCATACCTACTTAAGAGATGAGAAAACTGTGGCTCACAGAAGCAAGAAAGATTCTGCAATTACACAGCAGCAAGTGAGTTCAACTAAGTCTCCATCTAAAGTCTGTCTGCCCCTAAAGCCAGCATTTTTCAGCCTTGCCACATCTCTCCATTCCGGACCAAAAAGCATCAGAAGGAGATTCATGAAGGTAGCCACAGCCCTACAAAGAAGAGGCAACAGTTTTGGGCAAAGCAAAGTACAAATACAGGATTTCAAACAGTCAAGTAAGATCATGAATTAGGGAACAAATAAATAATATTATTTAGCCAATAGCAGAAATACATAAGCAGAGGCAGGGTCTGAGCTGCCCATATATTTTAGAACCCAGGAAAACTTACATTTCTTCCCAGAACTCATCAAATCCATTCTTTTCTTTTTTTTTTCTTTCTTCTTTTTTTTTTTTTGAAACAGTCACACTGTTTAGGCTAGGCTAGCATTTGTATTCTCAATAATCTTCCTACCTAACTTCCTGAGTGCTTTATCAGCAAGACAACCAGCTCTGTCTCTTATCCTTTTAAAATATGTGTCCCACGTGTGTGCATGTGGCATGTGTCTATGTACACGTGTGTGCCTGCGTGTGTATGTGGACACCGGAAAACAACCTCAGGTTGTTCTCAGCAATACCAACAAATTCCTTTGAGGCAGTGTCTCTTCTTGGTCTGGAGTTCATCAATAAAGCTAGTGTGGCTGGCCAGTCAAGCCCCAAACACCTTCCTGTCTTTATCTTTCCTGAGCTGGGATTACAAACACAAACAGATGCTGCCACTATGCTTTGAATTTTAACATGGCTTTTGCAGATTCGACTCAGATCCTCTAGCCCACAGTCAGTTTACCAGCTATCTCCTCAACCTTCATTATACACACACACACACACACATACACACACACACACACACACACACACAAAGAAATACAGAAGGAAAGAAAGAAAACAAGTTTAAAAATAACATTTATTTTATTTTTAAAAATCAGCCCTGGAAGAGTGTGACAGAGTGAGAACATGAGTTTTTATCAGTCTTGTTGGGTAATAATTTTGTCATGTGAATAAACCATACAACCAACCATCTTTGGGCTTCAGTTCGGCATATGCATGTAGAAGGGTTGACTGAATTGCAGGCTGACATCCTTCACCTCGAGGATTCTAAACACTCCTACATAGAACTAATGGCTCTACCTTGGGCAATTAAACAGAATTTCTTCTGAACAGTTGCTCCTACTAAGTTGGTTATTGGCAGTTTAGCAATTTTAGAAGAGTGATGGCTACAACATTTGCTTCATCTGTATTGATGTCAGGCAGTCAGTGCCTGCTTAGGTTAGATGTGCACCATTCTGCCATGCTAAGTGTCCTCTTTACAGCCTTCCATTTGAGCTGTGGCCGTACCTGAAATCTGAGGGTAGAGTTGAACCCTAATAAACTTGACTGCAAACAGAGACCATTTCATCAGCAACATAACAGCAGCCCGCAACTCCCGGGGAGGAAATGAATAACGAACTTGAACTTAGTACCCAGTGAGTCCCTTGAAAGTTGAGCGCTTCAGTGAGCCTTCTCCAACAGTCATATTGACAGTAAAATGCTCAGTTCTCAGTGATACTGTTTTATACTGAGCTATGATTATCTTCTTCATCCCCACAATCTTATTTCTTAAACAAAATGTGTATTAAAAGGGAAGAAAAGGTGTCTACTGCAGTATGAAGTGAATATGGTTCTGATTCAGGGAGTAAAACCCAAGATCACTTCAAGGACTGAGCCTGCAACACAGTATAAGAAAATAATCTTCTATCAAAAGCTTTAGTGAACTCTAAAGACCGACCAGGAACAGGATTGGCTGGCTTCCATCCTGGGTTCAGGAACACGGACCATGGGTCTGCAAGCTGAAGGAGGATTGTGTTCCACTTAGCAATCTTGTCCCCTTTGGGTCCTTGAAGGAGAGGACACTAAAGGACAGGATCCTAACTGACAGTCACAGACCAAGGAGGCTGCTTTGCAGAGCACACCGCTGGTTTGCTGGAACGAAGGAGTCTTGCCTTGCGGAAATCCAGTCCGCGTTTTGCTGAGAGCCCAAGCTCTGTGAATAAGAGGAGCCTCTGAGGGCTGGTTTCTGATGTCGCACTCGGCACGATAAGAATGCCATTGACGTCAGCAGAGTCATCATCAGGGAGAATGGCACCCCAGCTCTTGAAACCACACCAAGCAATTGCAGTGCTTTTGAAAATTAAAAGCCGGTGCTGGGGAGTGGGGGCGGGGAGAGAAAGGAGCTGAGGGGAAGCAGTGGCTCCAACTGAACTGTCTTTCTTTTGTGCATTTCCTGTATTTTCAAAAAGAAGAAGAAAAAAGCGGACACACAGTG
>JANHMN010000014.1:31700778-31725835 GCA_030674055.1 Rhabdomys pumilio
CACACACACACACACACACACACACACACACACACACACACACACGCAGCTGCAGAGGCTCCTTCAACTTAAATGAGAGCACTGAGGAGAGATAAGGAGGGACTAGGAAGGAAGAGGGGGAGGGAGGGAAGGAAGGAGAGGGAGAGAGAGACACACAGAGACAGACACACACAGAGACAGAGACACACACAGAGAGAGAAACAGAGAGAGAATATGAATTTAATTTTTTAACATTTCTGAATCCAGATAAAACAACCTTTGCCACCCAGCTGCTGGACAGAAGCCTCAGCCACAAGGGAAAACATCGCCACTGAGAACAGAATTGCTGAACCAAAAGTGATAGCTTACAATGTGTGTCCCCGCAGAGATTACAAGAGAGGAATTAAACACTTCAAAGGAGCTACTGCAAAGTAAACCTCTACTCCTAAGACTTTCCACCACACACATACACACACACACACACACACACACACACACACACACACACTCACACTACTGGGAGCTTTTGAGTACGTGTCTGCCTAAAAATATGACAAAGTTGAGGGTTTGGAAAGGGGACGGTGACGGGCTGTGTGATTTTAGCTTCCAGAGGCAGCCCTAAGAATATCACCTTCTGCTGAATTCAAAGGCCACCTAGTATGGAATAGGTCTTTGAGTTAGGCAGACTTTGAAAACAGGTTTTTTTTTTTTTTTTATTGTGCATTGTGACACTTACAAATTCCCCGTTTAATCTAATCCTTTTTCTTTGCTTCTACCAATTGTTCAGCAGGCTCCACCCTCATCTCCCCTAGCACTATACGAAAAAGATAGCATAGACTTGATGATATCAGCCCAGTCCCGGGCCACATGCCTTATTTTACAGCATTGATTGGCGGCTTCCCAAGTCCATGGGATCTTTTGCTGACCTGCTTTTCAGATCCGGTATCTTCCAGTTACACCAGAAAGAATCCCTTCTGAGCTGGGGAAATGTGAGCCTCAGAAACAAAAGGGCATTTGCATTAAAGCAGAATCTGGCAGAAAGCATGGGTTTAATAAATTGCATCATGTGAACGTTCCCTGTCAGATGCACTGGCAGCAGAGGAGCAGCCACATGCATGCAGGAAGGGGCTCCCTCCTCATCCAAAGACTGAGCTCCTTTTGTAAAGGAAGACTCAACAAACTAAACGGCATATCTTAACAAAACATACATTATACTCTACGTAAAGCCCACTCCTCTTTTAAAAGTAAGATGCATTTCCTAAGGTCAGATAAGCAAAGCAATTCTTAATGTAGTGCATGGAGCATGTGCATCTAGCCTGTCTTTCTTGTAAGAGTGGAAAGAAAGACAGCTATGTACCCAGAGGGGGATGTGGGCTGTGTGTTATCAAAGGATATCATATATCTGGAACTTGGTCATTTGGTTTAGGTTTTATTTTGGTTTTTCACTTTGTTTTGTCTTTTTAAAAACCCCACTAATATATACACTTTATAGTGGGATTGTTTTTTTCTTCCCTCCTTTCCTTCTTCCCTGTATCTTTCCTTCCTTCTGCTCTTTCTCCTTTTTCCTTCCTTCCCTTTTCCCCTAAAAAAAAAATAAAAAGAAAAAAGAAAAAATAGAAAATAAAAGAGTAATCACGTGAGAGAGGCATTAATGTGTAGTTCTCAACCTGTGAGTCACGACCCCTTTGAGGAGATAATGGACCCTTTTATAGGGGTCCGTTGGAAAACACAGATGTTTAAATTACAATTCATAACAATAACAAAATTACAGTTACGAGATAGCGACTAACATAATTTTATGGGTGGGTGGGTGGGGGTCACCACAACATGAGGAACTGAATTAAAGGGTTGCAGTATTAAGAAGGTTGAGAACCATTGATCTTAGACTGTGCCTTGGAAGATGAGAGACCTGGATCGTGAGCACGTAAAGGATTGTGTTTATATATTGTGACAATGAAGTGACGGGCAGAGCCAGAACTTTTGTACAACGCTTCTTACCTTCTACAAGGACAGAAGGCACAATGCAAATGTTAACTATTACGTCCATTCCCTTCAGACCATTTCTGTCTTTAATCTTAACCAAAGCTGTTTTGCAAGCTTTCTGACATGGTTTCCTGGGCCGATCCTGATATCTGTGTCTGTCACCCTATCTGCCCCTGTCTATGACAGCTATTCCTCAACAGGACAGTCTCCTCTAGAAGAAAGCAGTGGCATTTTGACCTTGCCATCTTCTTGGCTCAGACACTACCCAGACCACAGTTAAAGGATCAGGTTCTGGTGGGTGAGGTGCCCTTTGCCTCAGGCAGTGGAGCAGGAAGCTTGGAGCCCCCAGAGTCTGGATGTGTTTAGGATCCGGCTCAAATCCTCAGAACACTAATTTGCAACAGGAAATGCTAGTGGGCCAGTTGAGAGATGGGAATTAGCAAATAGTCTTGGCAGTCAACTGAAAGAGGAAGCCATGTCTGGAGATCCTTTAGGAAATAAATGAATAATAGTAAAAATCCTTTTCAGGTGTGCTAATTTCCTTTGTGGACAGAAATACCCTGGACTTAGGGTCTGTGAGACTCAGTTTTTCTCTTTCTTTTCCTTAAGGTTTGGCTTTACTTCTTAGGAAAGAGGCAAAGATATGCATAGTGAATTTGATTATTGACCTCACTCTAAGCCTGGCTTAATAAACCATGGAAACAAAATAGCTCAGCCTCCTAGAACTGCTGTAACTCAGCCCCAGCAGCACTGAGAGCACCGTGGCTTTGGTTACATATATCTGTAGTACAAACTGTTCCTCAGTATTTAAATTCTGCAGCAGAACATCTGAAGCACCTTAGCTCTTCATACAAAAGGCAAAACGTCTTGGAGAACCAAGTAGAAAAGCCTTACCAAAACCACAAGGATAAGACCCCTCTACTCCCACCCCTAGCCTCTCTTGTAATATGTAAGGAATTAGAAACCTAGAAAGCTGTTACAACACACTTTGGGGACAGAACCAGAAGCTGTGTTTGCAATAACAAATTTGTTTGTTTGGTTTTTTTTTTTCTGATTTAGGTTTACATGATTATTCTATATTTTTCTGGCTTCTAGGGTAGAATACTAACAGGCTCAAAATTGTACTGGATAGTTTTCTGTCCACTTGATACAAGCTAGAGTCATCAGAGGAGGGAGCCTCTATAAGATTCCTGCTGTAGGGCATTTTCTTAATTCGTGACTGAGAAGGCGCCAGTCCATTGTGGGCGGTGCCATTCCCCTGTGCTGGTGGCCCTGGATTCTATAAGAAAGCAGGCTAAGCAAGCCATGAGGAGCAAGCCAGTAAGTAGCACCCCTCCATGGCCTCTGCATCAGCTCCTTCTCCAGGTTCCTGTCCTGTTTGAGTTCCTGTCCTAATTACATTAGATAATGAACTATGATATGGAAGTATAAGCCAAATAAACCCCCTCCCCAACTTCCTTTTTTTGGTCCTGGTGTTTCATCACAGCAATAGAAACCCTAAGACAGAAATGATGGAAACACTGGAAAGTAATATACAGACTACTTTATTGCCTACTTATACTATGCAGACCAGAAAGCTGATGCTTTCTCAAATAACTTGCCTAAGGTTACTGCTTATTATAAGCAAGTCAAGACTGTGAACCCAAGTCTTCGGTCTTGAATTGCTGTCCTATAAGTTTCTTCCATAATGAGTCTCTTCCAATGAGCCTCTGTACCCAGAATTTCCAGCTTTACAAGAACATTTCCTGAATAAAGCACACTGGCTGGAATAAAACTCTAGACATTAAGGTAAAACCCTTGGTCCAATGCTAGTACCAAGGGTGCCCACGTAAAAAGCTGGAAACCCAGAAGCTGACGTTTTTTCAACAGTCTGGAAAGGCCATGCGTATTGGAAAGAATAGTTTGGTGACAAGGAAGAGAATAGAAAAAGGAGAATTGGAGGAATGATCCCAGGATGTATTCACAAAGAAAGCATCTACTTGCCTTGGAAAAGGAGTATCTAGAAAATAGGACAAAGGGGAGGATGTAAAATTTTAAGCAGCTTACTGTATGATGCAAATGCAGATAAACCAAGCCACAGTTACAACATACATAAAAGAGGTTTGCTGTAGCCATAAGGGACACTCTGAAGAAAGTGCCTCTGCCAGCTGGGGCTGCCCAGGGCAAAGGAGAGGCCTTCAGATAAGATATATGTGAAATGTATGAGGAACAACCCCGAAGTTCAACATGCTAGTCTAGAAGTTCCAGGACAGTGTGGAGCTGGGACTAGAAGCTCCCTTTCTTCTAGAAGGACTAGAAGAGCTAAAAGAATATTCTTTTTATTGTACCCTGCACTGGGCACCGGGAGATACAATCAGCTGTTAGAAATCTGCAAGTTAATTTTTTGTATTACGAGTACATGTCCGTGCTGGAATTCAGGTTTCTTAAGAGGATTATCTAGTCTTGGCAGTGTTTAGATTCATGCTAGGGAGCCATAGTAGGGACATGTAAAAGTATGTTTAGTGTAAAAAGCCAGACAGTTGATTGTATAGTGTGCTGGTGAGCCAGATTTCCCCCATCACTCCCTCTCCTTGTCCCCCCCCCACACACAAAAATCTGACCTGTGCTGTACGCTTATTGCTGTGGTATAAATATTCTCCCTGTAACTGAGATCACACTTCGCTCTAACAGTTTTTGGGTTTGTTTTAGTTTGTTTGTTTGTTTGTTTTTTATTAAACTGAATTCTTGAATGTTTAACAGTTGACAAGATCTAGTTCTGACATGCCACATCAGCAATTCTATAACTCTCAGTGACAAAGATCGGTGGCTATCTATTCAATGTCTGCCAGCCTGTACAAGATTGATTGGCTCTGCCAACCTTCCATCATGGACAGGGGAGGGGCCTATTAGGCACCACCTATCCCTGAGGGACTGTGGGTAGCTACCGTTTGTTAAGGAAGGGAGTATCCTTTTCTTCCGTGGTGTAGTTACTGGTAAGCTGCCCTCACTCCAGTAAATAACATTCCCACCCATGCTCAAGTAAGAAAACTCCACTTCAACCGAGCAGGTCACACACAAAAGGAGAAGACAAGAAAGCAGGAGGAGAACTTGCCAAGAAGGTTCTAGCAGGAGAGGTGTGGTTGGGAGAGGAGAAAGGGGCATAAAAAAACAACGAAAATCCGTCATCTATAAAAATATCAAATAGTAGATTTTGTTTTTTAAAGAAGCTAAGAACTGAGGGTGGAGCTCAGGGGACGGATGCCCTCAGTGTGTGTCCAGGGCCCTGAATTTTTTTTGTAGCACCATAAGAATGAGGAGGAAAAGGAAGAGATTTGTAAGTGTTAGCTGGCTTAATCAGAAAGTGCTTGAATTAGGACATCAGAGTAAAGCATTAAAAGAGACAAATAGAAGTGCCCCAAACATGAAATAAAACGCTAACTCATGTATGTGTGTTACATACATGGCAGTCTCAGGGCTGGAGATCCAAGTATGCGAAGGGTGTCATGGCTGACTTCGGCTGGGAAAGCTGTGGCCAGTCACAACGAGATGATTTGAACCCCGATGAACAAAACAGTATTTTAACAAGTATATACTCTCAAAGAAAACATGTCTGATAATAAGTTGAATAATTAATCGCTATGAGACCCTAGAATAGAAGAATTGGGGAAAGAAATCTGCCTCTTATTAGTGAGAATAATTCGACTCAGCAACAAGGTTGGAATTTTGTAACTTCTGTCTTAAGAAATTGTAGCCTGGAGTATTGGGTAAAAGGCACCAGGAAACAAAGAAACAATAATGGCTAAATACAAATTAAAAAACAAAATACTTCAGAGGAGTCAGCACCCAGAGCCACTGGGATTTCACTGTAAAGTCCACGTCATTGATATTTAGTTTTACCATTATTACTGGTAAATAATGGTAACTGTGTTGTTATTAATGGACTATTGTTAATTAGTTAAAATCAGGTACCTTCAACCTCTTATCTAATGGAGATTGATCTTTTAATTGAACTTTTAAATACTTATTTAAAAGACGAAACTTGGATCGGGTCAGTCTCAGGGTAGTATATAAAACCTTTCTCCAGTTGTTTGTTTAGTTTGGTTTTTAACCTTCTACTTTGTCACACACACACACACACACACACACACACACACACACACACACACAAGTGGTCCTCACTATCCCTCATGTACATGTAGGTCCAGGTTTCTAGTCATCCTCATCCACTTGGCTTGGTGCAGGTCCCTTGCCTTGCAGCTCTGGGTGATATAGCCTTGAACACACTCAGAGAGTCTTCTTATTGAGTCTTAAAACTCAGAAGGGTGTCTCAGCATGCTGCCTTGCTGCTCAGCAACAGAGCAGGTTTTATTGCAGTAAGGCTGACATTTGAAAGCACCAGGGTGGAAGAGGGAAGATGTTAGTTACGCTACATGTAAGTAGATATTCAGAGAACATGTTTTCACGTGTTCCTGGCAGATGTTCTTTACAGAACCTGTCTGTGCAGGTCTGAGCTGGGTAAGTTGGGTATGTCAGTCAGAAGCAAACAAACAAACATAATAACATTAAAAAAAAAACAACCACAAAAGCCAGTTTGCAGCCTGACCATACAATATAAATGGAATACATCATTACTTCCTGAAAGGTTAAGGCCTAAATTTTCTAAATATCGTCTCTTCTTAGTCACTCTGATTATATAGTGCTTTAAAGCCATTTCAGAAAAGACTTTTATTCATCTATCTATTTATTTATTTATTTTGGTTCATTTGAGCAAACACAGGACATCACACTCGAGCTCAGTACCACAAGTGCAGAAAGCAAGCTGCTGATGTGTTTGTATGCAAGTTCACATTTTATTTCCTGTACTCTTACCCACGTTTTGGCTATATATTTACTAGTCAGGAAGATGCAGTAAGCACCAATTCCCTGGAATAAGAAATAGTCAATTTGTCAGAATATTACAGAAATTATGCTTTTAGAAAATCTACATAGTATCAAAATTATTACAAAGCTATTTTAAAATTAATATAATATTAATGATTTAGTCAATCATAGATAAGGACTCTGGCAAAAAATTTGTTCAGCAAAGTAAGTAGGGTCCATGGAGAACTGTCAGCCTTGGAAAGTAAGCTCAGGCTACTCCATCCGTCTTTCCTTGGGATACATGTCATGGGTTGATTAAAATGGTATATTATGTAGACCTTAATTATTAAAAACAGTGTACAGCCTAGCTGTCAGAACTGACGTCCTCAGCTCCACTAGTGTCATTTTTCTCTTGGGACATCGATGAGTATCAGGAAAGATGTGAATGAAAGCTCCAAGTGCCCGACGTAGATACTGCGAACAGTTACTGCTAAAAAAAAGGTTCGCATCATCACCCAGACGAACGTGTGTCTGCATTTTAGCGATGATTCATGTAAGCTTGGCCATGTGGCTCCAAGCCTCCGAAATGTTTGTGTACATCTAGGTCTTGGTTTACGAACATTTTTATTTCAAAATGCGTTTCTTCAAAATCGGTTGTTTGATGAACTATCATACAGCGTTCATGTAGCCAATTATGTTGAATGTGTATGTCGCTGTTGCTATTTGCCTTTTCTCTTTGCTCTCTCCTTAAACAAACAGATATTGAGAGAGGTGGTATGGGGAAGGTATGCAACATCAAATACGTAAATGCACTCTTGGGAACTATTCAGTCAGCGTTTCGATTGCTATGAAGGGACACTATGACCACAGCCACTCTTCTAAAGGAAAGCTTTGAACTGGGGCTGGTTACAGCTCAGAGGTTTAGTCCATTCTCATCATGCCAGGAAACATGACAGTGTGCAAGCAGAGGTGGTGCTGGAGGAGCTAAGAGATCTACATCTGGATTGGCAGTCAGCAGGTAGAATGAGAGAGACACTGGGTCTGGCTTGAACATTTGAAACCTCAAAAACCCCAAAGTGACACATTTTCTCCAACAAGGCCACACCTATACCTACTAATAGTTCCACACCCTATGAGCCTATGGGGCCCCTTTTCTTTTCTCTTCTTCTTGTTCTTGTTCTTCTTCTTGTTCTTGTTCTTCTTCTTGTTTTTCTCCTTCTCCTCCTTCTCCTTCTCCTTCTCTCTGTATCTCTCCTTCCTTCCTCCCTCCTTTGTCTCTCTCTCTGTTTCTCTGTCTCTCTGTCTCTCTGTCTCTGTCTCTCTTTCTTTCTTTCTTTCTTTCTTTCTTTCTTTCTTTCTTTCTTTCTTTCTGTTTCATACTTCTTCCCTTGCTGCACTATGGTCTTCGAATACAGGAGACGTGATATAGATGTGTGTATATGTGTATATATGTACATATATGTCTGTATGTGTAAGTATATATGTACATATACACATGTGTGCAAATATATGTGTGTACATGTATGTATATATGTATGTGCATATATACACACATATGTGTGTATACATACATACATATATATATATATATGTATGTATGTTATACCTCTGCCCATCACTTTACTGCTTCCTTTAGAGTTCAGAGCCATAACTGTAGCCTGCAGTCTCCATTTTGAAATGCCACTTGTTCCTTTTCAGACCTTTTTTCTTACTCTTCTTCTTCTGAGTCATATGACTTCAGTGAGTCCAGCTAAACTGTAGATTTTGAAGGTCATTAGACAGGTTCTCCTTAAGACCTCAACACTCCACAGTACACTTTCCTTCAAAATCTCATGCCAAATCTCTTGATTTCCTTGAGTCTTTGTTTCATATCTCATTCCATCCAGGAGGCCATCTTGACCATCTTGTATTTTTAACTTCATTCTGCATTATCCTATTCCTAGTTTCTGTTTTCAGTTCTCCTGTGTTTTACATGTAATTCCTTATAATGTATAATTCCCTAAATTTAGTATATATTATCTTTTTCTCTAACCACACTGTGAACAGCTCCTGGGCAAGGAACTTTGTTTTGGTGGTCAGGAAGGAAGGAAGGAAGGAAGGAAAGAAGGAAGGAAGGAAGGAAAAAGAGGTGGAAGGAAGAAAGGAAGAGGAAGGATAGATAGATAGATGGTAGATGATAGATAGATAGATAGATAGATAGATAGATGATAGATAGATAGATAGATAGATAGATAGATAGATTGATTCTAGGTAGATATATATATGTTACAGATAGAGAAATATGGATCAGTATTTTTTATGTCAGATATATATATATATTGACCTGGAATTCACTAGATAGAGTTGGCTGGACTTGAACTTGAGATGAATCTGCCCCTACCTTGTAAGAGCTGGGATTAAGTAAAGGCTTGTGCCACCCACCATACCAAGCTTAGTACATTTTTGACTCAGAGAATGCCCCAGTTTCCCTTGTGCATATAATTTGGTTGCACAGGTTTTTCTTGATGTGTTCTGCTCCCCATTCCACCTACCCAACTAAGAGATTCAGCCAGATCAGGGACACTCCACAGTCTTTTGGTTTTTGCAAATTGTGGTCCTGGTTTATGAAAATTCTCATTGGATTTAGAGTGGTAAAATGTAGGTAGAGGACACACTCAAACAGCCAGTTTTTTGAAAAGGGACATCTCGGCCATGAATTGAGAGTTTACAAGTGACTACTCCTGCATTAGAGCAGTTCACAATAGGAGACATTGAGGGGACAGTCATCCTCAGAAGAGCCTATGCAAGAGTGAAATCTAAGTAGCTTTCTGTTATCTCTTCAGAAGCCTACTAGAAGTTCACAGAGACTGAGCTTGCATTTTGCTGACAAACTTCATATTTCTGGGCTGATGCTTGCATAGCTGTATCTTGGAATAAAGCAAATTGAAAAGGGCTTAAAATCTGCAGGAACTATCCCCCCTGTAGCCCACAGGAAAGTTCTCTTTTTAGAGGAAAAGACTTGAGGTCAGGAGCTGAGCATCAGATAGAGAAAAACCACCAAGTTCTAGGAAACAGCAAGGGTGTCAAAGCATGGCCTGTTCCTTGTCTTGTTCTTCCTTTAAAGAACACAAACTTCCCATACCTATTTTGCAAATTAATGAATATTTTAATATAGCTCAAGTAATCCTGGATATAGAACCATTGACAGCCCTAGAATCAGACTGTGCCATACCTCAGCCTTGCTGTCTACTAGCTGTGAGACTATGTGCCTCTTAATTTCAGTTAAATATGAGCTAGGCCAAACAGGATAGGTCAAGTGCCAGAGCTGATAACAGAAAATTTGATGGAGCATTAGACCAGTTTAGGGTCACCATCACTGGGTTAATTGAGTAGGATCCAGTAGTCCTTCCTACTGACCATTCTCAGCTCCAGCATTTCCTGACATAGCATCTGTTTTAATACCCATACAAAAGCAATTTAGGAACAAAAGGGAGATTTTAAACATTATCATCTATCTTTCTATCTCTCTATCTCTCTCTCTATCTCTCTATCTCTATCTATCCATCTATCTCTATCATATATCTATATCTATCATCTATCTGTCATCTATATCTATCTATCTCTATGTCTATCATCTATCTATCTATATATGTCATCTATTTATATCTATCTATTCATCTATCAATATCATCTATCATCTCACAGCTTGAAGTACACATAGGTATCACTAAACTGCAAAGTCGTAGACACAGGAGCTTAAGGCAGTTAGTCATCATACATCTGCAGTAAAGAAACAAAGAGTGAGCCAGTTGGTGGTGGCACATGCCTTTAGTCACAGCACTCAGGAGGTAGAGGCAGGCAGATCAGCCTGGTCTACAGAGTGAGTTTTAGGACAGCCAGAGCTACACAGAGAAACCCTGTGCTGGGCTCACTTTTCCTTTGTAATGAGTTAGGGATACGATTCTAGAGGATGGTGCTACCTACAGTGGGCAGGCAGGTCTTCCATTTCAATTGGCTTATCAAGATCATTCTTCACAGGCATGCTCAGCAAAGTTTTTCTAGATCTCATCTAGTTGACGACAGAGAGTAACCATCTCTGAGCAAATCCATTTAAATGTTCCAACCTCAGTGATGTCTCCCTCTAAGAGCTTCTCAGAGCTCCAGACTTTTCTTTCTCAGCATTATTAAAATTAATTCGTATTTTGTGCCTATTTTATTATTGTTATTTTTTAAATTAATGCCTTGGTAATGAGAAGGAACTTTATTTACTTTCCTGACCTCTGGATCCAAAGTTTTGGTACCTTTTAATTGAGGGTCACACACTATTCATGCATTAAGATAAGTTTTAGTCAAAAATAAGCAAAGAAGAAACTGAATACAGTAGGAAAGGGAAAGAGTATGACACATAAGGTATTATTAAGTAAAATTGCTGTTTGTTTCAGTATGGATATGCCTATATAACACACATACATACATACATACACACACACACACACACACACACATACACACACACACACAGGTTCCCGCACACCATACCCACACACACCTATGCAGAGTACGTGTCAAGAGGCCTAAAACTACAGATAGCATCAACCTCTGTGTTTTGTGTGTGTGTGTATATGAGTGTATGTGTGTGTATGTATGTATGTATATATATATATGAATGATGAAGGAACAACTTATAAATTAAATCTAATAGGAGATTAGCCACAATAACTATTAATGAAAAGAACAATTATAGCAATGCACCGAGATAAAAGTTCTATAAAATATATGAATTGCTTTTTTACCTTGATTTTCAGTTACAATACAAAGCGATGGGTTTCCTGATGGCACAGTCATACATAACGTATCTGTGTTGATCTTGCTCTTCTCTCTTCCACCATCCTCTACTCCCTTTGCTTCCCGTATCTTGTACCCTCAGCACTATGATTTACGGTTTCTTGTCATATATGACCTTTTTCCTTCCCCTCTTCCTCAAATCTTCCTTTTTCTCTCACATGGTCTCCTTTTTAGTTTCATGACCTAAGCCTCCTTTTTAATTTCATGACCTAACCCCATTCCCACACCCACATACAGACTTCTTCACATATAGAAACTGAGAGCCAAGATCTGCCTATGACAGAAAACATCTATTATCTGTCTTTCTGACTTTACTCAATAAAATGTTGTCCAGATACATTAATTTTCCTGCAGATTTTCTAATATTTTTATGTTGTACCTCTTTTTGTCCCAGTGTCTTAAAGTTTTCATTGTAAAAACTTTTACTTCCTTGGTTTATTCTTGGGTGGGTTTTTTTGTTTGTTTGTTTGTTTGTTTTGTTTTCTTTCTTATTTGAAGGTACTATGTATGTAAAGTTTTTCCTAATTTTTCTGTAGTAAGCATATTATTAATATATAAAAAAAGCTACTGATTTTTATGTGTTTATTTCTTATCCTGCCGCCTCTCTGTGTGTTTTGGTTCTAAAAGTGTTCTTGTGAAATTTGTTGTCTTCAGACACAGATAATTTGACTTCTCATGTCTCCACTTGTGTCTCTTTAATGACATCAGCCTGTTCCATTGCTTTAGCTAAGACATTAGTTCTCTGTTGAATGAGAATGCCAACAGTGTGCACCGTTGTCTCATTCTAGATTGAAGAGAAATACTCTTCAGTTTTTCCAATTTAGTGTAATGCTGTCTACTAGTTTGCCACATATGACCTTCATTACCTGTATAAACTTTGTTATGCTGAGGTATATTTTCTCTACTCAATAGCTCCAGAGCTCTTAGCACAAAGACACATAGCACTTTGTTAAATGCCTCTTCTGCTTCTATTCATACGATTGTGGGATTTCTGTCCTTTAGTTTATTTTATGTCCTGATTTACACTTACTGATTTGGATGTGTTGAGCCAATTCCACAATCCTGAAGTAAAAGCACTTTGGTATCTAATCTTGATATGTTACTGAATTCGGTTGCAAGTACATTGTTCAGAATTTTCCCGTGTATGTTCACCAGGGTAATTGGTCTTAAGTCTTGTCATATTCTTATCCAGTTTTGGTATCAGAACCATACTGGCTTCATTGAATGAGTTTGGTAGTATAGAAACAATCTGAGAAGGACTGATGTTAGAATGTCCTTGAAACTTTATTACAGTTCCTCAATGAACCTGATCAGGGGCTTTCCTTTGGGAAGGGGATTTTAAATCACTGCTTATCTATCTATCTATCTATCTATCTATCTATCTATCTATCTATCTATCTATCTATCCATCCATCCATCTATCCATCCATCCATCTATCTATTTATCGATCTATCTTTCTCTCCCCACTTTCCTCCACCCCACAATATGGATCTCCTTAAATTATTTTAGTATTCTGCATTTTGTTTCTGTAGGTCATGTGAGCTCAGAAATGTATCTATTTCATGTAGGTTTTCCAGCTTTCCAGTTTTCAATGCAGTCCCTAATCACCTTCTGAATTTCCTTGGAGTCCATTGTAATAACCCCCTTCCATCTCTAATTTATTACCTTTGTTCTTCTCTAGAGAGAGAACAAATTCATTTCAATTCACTTGAGTAGAGGTTTATCAACATTGCTAATCTTTCCAAAGAATCAACCCTTCATGTGATTGATTCTGCAATTGTTCCTTTGGTTTCTCAGTTTTGGTCCTACATTTTTGTAATTGTTCTTTTTTGTTGTTGTTGTTGACATCTACTAAATTTAGTTTTGTCTTTATCTAATGCCTTATGTTGCCCAATTAGATTATTTTCTTAATCTCTGGCACATGCACATGTGTGGGGGGGTGTGGGTATGTGGGCAGGTGTGTATGTGTGTTTAGTTCTGACTTGGATGAATCCTAGAGTTTATGAGACTGTCCCTTTCATTTTCATTTAATGTTAAGAATTTAAAATTTTCTTCCATGATTTCTACAACAAACCTCTGTTCATTCAAAACTGTGTTTGTGTTGATTTCTAATCTTACTCCACTGTCATCTGAAAAAATATAAGAAATTAAGAAATTATTTGAATTAAACAGTTATTAAGGCTCACTTTGTAGTGTAAAATGGGATCTATTTTAGAGACACTTTCATGTGCTGTTAAGAATAATGCACTCTGTTGGCTGGGATATCCTGAAAATATCTGTTAAGTTCAGTTGATATTTAACATAATTTAGTTCTGAAATTTCTTTACAGAATTCTTGTTTGGAAGACTTATCTAAATATAAAAGTGAGTTATTGAAGTTTTACAATATTATGTTTTAATCCTTTTAATGTTTAGTGTCTTTGGGTCCTCCAAATACAATGCATAAATAGTTGGTCATATCTCCCCTTCTCTAATGTTCCCCTTCATTGATCTGCATTGTTCCCTGACTAGCTTTTGTTTGGAGTCTACTTTGTCACATATAAAAACCACCATGCCAGCTTGTTTATGATTTTGGTTTTCTTGGTTGGTAGATTTCCACACTTTGACTCTTAGATGTTAGACATCTTAGCTCAAACAATGAATTTCATGGAGAAAACCAATAGCTGAGTCCTGCTTATGAATCCAGTCATTTGGTCTATGTCTTTTCATTGGTCACTGAGATTCATTTGCATTCAAGGTTGTTACTGGGAGAGTTTGGGTATTTCTTGTGATTTTTTCAGTTGATGCTCTGACTGAGTTATTGGTGTTCCTTTTCCTCACTTCATGTCATTATTCGTGGCTTTCAGTGTTGGACCTGTTTCACTCTGTCCAGGCTTTTCTGTTTGTCTGGTCCTCTCACAGGGTGCTTTCTTCTGTTCTCATGAATGCGAGTGTCTTCTTCCTCATGCAGCTTTCTTTGAGACTTTTCTGCAGTGCTGGCTTGTATTTTATGAATCGTCTTAATCTGGGTTTGCCTCTGAATGCCCTCAGTTCATCACCAATTGTAAGCGCTAACTTTGCTGGGTGTAGCAATCTTGATAGTCAATTACTTACTTTCAGGACTTGAAATGTTATCGGTCCATGCTTTCCTGGCACTTAGTGTTGCTAATGAAAGAATTGATATTACTCTGATGCTTCTGTATTTGCAGAGTACTTTGTGTGTTTTCTTGCAAATAGTATTATTCATATATACATACACACATATGCATTATAGCACACACATATCTATACACACACACACACACACACACACACACACACACACACACACACAAATGCTTCTAATCAGCCTGAAGTTGTAGGTTTTAATCCACTCACTATCAGTAAATAATGGAAGCTATAGTGGTCTTTTTTTTTTTTTTAAGTTTACTCCTTTTTACAATAACTCTTATTTGTAAAAATAAAAAGGTAATTATATAATGAAGTAGCTGCCCTCCAATTTGAGGATATAAAGAATTGTTACCAAATTACTTTAGAGAAAAAAATTCAGCATGTACCAAACAACAAACAAACAATACCACAATACCACTACCACTATCAACGCCCCCCCCCCAAAAAAACCCAAAAACCCTCCTAAAACAGAATTCTATGGCCCCTGTTACTCACAATAGACTCAGCAAAATAATATTACCCATGCATCTCCCTGCAATGCGGCATATGCACCAAACTGTCTTTTTCTCCAGCCCTTGACTTTCATCTCAGGGAGTCTGAGGAATTTATGCCTTGGTGCATTTGATGTGGCACAGTTCCACATGTGAGGGATGGCAATTCGGATAGTGCGACAGAAGTTTGTGCCAAGAATAATTGGCTTCTGTATTGCGGAACAGCTCAAATACTATGTGTATCACAGTATGTAATTTGGGTGTACAAAATGCCCGTAGTTCAAAGTGCTCTACTCCTCTGCAGTGGCAAACTGAGCTTCCTGTTGGCTGACTCCTTCGGTTTGCAGTAAACAAGCTGGGCGCACACAGAAAGAACACATCCATTTAGTAAGAGCCTTCGCTTGGTCCGGCAGCTGCTGTCCATTAGTGCCCAGATCTCGTTCTCCCGGGCTTCTCCTCTCTTATTTGGCTTTCATTTCTTCTCTTTCCTACTTTTCACCTTTCCTCCTTTCTTTCCTTTCCATCTTCTTTTCTCTCTTCTGTTGAATATGATAGTTTCCTTTCTTCACTTCTATCTTCTTAAGCAAGTTTACTGCTCTAAAACCCATGAAGCTCAGATAAAAAAAACATGTGGCCTGCAAAACTCCCCCTTCCTAGGCTTTGATGGAGCAAACTTGGGAAGGAATAGGTGAGCTTGTGGGTTTTTTTTTTTTGTTTGTTTGTTTGTTTGTTTTTAAACTGGTAACCAAAGTGAATCTGTAACCAGGCTACTGACGCACACGTAAAAGCTTTGGAATAAGAGAACCGTGGTTATCAAGACAGCTGTGTGATTTTGGGACAATCGCCTTAGAATTCCTGAGCACTGACTTTCAGTTTACAAGAGGGGTCTAATGGTCTTGCTGCGAGGGCTCCATGAAACAGCATACAGTCAGTATCCAATGAATGTCAGTTTCATGACTTCATTCCAGTATTTAACTATTGGAGAGTCAATTTGGAATAATTCCAAAGAAAAGTAAAAGTATAATGAAATTGGGAAACTTAATTCAGTAGAGTTTTTGAAGTTCTGTGGTGTTAAAACTCAATGTTATACGATCTAATACATCCATCATACTAACTTCTGTGTATATATGATGGACATGACTATTCCCGTGTAACAGATATGGGGACTAAATATTTACTGTGGCAGATCCAGATACTCATTAGAAGCCCGGTCTGATACTCTTTCTGTTCTACCCACACCTGTGTCTGTTCTGAAAACTCTCCTGTCTCCATGATGATGGGGTTAATTGTAGAAAGTAGAGTTAGTTTTCAAGTAATTCCTTTGGCTCAAATCACCAACATTATCTATCTCCGTGAAAAGGCTTTCATGAGCATGAGTTATCTCTTGTATAAAAATTATCATTAAAGAACAGTGGTCCTTAAGCTCAAATGTGCCGAGGCCAGACTAGAATTATGAAGGAAGAAGCTTGTGGTCTGTAAGACAGGAGCCCTGGGGACCATGGGCAGATGAAAGAAGCAGCCTGTTCAAAGGAGGAAACTTCTGATTGGACCGAATGTACTGGTAATGCAGAGAGATGGTTCCCTTTGTCAAACCTTCCTTTCCTTCTTTCTTTCTTTCTTTCTTTCTTTCTTTCTTTCTTTCTTCCTTCCTTCCTTCCTTCCTTCCTTCCTTTCTTTCTTTCTTTCTTTCTTTCTTCCTTTCTTTCTTTTGTTCTTTCTTTCTTTTTTTTTCCTAAGAAATGAAATGTGAAATTTACTGTGAGCTTTCCCAATTTTTAAACAATGTGTGTGAGCCAAACACTCCACATCTGTGGGCCAGGTTTTGCTTAAGGACTGCCAGTTTGCAATTTTGACCTAATTACCCTTAATTCCTCACTTCTTTTGACCTGATAAATTGTCCACTTAAGTAGCTTAGACATGTAATAGACCGTCTGAGCAATTGTACTTTGCTTCCTGGGTTTAGAATGCTGATTTTCTCAGAACCCAATGAGAGGGGTACCATTACTGACACCCAGAACGCATGAGCATCCAAGTACAAGATCACCAAGTACCCTGCAGTGAGACATTTATTGAGAAATGCCATGTTTGCCTGCTTTCTCTCCCCATCACTCAGCCACTGTGGAAACAGAATCCTAGTTAGGAGCTGCTTTGGCATGCATGGAGTCAGAAGCCAGGAACTTAATGACTCTGACATGTTTCCCTCTATTAGGTCTTGAGACTCCTCCCCCTTGGCTGAAATGATGGGATACCCCAGGTCTCCCATATACACTAAATATACAAGATGAGAGGTCCACGGGTTCTACTGTCATCTGCAGCTGACAGCTTGCATCCGTTGGAGGGGAAATAACACTATTGTCTGTGTTGGCTTTAATATCGCACAGAGTTGTAAGTTCACATATGATTCTGGGGTTTCAACCTCAGTGTTTGGGCAATTTTTAGATTATTTACATTTGCCTTTCTAAAGTAGTCATTTGATTCAATTGAGAAGTCTGATTACTAAGTTCATTTTATCAAATTCAAGATGGCATTGATTGTAAGCTACATCTGGGTTTTGGAGGCATTGGAAGGACAGGGATGCACCCTAATTGTATTATAGAAAACTCAACTGGATAGATATATTTGAAGGAAGCATTCTCACATTAACACTGAGCATTCCCTTATATTTAAATAAACATAAAATGAATTATAAACCTCCTTCTTCTCCATTCATGAAAAAAAAAAAAAAAACAGCACAGTGCCTGACTTTGTCACTTAATTGAAACATTATTCTTTTATTCTTCCTCTCCTTCTCTGTAAAGGACTCTGGAATGTCAAATATTTACCTTTCACTGAATCTCTTTTTGTCTTATTGGGTTCATTGAGTGAAGCTTTCTTTTCTTTCTTTCTTTTTTTCTTTTTGAATAGTTGATTATCAGAGTAGCTATGCCCTTGATCTGTGAAGAAAGGACACTTAGGACAGGAGTTTCAACTGGCCTAATCCCACCTTGTCCTTATAATTAGTCCTAAAGTAAAAGAATTTGGAGGAAATGACCCTTACATAGGACAATAAGCATTTTTGTGAATATGTGAGTAACCACAGAGGCAGACATCCTAAATCTGTACTTCCCTGGAACTTTATTATTGAAAATCCTGCAGGAGGTTTAAGCATTTATTATTTGTAGAAAGGTCATTAAGTGGGCTCCCACAGTTATGCAAGTATTGTACCTAAAGTCATACAACAAAGGGGATAAAAGGAACTGCCCTCTGATGATGTCATTAGAGAACCAAATTACCCATGAACTTCTGAGGCTGTGGCACCAGAGACTAAACCCTTCCTCAACTTTCTGTCATGCCATTGCCATGTATTCCGGGAATAACTCATGATATTATCTAGAGAGAATACTGATGTAACAGCCTCTAGAGTGCATAATGCTGAGGTTGGGGATAGAAAGCTGAAGCAAGCTGGACCTCAGCTCAGTGAATACTCCTAACTTTGCTGAGCAAGACTGATTTGTACAGAATAACCAATTTCTATCAAATGAACTGCAATATTGAAGCCCAGGGTTGGGCCATACTAGAAGTCTAGGAGACCTTTGCTAAGGACAGGGAAATATGCAGATAGCCCATGGCAACCACAGAGAAACCTGTATGCTAATTGGCCATTCTTTCACCACCACATATTTAGAATAAAATTATATTTTAGATGACTGAACAGTCTCTGAGATTTTGAGACACTTTGGAGAGAAAGTTTCCAGGGAAAGAGACTGGATTTCCTACAGAAAGGGTAACCATGGGCCTTAGAGAGTGACTGACATGGAGAAAAAAGATATGATAATATTTATATCTAAGGATTATCTAGCCTCTGTTGACATAGATCAGATAACATAAAATCTATTATGACAAGCAGCTGGACACTCAGTAACGACTGAAGTTTATCTAGAGACACTGACATGCATTCTCTCACCAAATCATCAGCTAGCCCAAGTGCATCAGAACCTGGGAGTAGGAGGAAAATGAACACAATTGTGAACTCAGGACACTCCAAACTCCAGAGAACAGGAGCGAGCATGGAAGTATGCTGAGAGTTAAGATCAAGTGTTCAGAATTTTCCATGGTTTATAATTAACCTCTACCTTGGAGCCTATATAAGCTGTTACAAACAAACAATGAATAATCTTGCGCTCTCTTCTCTCTCTCTCTCTCTCTCTCTCTCTCTCTCTCTCTCTCTCTCTCTCTCACACACACACACACACACACACACACACACAGAGACAGAGAGAGAGAGAGAGAGAGAGAGAGAGAGAGAGAGAGAGAGAGAGAGCAAAAATCGATCATCAAGGCAACTCTTTTTGCAAAAAGAGTGCACCAAAGCTCAAACTGGGCTAGCAGCAAAGCAGGGCCAGCATCACTCCTGTCTTTTGTCCCTGATGTAAGTGGTGACTCCAGTTCTGCCATATCCCATTGGTGGGAGCTTGACTTCATGATCGGATGCAGTTGGCTTATGGGTGCAAAGGGGAAGGGGGACCATCAGGAAATATGAGCCCATATGTATAAACAAAAGAAAACATAACACAAAACCATTTGTCACATGGAACATCTCCATAAAGGAAGGAAAGGGGGCAACTGGGTGGAGGTTATCATCATAACAAAAAGTCAGACATGTGAAAAGAGATAACTGTTTATGGATATTGTATAATCTATAAAATACAAATGGAGAGATGGTCGGGAAAGATTATGTGTGAGCACAGATCAAGGGATATATATATATAATCAAAAAAGAATAAAAATGTTTTTCTGTGCTGGGCAACAGTGGTGTACACTTCTAGTTCCAGCAGTCAGCGGGAGACAGAGCCAGGCAGATCTCTGTGAGTTCTAGGTCAGCCTAAGCTACAGAGTTCCAGACAGCAAAGGCTACACAGAGCAACCCTGCCTCAACAAACAAATAAGCAAACAGGTTTGCTATGGTTTCTGAGAGATCATTTAGTTTATCTCAACTATAACTTGGAGGTGAAAGAAGAATGGGACCACTGGAAGGAAGGAAGGAAAGAAAGAGAATTGGAATGTTGGAAGCATGACGTTGTGAAGGAACCTGGAGGAATCAACACATGTTGGGTGTCGTGTAAAATAAACATACTGTTGGCCTTGCCTTCAAGAAGTTTCAAACAGAATTGAAGTAACATAGAGAACTGAGCCCAGTAGTGTAGTTCAGTGGTGAGCCATATGTGTCATGTAAGTCGTGACTGAGGACTGTAGTTGGCTGAGAAGGTTCCTGGTAGGAGCATCTCAGCAAAGTGTCAACCACAGTCTTAGAGATCGATGCCCAATACATCCTTTGTGTAGTGTTGTGTACTGTTTTGAGAATGGTCAGATTCAGCACACAGAATAATAATAAATGTGGTGTTTGTGTTTAAAAGGACAGCATCACAAAAGACTTAGAGTCACTCATGCAATTCAAGTGGCGGTTTTTGTCATGAGTGCAGAACACTCTGTTCTTCTGAGAAAGGTAACTCCTATTGTCACAGTATCCAGGACGGCTCTCATTTACCTCTCATTCTGTTGGTAATTCAGTGGCCATGTAAACATGACGTGTGGCAAATATGTTGATTCTCACTTTATAGCCAAAGGAGCTGGATATCACAGCTTGTGAACAAGTTATGACTGTAAAACTTGAAGTGTGAGTCACGAGGCCCAACCCAGGTAAACATGCGTTATTGTTCATGTTGGTTAGCTACATTTCCTGGGCTGACCTCATCCAGGTTTGCTTTGTCACTATAGGTTTTTCTTGAGAGATCAACAGTCTAAAATTTGTTCCCACATCTTTGACTAACATCTTTGAGTTCTAGTTTTGGGGAGAGCTCTTAATATATCCGCTCTTCCCTTTTGTCTTCTATATTAGCAATTCAAATCCCATACAATTTTGAGATGTTATTAGGCCTTTATAGGCTATACTATATTAATTAATTAATATATTATATTATTATAATATATACTATACTATACTATATTAATTAATTAATTAATTAATTAATTAATTAATATTAGCCTTATATTAGGCTATACAAAGACTGTTGGTGTCATTGACTATCCTTAACAGACTCATCCACTTGGCAACCAAGGGGATTAAGATTACCAAGTACATCTTAATTATTTATGTAGCATCTATTCAATCAAAAGATAACATCCCCAGACTGCCTTAAAGGGGAGTATACACAGTGAAATGGAAGCAGAGGGGTTTCTTGCCTGAGGGAATATATACCTTTGTTCTTTGTGATATTGACTTGGAAGTGTTCAAATGATGGCTGGAGACTTAGTAGCTATCTTAAAAATCACAATGAAATTGAGACAGAACACATCCATTAAAACGATGGACCAAAGCAATAATAAAAGCCTAGGACACTGGTCAACATAATGCCATCATTCCAACTATTATCTGTTTCTATATTTTATTATCATGAAACAACTGTTGCTGGGCAGTGGTGGCTGCAAGCCTTTAATCCCAGCACTTGGGAGGCAGAGGCAGGCAGATTTCTGAGTTCGAGGTCAGCCTGGTCTACAGAGTGAGTTCCAGGACAGCCAGGACTACACAGAGAAACCCTGCCTCAAAAAACAACAACAAAAAACAAACAAAACAAAAAAAAAACAAACAGAAGAAGTCAACATGTCTCATATTGAAGCCTCTATTTGCTTCTTTATTTGCTCTCTGATAGAGTGACAGCAGATTATTTTTATGTATTTTTTTATCACTAGATTTTTTTTTCTCATTTCATTGTGGGAGATGATAGCCTAATATCTGTCCTGGGAACTTCATAATGCTACTAGAGTTTCAACATAATTTACCAGATGTAAAATTAGCTAGTGAACACATGGAAACACAATCACAAAATGTGAAAAACTGCTAGTGGCTAGTAAAAATTGGAAGGAGAAAACTGAAGAAAGTTTGTTAATAAAGGCAACCCTAGCACTTTTTTTTAAAGTATTGAATTTGGAAATTTGGAAGCTACAATCATATTAATACTGCGTAGCAAATATATTAATACCGAGTAGCGCGTTCACACTTTATAACCAGATGGAAACCCCAGCTTCCCAGCGCACCTGTCTTTTGATCTTCTCATCTGTCATTGCAACGTGATTAGGAGGGTGACTGGCCCATTCTCAGCCTGAGTTGTTTTCATGACTGTATTTTCTGGTAGAGGAAGAGGAGTCATTAAAGGATATCATTAAGATGAGAGACACATGGCTGGTAATTGACCTTCAGTGAAAGTAGTCTCAGCTGGAAGATATTTATCTGCAAACCTTTATCAGTGCTTTTGGCTTCTCAGGAGATTCCCCTGTACTTGCCTTTAAAACAAATAAAGTCTGTGTATATATAAGCTCCACAGGAAGAAAATAAATTAAGAAAATAAATAAAGAAATAATTTTAAAATGATTTATTTATGCATATGAATTTTCTATTTGCATGTATGCTTGCATAACAGAAGAGGGCATCAGATAGAGGAGGTCATCAAATCTCAGTATAGATGGTTGATGAGCAACCATGTGGTTGCTGGGTATTAAACTCAGGACCTCTCAAAGAGTAGCCAGTGCTCTTAACCTCTGAGCTGGCCCAAGAACTAAGTTCTCTCCTTAGGTAATTCTACAGTTCTTATGAGCCTGTCTGTGAGATGGTCTAGTATTTGCCTACAGGTGTGCTTTGTTATAACTCTGTGGGTTTAGAATGGAAGTGGTAGGGGGAAGAGGGTGCTTGTGCCACATGGTGCACAGGGACTTAAAAAGCTTCTTCTGCCTCTGCAGGTGAGAGTCAGGCCAGTGCTGATCTGAAATTTCACTTCATACATTTTCTAAAGCACAGTGCCTGTTTGCAGGAAGACAGACATTTCTGTGGTTTTAACAAAGGCACTAACATGACGTATTACCAGTCAAAATACATTACCCAAGTCCCTGTGTACAGATGTGCTCTCTGGCCGTCAGAACCGCCTTTCCCCCTCCGCATGTCTCTTTTTCATGTTTGGTTGGGTTTTTCTTTTTATGTGTGTCAATACACATAATGTTTGTGATTTTCTAGGTCTGTATCAGCCTGAAGAAAGGGGAAAAAATGTAAATCAAAGTGTTGTTCTCAAATGAGAGGAAAATAAACGCTTGGCATTCATCAGAACCTATTGCCACAGAACGAGAATTACAGCGGTGTGTTTCAGTAAGTCAGCAACTTTGTATTGCTCCAAGACAAACTGAGCACCGGTTAGCTCAGCTTCGGCAGTCTTACAGCCCCTGGAACTTTATCAGTGGCAAACATTTTATATAGGTCAAGGTGGCTACCAGAGAAAGATAAGTAGTACCAAAGAGAAAACCCAGTTCACTTATTACCAACGGAAGCCCGGCAACGTCCCCACCCGTCTATTCACAACTTCATTCCTGACACTTTGTTTCCCCAGGAACAGACTGGTTAACACGTCCTTGTGTGGGCATCAGTATCACAAACTCACACAGATTCTTTCATCTCTCTAAAACAGAAATGGTCCTAGCTACAAAGTCCTCAGCTCCTTCCAGAATAACCAGCTCAGTGCTTTGGAAAGGGAGGGTCAGCAATTGAGAGACAAATAAAGAAGACTTAAAAGAAACACCATTGAGCCTCACCAGGAAGAGCTGGCAACCCCTGAAGTGGCCTGCTCAGTACAATAGTTCGCACTGAATTTCAGTTTAGTTCCTGTTTCTGGAAACTTCTTAGAGTTTATTATAACGATTCCGTGCTAATCTATTAGTATCAGCCTTAGCTTTCACACTGTGGACTGGAAAGTAAAGGAGAAAGAAGTCTACCAGTAACAGTAATTTGAACATATTTTGTAACTAAAGGGAGGAACGTGGTTTCTTCATTTTCCTTTGCCTGGTAGTCAGGGTGATGTGAGGAGAACTCAGCAGTCTAGAAATTATATCAGGAGAGAGCTGTCACTATTGCCAATCAAGTAGCCAGGAGTAATGAGAGGGTCAGAGAAAATGTCTAAGGTAAATTTTCTTGGCACTCACAGGTCTTTCTCTTATTTCTCAGAGAACCATAGCTCACTGTTGCCTAAGTTTGCCTGCTAGGTGTTGGATGGTGGTTATCACTGTGGAAGAGAATCAGTTGCTGTGATAGGCCATCATTTGTAAAAGAAAACTAGAATACCATGAAAGGCTCTTTAAAAAAATGAATAAACAAGCCGACTACTGATTACTTTTTTATTTCATTGCTTTTGAGTAAAAAAATAACATGTAGGGATACTTCATTATGGAATCATTGCTGAATGGTTCCATTATGATTCAGTAAGCACAAAAATAAGATTTTTTTCTCTATTTTGTTATACCAGAAAACATTCATGGGTTAGTTAATTTTCCACCCTTGAGAAACCCAAAGCCTGACAATCTCCATTATTAACCCCTTGGTTCCTGGACTCTGTTCTTAACAAAATAGAACATTGGGTCTCAGCGGACACAAATGCTCAGGGCCATGCCTACGGTACCCCTGACTCTCTTGCTCGTGTCTCTCTACTTAGGATCAAGTTGGAGATAAAGCTTCTCTTTTAAGATTTCCTCTTCAGAAATGTTGTTGCTATGCACTTTTTCTCTGATTGTTTTTTATGAATTTTCTTGATTCTCTTTTTTCTGGGATTCTGATTACTTTATCTTGGGTTATCTGGATTAAAGTCCTTTGTTTCCTAAACAGTTTTTATTTTTAAAAATTCTGTCTGCCAGGACAGTTGATCGGATGTATCCACCAACCTTTCTATTCATTTGTTGTTTTGTTTATGATATTTTTTAATTTTGCATATCCGTGTTCATTC
>JANHMN010000014.1:31725845-31738993 GCA_030674055.1 Rhabdomys pumilio
TAACCAGAAAAGCAGGTAGCCTCTGTCTTTTGCCGATCTCCTCCCGCTCTATCATCTAAGCCTTTGTTGGGTATGTGCTTTTAACTCCCTTACGTTCAGCTGAGTTAGATGTGAGGAAATGATAATGAGAAAGATGTTGATACATGCTTCTGGTTAGATTTTTCCTCTTTGTTCATGCCCCCTTGCTAGAAATACAGCAGAGCCAAAGCTGAAGACAAACACGACTTGGGAGGTCACTTCATAGTACATTAGGGTTAGATAGGCCCTGTTTTCCCAGTGAAGACAATCATGACTTGGAAGGGCACCTCAAAGTATATTAAGGTTAGGTAGGCCCTGTTTTCCCAGTGGTCAGCAAGATGATGATAATGGTGGTGGTGGTGGTGCTGGTGGTGGTAATAACTAGCACTTGTGAAGTACTGAGTGTACTTTTACTGAGTTCTTTGCCTATATTATTTGCTTTTGTTCTTTTATGACCACCGGAAGTAGGTAGTTGAAGAAATTGAACAACTTGCCTCTGTTAGCTAATGGCAGAGCTGGTATTTAAATCCAGTTCTGACTTTAAAGACTGTTTCTCTCAACTGCCACATTGTCTTGCCCCTCTAAATTGCTAAAACAGTAAAAGTGCATTATTTAAAAAAAAAAAACTTTCTATATTCATGACTTAAGGGGCTTTCTATTCTACACAAGTTAATAATCAACAAATGATAATGCCTTAATAATAGAAAACATTTGGATGACATAAGAACTTTTTTCAGATGTTTCGATACTGTCTGTTCTGTAGGCTTTTATGAATTTATATTATATAAATTTAGGCAGTCTGTTTGAACTCTACCTTCTTCCCATTTTGTAAAATGGATATATTCATTATATCAATGGTTTAAGACATATGAATGTACTTGGATTCTACCAATAGCTTAAGACATGTACAATGAGATGAGGGCTATGTCTATACGGCATCAAACATCTGGAAGGTGAAAACCCAGTCAAAGCTTGCAAAGCATGCTTTTGAGTTGTCAAACGAGACTCATGTCCAATGTTGTGAAGAAACTTCACATGACTGTCTATGTTTCAAACATGGCTTGGGTTCATTAAGATTAAAATTCAGTTAAGTGTCTACATTGCCTTTGCAGTCAATTTCAGCTAAACTTGGGTTGCTTGGCTATTTATGGGAGAAAACAGGTCCCTTCTGGCATTGTGTTCTTGCTAACTCCATTTTGACTGTTTTTATCTCTGGCTTCTGATAATGGTCTCATCTTATGGATTCTCTTGTGTTTTGCTTCTTTTAAATAATATTATATATGTAAGGTTTAATCGCTGCTATTTGCACCTAAAGATTGTACACCATAATCCTTGTATACATAACTGCATCATGTTCTCCTTTTTAAAGGAACAATCTCCTTGTCCAATCTTTTCTTCTTAAGCGGTTAGGACACTTCCAGTTTGGTGATATTATGAATGAGAGTATTGTTAACATGCATGCATGTACATGTATACCTTGAAACATAAAGGCATGGATTTCTATAGGGGACTAGAGGAATGGTAGCTGGGATTATGCATATCTCCAATTTCCCTAGATAAGACAGGGCTTAACCAAGTGTTTGAGAAGTGTATGAGAGTTCTTCTTCGTCTGGATCCTAATAAAATACTTGGCATTTTTGTTCTTTCTCCATTCATTTGTTTCAAATATGGAGGCTCATTAATGTGTTCACCGCACTTACTGACTACCAGTGAAAGTTAAGAGCTTATTAGTACATTATATTCACATCTTATATGAGACATGTGAATGTATATATTTCAAATTAAGTTTTACATATTAGACATCAAATTTCCCTTTGTAATCCTCCTTTAAAAGTACTTCTAGATGGTATTTAGCTTACTCTTTAGGAAACCAAACGTTGTGTAAGTTAGAGTTCTCACTACAACTCAGCAATGGGAACAGCAATTTTATATATTATTGGCCATGCACTTATAAGTGGAATATGTTTAGGGAAATTTCATAGCTTGTCAGTTTATGATTTGTAATCCCCTGGAACATTTAAGACCTCCAAGAAACTGTATAGGATGCAAACCTTAGTTTAGACTCGGTATCACTTTTATTGTTTCAGCTAATGTTTTCACACTATGGCATTGTCCTCAAGGGTTAAGTTCCTCTCAACTGTGCCTGCACATAAGATAGAAAAGAGTATTTTTCATGCCATCCCTTTGTCTTTAAAGAATACAAAAAACCTTGTAGATTTTGTATTGCTAATCTTCAGAATATCCCTCGGAGATCGAGAGGCAAGAACACTGCTGTTCTTATCACAAGAGGAGACAGATCTCCCTGTGAGGACGTGACCATGTTTGTACAGACAAGGCACAAGGCTTGGAACAGAACATAGGCTCTGTTCTAGCTCCTATGTTAATGTCAAATGCCCTAGACAAAGTGTCAACGTTTATGAAACATGAGTACTGTCCTCCACATGATTGCTAATAACCACTGGCTAGAACATCTAGTTTCTCTTTATAAAGAAAAAGACACACAACAAAATTACATACGCCTTCACACACAGTTCTAATGAGTTTTATTAAAGCTAAAAATTATTCTTCACCCAAAACTTTTGACTCTGCTAATCCCCTGAGTAATTGTTAGTGTCCTTAAGCTGATCAAGGCAATAATTTATATTAGTGCCTCAGTACCTAGAACTGATGCCTGCTTCCTTCCCACTCTCCTTCCTAATCTGCCCCTCAGGTTTAGCAGTAAGATGTGAAGCCTAACTTGGTTAGTCGGTGTCTGAACATTCAGTGCCAGTGTCTCATTTCATCCGGAATGCTTGCCTCAGACTCTTACAAGCAGTTTTAACAACCTTCATAATTTTAACATATTTTCAAAAATAATTCTTGAACTTATTCCTTACATGAAGCACAGAAAATGAGACCCAGAAATAAATAGGATACCTTAAAATTCATTCCACTCTCATGTGTCGAATTTACAATCAAAAGTTTGGTTCTCGAACAATTAGTTCTGTGTTCCTTCTAATGGTAGAGTAATATGATTGTAAGCAGTTCAACCTGGCTACAATTGAATCCAAGCTTTGTGCTAACTAGCTGATTTATAACTGGCTGGTTATAGAGGCTCTCTATGCCTCAATACCCCAGAAAATGAAATGTGGATTATAATAGTCTGAAGAATCAATGAGCTAAACATATATGTAGTATGTTCAAACATATGTGTGTGTGTGTGTGTGTGTGTGTGTGTGTGTGTGCGTGTGTATGCTTAAAATCATGCTTGCCCATCATAAAGGTTCAGGCTCTATTACCTTGTCTCATGATTTAGTTTTTAGAACAATAACAGAAATAGTAAAATGAGTAAGCAGTCCCTTAAAATTCCTGAATATTATAATAAGATAATATTGACTAAAACAGCATACGAGTTAGCTCTTTTATCTTCATGAAGTCAGTGTCACAGCCAGATGATGTAGAACCACACATAGCATTCAGCTTCTTTTCTGAACTTATAATCATAACTCCCATTCCACTTAGCATACCTATATCAAGCAAAAACAAAAGCAAAACAAACAAACAAAAAAACAAACTTGTGACCTGCCACTAAATAAAGTACCATATTCAGATTTTCTATGCAGGAGGAATCCTTAATATGTAAAAGCAAAATGTAGGCTTTCTAGAAACCTGAATGGAACTTCTACAGTGGTTTTAGAGCTACTGGGCTCAAAAAAGGTACTGAAAAAAAAAAGGGCACAATGTGAATAGAGAGAGAAAGAGTGGATGACATCATAGTAAAATTGTCTTGAGAGAAAAGGATGATGTGTTATCCATCTTTGTATTCCCGGAAAATAATGGCTAGGAGATTAGTAGTGAATGAATAAAGGAATGAGCTAATTGATTATAGCAGAAAAAGAAAGTTAAATGTAGATGGAGCCATTCGTTCATCAAGTATGCATCTCGTGTGACTAGGAATTATCCTGAGCTTAGGACACTGAAATATGGACTGAAGCAGTGTGAGGCTTTAATCCCTGAGCAATCAAGAATATCAAATAGAAAGAGGAATGTTAAATTCCATTACAGTGTGCTATGGGTGCACACGAACCAAGGCTAAAAAGGAAGAAAAGTCAGAGATTCTCAAACAATGTAGATTCTTCCGTTCTCCCGGAGAGGTAAAGTCTTTGATCTGGGGCTTTAAGGATGCAGAGAAATCAGTGAGCTTTGGAGAAATGATGCACGTGATTGTCCAAGAGAAACATTGCAGGGTGAGAAGCTTGAGGGTCTCACAAACAGGTCACATGCAATGAGTTACAGACAGTGGGGAAGGAAGGAACAAGCTGATGGTGAAAGAGAGGCAATCCGTCATGACCTGCAAGTGGATCCTGGACTGATTGCTAAGGAGCTTGTGGGGTGGGTTGTTTGTTTGTTTGTTTGTTTGTTTTAGCACTGAGTTTCACTATGTGATTTCATGCAAGGACAGAGCCACCAGTCTCTGTTTGGAAGGTTTGGTTACTCTTTCTCTTACATCTTTGAAAATGATCATTTAGTCCTTTTACCAGGAAGCTTCCTGGATAATGGCTGTCCTAATCTGCAATTTTGGAAAAAAAAAATGTTGAGTTGAAGTGCTCTTTGTGAGACTTTTTAACTTCATTTTTGTAATTTTTGCCCAGTACATCTAAAACCAAGACAATATCCCGTGGGTCATGTGCCATGCTTTAGCTTTAGGTTTTGCTCATGTATCACTGTTTGAATCCACCACACTTAGTCACTTGAGGAAAAGACCTTTTTTGGTTTTTAGGTTTAATGTTCCTTGTAGTGAGGTTACATGCTCTGAAACTGTTCTTTAGAAGTCTATGACCTGTCCATTTTGAGAAATGCTGGTTTGGAGGTAGAACGGGAGTGTTTGTGGGCAGAGGGGAAGCAAGAAAAGCAGCTGAGAGCTTACTCATGTGAAAACCAGAGGTCTTCCACTGATAGTCCTCATGAGAGAATCCAACAGTTGTTTGTAAGTAGAAGGGGCAGAAGTTGGTGACTTTCAGGAGACAGAGAGAGAGAGAGAGACAGAGAGAGAGAGAGAGAGAGACTGACTCAAGAATTTCTGGCTTCACAGACTATGTGGTTGATGGTAGCATCTATTCTTAATATGAGACCAGGAAATACAGATTGGATAAATAACAGTATTAAGAAGATAGAGTTTGAGGTGTCTGTGCACATCCAGGAGAAATGTATGGAAATGAATGGAAAACTAGGAGGAAAATGGGGTTCTCCCATCCAAGGTGCAAGAGGATGCTGAGGATTTGAATTATTGAAAAGAATATTTGAGATGAAAGCATTACACGTGCTAGGTGTAAATAGATATATTATGTAGGGAAGGGGGGAAAATATATGATATAGATACCATGGGAGGGGGTGCATGTTAATGTGAAGTTCATCGGAGAGGGTTGAGTGGGATAGGTAGTAAGAACGACACTGAGCAAAACAGCCTTTGACGTCACTTTCCTCAGGTTTGAAATGGAAGTGTTGAATAAAAGACTACACAAGATTAGATACTGAATTAGCCAAGTAAAACTCTTGAAATATAGAGAAAGAAGGCTAAAATAGAAAATATAATAGACTGGATAAAAGGATATGAAAACCATGGTGGAAGCAGAATATGCAAAAACAGAAAAACAATGGAAAGCCTTTATTGACACAAAGAGTAATTCAAGTCTGTAGGTTAAAGTGCCCACCAGGGTGAAAAGGTACACACAGTGGCACACACAGTGGTACACACAGTGGCAGGTACTGGTGGGATTCTGGAATTTCAAAAGTAAGAAATTAATCCTAAAGGTTCTTCCAACTCAAAGAAAAGAGCTTTCAGAGTCATCAGAGTTTTCATTATTAACAAGATTCCGATCTGAGAAAGAGGAGGTGATATTGTTGATAGTCAAACTGACAAGATTAGGAGAAACTAATGATACGTATAAGCATGTAAAGATTGATTGAGTCACAAATGCACTTGCTACATAGTCTTCCCAATTGAAAAAATAATGGGTTGGCGATGTCCTCCAGCAAACATGGTGTATGACAAAGCAAGAATCCTGTAGACTAGGTTAGTCTGTTGTCAGCAAGTTCTTAGAAAAGTGACTTTAAGAAGAAAGTAGACACTGCAAGTCAACCTGTAGTTTTAAGCGACTTTAATAACTAACGTCATTGAGCTTCTAGACTGACCTAGGGCTAGTTTTGATTATCATTATAGTTTTGATCCATTCTAAAAATAGATACATATTTCAGTTTTAAAAATCTGAATTAATGTCTCCTAATGTTGCCTAGATGATTAAATGTTTTATGAGAATTACACAAAGGATTGTTTTTCTATTTTTCTAACTGCCACATAGAAGAGTTGCTACAGAAGTATATTTTACAATGTTCTGCCTTCCTTATAAACCATATTTTACATTTCTTATACTTCTTAATTAATTCCTTGAATTTTGAGGTAGTAAAAATGCAATAATTTTGACCAAGCCTTTCCAACACCATTCCTGTGCATTTGGTTTTTCTTGTTCGATTGCTTAGGCTATAGTTTTCCAAGCAACATTAAACCATATTTAAGACAATGGACTAACTTTTCTCATTTCTGATTAGCTTCATCATTAATTGTGAACGTTGGATCAAAGCTTTTGTTTTCATGATAGAAATTGCTCTTCTGTTTTTATTGAATGGATAACCTGATTCTATTTTACTGTAAGCTCAGCAGTAAATACAATAAGTTTCAAATAGACATTATTAATTGATGAGATAAAAATGGTGGGCTCAAACAATGTTTGAAAGACTAAGCCACTAATAGAATAAATATAATACTGAGGGCATATAAAAGAAATCCAACCATCCAATGCTGCCTATATGAACAGCGATCTACTATGGGTGACTTCATATGTTCTTGGACATCCTATCCGTGTAACACATGCTCAAGATAATATACCTGTAAAGAGAAAAAGGTGGATTTAGCATGACAGTTTTGAACAGTTTCTCTCGAGATCTATTGGTCCTTCTGTTTTGGGGACTATGGCAGGGGGACACATACTAGGGGGGCATCCATGACTAAGTAGATCTGCTCACCTGATAGCCAGGGTATAAAACAGAGACAGGAAGAGACTGGGGTGAAGCTACAACCCTCCAAGGCACATTCCCAGTAACAAGAAAACCTCTCATTATGCCTTTAAGAAATTCCCCACCTTCCAGTTACAAGTGGCTGAAGATAAAGGCACTTTATCATGTGGCTATTTTCAGGACATTTCACATCCAAACTATAGTACTTGACATGGCTGCAAAGCATGAAACTGATTTAGCCATAGTAGGACTTTATGGCCTTTTCCTATTGTTTTATTTACAATAAATGCCCCCCAAAACATAATAATAGTTTAAAGATTAACTTTGAGTTGAACTTCGTTTGTCATTATTTGAGTAAAAGTCTCTAGCATATAATCCTGGAATGTCAGGTGAAGACTTGTCCATCTATCTGCCTTGCAAGGGTTGACAAGTAGTATTGAGATATTTTCTTTTTACAATGCTTCCCACTTAGTTGAAGTTAATGTGACCATACATTCATGCATTACCTCCTTCATATTTATCATTCAGATCTTGAGTTATAGTATGACTCAATATAAGTGTTACAGAATTAAGAGAAACTCTAGGCAAGCCTGCCATCTGTCCCTTAGGAATATGACACCCATTCCTGTCAAGATCTTACTGACTCAAGCTGTTTTTTTTTTTTTTTCTAAACTTCAAAGAGGATCAAAACCAGGCATCATGTGGTTCATCCCTCTCACATAATAAATTCTGTTTGGGCTCCCGAGTTGCCTGTGGCCTTTTTCCAAGGAGCAAATTTTGCAGCTAAGTACTTGCTGCTACAAGAGTTTTACAACTTGAGTAGTGAGCCTCAAGAAACCTCATGAGGATATTTTTAAATGGAGACACACTGCTTTACCAACGGGTGAAGAGTATGGTGGACTGAGAAAAGCACCATACCAAGGAGGAAGTTGTTTTGCAGGCAGTTCTCAGAACTGATTTACCAGTTCCAAGCAAGGCATTGCAGGGTGGGGAACTTGTCATGATTCTCTGTGGGTTAGAGTCAGATCCAGTGTTTATGCTAGAAGGGACTGTAGAGGTTGATTCAGAGACAAGGAAGCTGGGGCCCACAGAGATCTAGGGTTACGTCTATCACACTTACTCGAGTTACATAATGTAACCCACATTCCAAAATATGCAACTACTGTCTTACTTCGAGATTTACAATGACAGATTCTGAGGTCATGCAAGAAACAGACCAGAGGGAAGCATTAGAATTAGGTCAGTGGCTTGAGCCCTGGCTCCTAAGCAATCTCAGTTTCTCTGACCACAGTATGAGGCTGAGACTATGGAAAATGCGTATGTGTGTGGTCGTAGCATCTTTGTTCTGAGTACCATGTCCTCGGCAGAGCTTAAGCTGTACAGGTAGGAAGATAGCTTAACTTACTGCAACCCTTAGTTCTTTGTGATTGCCTCCTACAGGATTTTATTAAAAATAGCTCAAGATTTATACATTCATTTCTTTGTTTGGGGGGCAGACACGCCAGTGTCACCACATGAATGTGGAGGTCAGAGAGTAGCTTGTGGGTTTTCTTCTTCCATCATGTGGGTCCTGGGAACCGGATTACATCATCAGGTCTGAAGAACAAGGACCTTAACCATCTGAACCATCTTGATAGTCATGATAGTTCAAATTTTAGAATAAGAAGTCAATGAGAAAAGACACAGTTACATTTTACATTTTAAATTGGATTTTTTTTTTTTCTGGGAAGATAGGAATGTAATGACAAGCATGGGATCATGGAATAATAGTGGTTCCTCTTATTATATCTCATTTTCTGTATTTTTAAATATTTTTACAATAAGTTCTTAATGTGTAGTTTTAATATATAAATGACATATAACATACTTATACCACAAAAAGTTTTGAAAGTTAAAGCTACAGGAAAGTTTGTGTTTGTCTTATTTTAGCCTACCTGGCTTCTTTTCTTTCTTCAAGCCACCTGCCCCCTTCATATATATGTGTGAATATGCATGCATGTGTGTGGGCAATACACACTTATGTGTAAGTGTATTTAGGCTAGAGAAGAATGCTGTGTTTTCTGCTCTGGTAGAAGGTAGAGACAGTCTTTCACTGAACCTGGAGCTAAGCTGGCAGGCAGAATGATTCAGAGATGCCCCTAACTCCATCCCCCACAGCACTGGAGTTACATGTACATGGGGAGCCACATATAGCTTTTTAAATGGTGCTGGGAATCCAAACTCAGATTCCCATGCTTGCACATCAAATCCTTACACCCACTGAGACATCTCTCTAGTCTTAGTCCTAAAGCAATCTTTTAGTTCTTCAGGAGTCATTGAGACAAACATTCTCGTTGTCCAAGAACTTACTAAACAGGTTATAATGGCTGGAAAGAAATTCCCAGGGATCAAACTACTCTTCTTCTTCTTCTTCTTCTTCTTCTTCTTCCCTCTCCCTCCCCTCCCCCTCCCCCTCCCCCTCTCCCTCTTCCTCCTCTTCTTTGTTTTACATGGGGCTTGAAGTTCCTCATGCTTGTGCTGAAACACTTTACTGACTCAATGCTCCCCCTAGCCCGTTTGTCAAATTTCTTATTTAGCTGTTGATGTAAAATTTTTATAATTACAAAACAGTATTTCACTGGATATTGTGATGTATGATTGTCTATGCCTTGTATTTATTTTGGAGACATATTTTGCCATATGGTTATGGTGGGCCTGACATTCACTGTTGTCCATTCTGGTCTCAAACTTGAAGTTGTTCTTAGCCATCCAAATGTCTGGATTATAGGCATCCCCTACCATTCCTTGTTAACATCGCATAGATTTTTAAATTGGTTAATTAGTGGTACAGATGGTGGAAACAATAAGCAGAGATAACCATAAAAGGAGGATTTTAAAGGGAATGGAATTATTTTTCTTCTGGGGTACAGAATAGTTGCCAGTTTAAGAACAAAAAAATCTTGGATCAAGGAAATAGCATCTCTGCTGCAGAGTCTAGAGGTCTTAAAGTCTTAGCAAAAGTCTCCATTATACATATGTATTTTGTGTTTGTTCCTCTTGTACAAGAGAGAGCATCCATTTAATTTACAGCTTGAAGTTTGCTGTCTGGAAGGCACTCTGATGGATAGGAGGTAAAGGCACATGGCTGATCTTATGCTGAGTTGCCTGTCCTATTCCTACAGTAGTTTCCAAATGCAGACGGCAGATAAGCATGCATTGGTGCTCTCAGAAGTGTCTGACAAAGGAATACAGGGTGAGTGTCTGCCAAGCCTTAAACTCAGCTATCAGCCCTGTGGGTGTATGGTGTATCTGCCTCCGCTGCCAGCAAACCTTTTACAATGCAAGCCAAACTAGAGAAAAACAAGAAAATGGGAGCGCTAACTACATTGTTCAAAATTCAAGTTTTCTAATAACTAAGATATTATTATTAATATTATTTTGTTAATTATTCTATGCAGACATTATAATGAGAGCTTCATAGTCATACTTTGTAATACTCCAAAGTGCCCAATGAAAGATATTATTAACATTACAAATAACCAAAGACCAGAAAGAGTAATGAACTTGGTCAGTTAATTATTAAACAGCTTCTAGTTGTAGTGCTGGGATTTGAACCCAGGTCATTATGTGTTAAAAATTCAAGCTCTTAACAACATACTAGAGAGAAAGACATTTGATTCATTGGCAATCAAACATTTTCATATGAAATGAGTCAGAGACAGATCACTGCCTTGAATTATAATGCTTTACTAAGATAACCTAAATGGTAAGTTAAAGATATGACCGTCTATACTGTGACATATACACTGCATGCAGTAGTAAACATTCTCATTTTTACTCTCTTAGTTTTAGTGCAGGGAGTGTTGGGATAACAGGGGCATAGCAAATTAGTTGGTGTGTGTTATCTGAAACCTGAGTTATTTGACATTTTTAAGGCAAGGAATTGATTATTATGAACACAAAAAATGGCAAGAGAAAAGTAATACCATCTGCTAGATAACAAGTCTTTGTTCTCAGCCAAGGACATTTGTTTCAATTTGAGAGGAATAAGATGTCTAACAAACTTTCCCAGTGCCTAAACTTTTTAGAATGGCTGCGCTCGTAAAGGTGACATTTATGACCACCCAGCATCCTTGGGTTTCCTGATACTCACTGTTGTTAGGGTGAATGTATTCTTTCCTGCTTCCCTTATTGTCACCAGGTCCTGAAAATAGCCCAGCTGGCATTCTCCGTGATCACATGGCAATATCCTCAAACCCAATAATGTACCCAGAACAGGGATTCGGGACCTGTTCTATTAGGTCTCTTAAGTACATGTTCTCTAGATTTAAACCCCAGTGTTTTGCTAATAAGAGTAAGTTTCCCTCTTATTTGCCAAGAGGCTCCCCTTATGGCTGAAGAATTGTGTTGTTTTTCCTCTTTATAAATATCAATGTAAAGCATATATTATACAAAATGTAAATGGCACAAACATGGCCATTTAAGCCCACATTGATTGTTAACACGAGCCAGGAGATTTTGCTTGATTAACAATAAGGAAATGAAGAGTTGTTTTTTCTTTTAATCTCTTTAGTCTTCCTTCTTCTTTATTGAGATTACTCAATAACTCCAAATTAAGGCGCCATTCCTGATAAGTTGTCTAGAAGGATCTGCAGTGACTGTAAGACTGCTAATAACCAGGAAGTAAAGCCTACAAGTTATGAGCTCACAAGAAAATGTCAGCGATGGGTGATGAGATGGCCCAGTGGGTAAAGGGACCTGCCACCAAGCCTGAAAGCCCGAGTTCAATCCCTGAGACCCACATGGTCAAAGGAGACAGTAGTCCTACATGATGCCCTTTGATCTCCACATGCACCGTGCCTTAGTGTGTAAACATGCATGTGCGCACACACAAACATGCACACTCACAATATACACATGCACACTCACGCACACAAATATTCACATACAGTAACATGCACACTCACACACACACACACACTCATATACACACACACACAAACATACACACATTCCCTCATGCATTCACACACAGAAGCACACACACACAAACAAATATACATATAAACACATACACACAAACACAAACAAGTACACACACACAAACACAATACACCTACACACCCACCCAAACATTCATATACTTAGACACACATACACACTCATATACAAACACACGCACAAGCAAACACACAAAAATAACCACATACTTTCTCACACACACATACATATACAAACACTAAAAACATAAAAACATTTTAAAAACACAATATTGTGATATAAAGTTACATAAGAAAAGGAATATTGCTATTTTAAAATATAAATAGGTATTTAGAATGGAAAAACAAGGAAATGAATGAGTCTTTAGAACTACTTAAGAAATAGCCTGTGAAGTACAGAGCATACATCTATCTCATGTTAGCACTGGAACAAGGGCGTCAGGAGAGCTCTGATGCTGAGCGCTCTGAGAAGTGGTAAGGTTTAAAATGGTTCTGTGTTGTAGAAAGTCCTCTCCTTTAGGTACTTGTTATAAATACGTAGATATTGGAAGAAATCCTTAGGTTTTTCTGTAAATTAAAATATAGTATATTAAGAAATACTTATTTACTTCAATAAAAAAAATCCAAATTTTCATGAGCTGAGTAAAGAAAAACAAATATGAACATTAATGAATTGAATTGATTAAAAAAAATTTGTGAGCCACCAAGGTAATTATGGTGTTATGTGCTTGTTATCCTTACACACAGGAAGATAATTTATATCTGCAGTAAGAAGTAAGGGATGCTAGGATATAAATCAAACCTGCTGCAAAGGATCCTAGGACATTGTGGGTAACTCCTGCTTCGCTAACTGACAGTGGACCCTTCGGCACTGAGTACCTTCTGTAGGACTCATTCCCACTGTGTGGCAGGAAGGGAGTTATGGAAACCCTTCCCAGTTTCTATGGCCTGTCGTTTCCTTTGCTACTTTGTATATTCGTCTTCCTGGACCTCATTATCCAGTGTTTCTCCATTTCATAACGCCTAACATTTTCTGTTCTGGAGACCTATACAAGTCACTCCTATTTACACTTTTGTAGAGTGATGAATGTGTGTGTGTGT
>JANHMN010000014.1:31744195-31756331 GCA_030674055.1 Rhabdomys pumilio
TTTTTTGGTTTTTCGATACAGGATTTCTTTGTGTAGTCCTGGCTGTCCTGGAACTCACTCTGTAGACCAGGTTGGCCTTGAACTCAGACATCTGCCTCTGCCTCCAAAGTGCTGGGATTAAAGGCGTGCGCCACCACTGCCTGGCTTTCTCTTTCTTTCTTTCTTTCTTTCTTTCTTTCTTTCTTCCTTCCTTCCTTCCTTCCTTCCTTCCTTCCTTCTTTTCTTTCTTTCCATTTTTTTTTTGTTCCAATTTGACCCAAGCTAGAGTTCTCTGGGAAGAGGGACATCAATCGAGAAAATCAAATCTTTTTTGATTGGCCTATGGATAAACCTATAGGACATTTTTGCTCGTTTGTTTTTGGTTTGGTTTCTTGAGTCAGGGTTTCTCTGTGTAGCGTTAGCTTTCCTGGAACTCCCTTGGTAGTTCAGGTTGGCCTTGAACTCAGTGACCCTACTGCCTTTGCCTCTTGAGAGCTGGGATTAAAGGCGTGTGCCACCACCACCTGGCAGGTAGGCCATTTTTCTTGATTAGTGATGTCGTGGGCAGCACCCAACCATTGTGGGTAGTACCCCAGAGCAAGTAGTACTGGGTGCTATGAGAAAGCAGACTGAGTAAGCCATAAAGAGAAACACCACTCCTCCGTGGCATCTGCTTCAGTTTCTACTTCCAGGTTCCTGCCCTGAGTTCCTGCCAGGACTGTCCTTCATCTATACTATAAGGTGAAATTAACTGTTCTTCTCAAGTTGCTTTTGTTCATGATATTTATTACAGCTGTAGAAATGTAAACTAGCACACCTTATTTGTACCCTTGAACTTATTCTCCCTAAGGGCATTCTCGCATTCTCTCTCTCTCTATATATATATATATCGGCTTATATCGATATATATCGGCTTGTTTAGGCTGTACTATCCCAACACCTTGTATACTAAATGATGTCTTAACATGCAAATTTACTTCTCAGAGTTCTTGCTTGATACTGGTACCTCCAAGATGAAGACACCAATAACTTCAATATCTGGTGTGGCCCTATTTTCTTCATAGAAAGCACCTTCTGGCCACGTCCTTACATAATGTAAAGTGCATTGCACCTTCCCACCCTCTTTTATGCCAGCATACCATTAGTCCCAATTAGAAGGTCTGTGCTTTCATGGCCTGAGAGCTCTCCAACGCCCTCCCTCCTAACACCATCCTCTTGCCTTTATTATCTTTTCATCTTCATTTTCCTTTTGTGGTACAAGCACTTACAGTAATAGCTACCCTCTTAGCAAAATTTCGAATACACAATAGTGTTGCTCTCCAGAAGTTACCTTGCAAGAGGAGCCTCCGTGCCCTCTGACCATCCCCTCCTCCTTACACCTTTCTCCTCCTAGCCCCGGTGCCCACTCCTACTTTCTGATTCTAGAATAACTGAGCATTTTAGACTCTTCACGCAGACAAGGCCATATACTCTCTGGCTTTATGTCCCTAAAGTATTTCACATAGCACAATATAACCCAAGTCGACCCATGTAATTGCAAGTGAAAGATTTCACTCAGTTTCACTGTTCTTATTTTGTTTGGGCCTGGTTTGGCTCTAGAAGTCTTGCCATGCAGCCTAGACTGGCATCCAGCTTGTGAACTTCCACAAGTTCTGAAATGACAGGTGTGTGGCACCATGTGTGGCCTAAGATTTCTTCCACTGTAAAGCCTAAATGATAGTCTATTCTTTGTGTGTACTGCGTCTTCATTTGTTCCCGTCCGTATACATGGGCATTAACGCTGTTGCCGTATTTTGGCTACTATCACTAATTTTCTAATGAGCATGTGAAGGCAGATGCCTTTTAAGGTCCAAGTTTCAGTTCCTTGAGGTGTATATAGACCAGAATTGGAATTGCTGGGTCAATTTATTTCTTGTTTTGAAAGTAGGACACTCTCTGGACATTTCTCCAACTGAAGTACTTATTCTTGGAAGTCAGTCTATTTATTGGAAGGATAGAAAAAACCTGGTAACTGAAAAGAGAAACAGAAGTCTATCAGAGGGGTCATCAGTAATGAGTCCATTAACTTCAGGGTTGCTAATACTCAGTGTGGTTTTTTTTTTTTTTTTCAATTAATAATTCAGAACAGATGGCTTAGTGACACACTCTAGTGGGCACTAACAAATCAGTTAAGCTACGATTCATTCTGAGTTAACAAATCACCATTGTGTACACAACACTGAAAATTCACTGCTGGCATGACCTGTTTCCTATTTGATATGTTGGGATAGCATCCTACACCAGAACATAAATGACTTATAGGACCAAAGGGTAAACTTCATTTTATCTGGACCAGTACCAAGACCTTTAGGAAGGTCCAAGATCCTTTAGGAAGTACCAAGATCCTTTAGGAAGCTGCGTGGTACACTAGTACACGGGGACCAATAAAAGCATGGCTAGGACTGGTGACTAAAATCCACGGAATTCACTGAAATAAGACCAAGGGCGGAGAGGCCATCTCGGCTAACTAGCCTAGCAGTTGAAAATAATAGAGTTGGGAAAAATTATCAACATGTAGCAAAATCTTGTTTTTGAAGGGGGCAGAAATCCAGCGCACTTCCGTCTCTCTCTTCTCCGTGTCTTCCCCCACCCCCACCCCCTCTCTCTGGCATTTCTGCATCATCTCATCTCTTCTTTCCTTCTGACCCCAAGAGCAATATTTTTTCACTCTCATGTTTCTTTACTTAAGGGCAGCAGCAACAATGGCAACCAAAACAAACCTTTGAGTTCTGGCCACAATCCAGGTCAGGTTTGTAAGTAGCCTCTTCCTCCAAGTCGCCTTGGAAACCGCCTCCATGCTGTCATCGGACTCTTTGTGCTTCTCTATGCTATTTTGCAGCCTTCATTGAGGATTTCCATGTCACTGAACAAGGACTCTTCTGCTCTGGCTCTTTTGCAGTTTTTACTCCCCACCCGCTTGCCACTGCCACCTTAATTATTTTCATTTTAATCTTTCTTTTTAGTTTTCTGTTTGTTTGCTTGTTTGTTTGTTTTTTGTTTTTTTTTTGAGTCAGAATCTAAAGTTGACTTGCTCAGAAGGCTGATATTCTCTCAGCCTAACTTGAGGTACATAATGGTCAGAGTCCATTTGTGAGTGGTTTTGATCATGGATATGTGGTTTATAGCCTGCCATTCATAATAGACCACTTCCTAACCTGATTCTGGTTCTGGCCTTGGCCCATCTCAAAAATTTTCTAGCTGGTTGATCCATGCCTTGAAATTTTGTACCCTGAAGGAAAACTTCTAAAGTCATTCAGGGAGGAAACTTAGTAAGGAGCTCATGTTGACTCCGGACGGTTCTGCATAGCACGGATCCATTCAGTAGCTAATGAGTTCATTGTGTAGCAAATATTAGTGAGTTATCAGTGGTTGGCAAATAAGGGTGAAACCTGTCCCAACAGGAATGTCGAAAGAGGCAAAGAGTGAAACTTTCATCTCCACTGGGAGTGAACTAACTTGCCAGATATGGACCATCAATCATAGTAAACGTGTTCAAAACAAACCATACTTCTGCAGTTCATTGTACTCCTCAGCACCATGGAGGTCAACAGCTCTGACGAGTCACTCTTGGCCAAGTTGCCAACAGCCTGTGGTTTGGGCAGCATGCCTAGGCTGTCTTGCTCAAGGATATTTCTCAGGTAGTTGAACTCCATGGGCCAGTTTCAACCAAATCCGAAAGGACAAAAGGGCAGTCTTGTTTATGAGGAGTGACATTATATTGCGTCTTTGAAATGATTGTCTTAAAAGTCAAATCACTGGGTCAAATGTCTCTTCCAGTCACTTCGTGCCTGCTGCATGGGTCGATTAAAAAATTGAATCTCTGCTCATTCAGTGTGCCAGTACACATTGTGTAAGCAGAAAGTACAAAAGTGTTACTCATGTGAGTCTCTCTGTGTGCTCTGAGTGTCTGTAAGGACAGGGCAGGAACAAGGACTGAAGTAAAAAGTCACCTAGGTGTTCCTCATCACTGGCCTGATTTCCTTAAGCGTGAATTTGGAGATAATTGCAAACATGCTTAAAAGGCATCAAAAGTCGTACAAAAAAAAAATCCCAGCATTCTGTATTATTGGTCTACATGGCTCTCTATTCATGTGTGTACATGCACATGTACATATGCACATAGACATACATATACACCTAGTATTTTTATTTGATGTACCTGAGAAAAAGCTGAGAAAAATCATGACCTCCCATCACTAAACTCCCTCAATACTCAGTATAAAACCCTTAAGAACAGGACACTTTTCTATATAGCTATATAGTAGAGTCTTGGTAACTTACCTCAAGATACTTGGGTTCAGTACCCAGATACTGAATGGTGGAAGACACAAACTATTAGTTGAAGCATAGCTCAAGTATCTGGGAGGAAAATTTTTATTACTAACATTTCAAGTTTCAGACACACAAGGGCACACCAGGAGGTGAGCAGGAAATGAGTGTGTACAAATTCTAGAGACCAGGCTTATTTAGTGAAAATACAGTGGTAATATTTAAAGAGATGGACTACCATTAATTAATAAGCATTATCTGCTTACTGATACATACTATCAGTTAGAATATCTTTTCTTTCAATAATTTTATTTCCTATTATCTATCTAATCTATCTATCTATCTATCTATCTATCTATCTATCTATCTATCTATTCTTTTCACATATTTTATACCCTGACTACAGTTTCCCTTTCTTCCTTGTTATAATCTGTCACCAGCATTTGAAAGACCAAGATGGTTTCTACTTTAAGAACAGCATTGTGCCACTTCCTGACATCATCACTTGAGAAACAGAGGGAACACTGAATTGGGTTATGGAGGGAGTGTGTCTAGAGAGTAGCCATTCTAATATAGGACTGCAGCCATCTCCTTACTGGAATGGGTAGTAGGGCTCTTCCCTCTAAATGGTACTTATAGTTCATATTTATTACTTCAAGAATAGGGGCTTACACTGCTATGAACAACAGATTGGTATTTATACTCCACGGCCCATACAGTTAATTTTGATAACTAGCATTTAAGACATATGTCATCCTTTCTCCGAGGCTATATAAGCACACATCTCTCTGTCTATCCAAGCATATCATACCCTGGGGGATCCAAATTAGACAGACAATGCTTCAAGAATATAGAACACCCAAGAGGTTCTCTGTAGGAGGAGGGAGTGATTCAGGAACAAATTATGAAAGATGGGTGCGTCCCTAGTAACTGCAGTAGACATTATAAAGACAGTCCTGGAAAGTCATCCCCAAACTGACTCACTGACAACTCGAGGGTTCCTCAAACATGTGCAAATGTCAAGGAACAAGTTTCCTTGTCCCCATAAAAACTCTTTCCATCCAACAGCTTCATATTGTCGAGCACTGCTCGAGGATCTGAGGATTTAGTAACAAGTAGCCATGGTCTGTAACCTCAGAAGGATTACATAGGAGCGACTTTTGCTCAAAAATACTGGACATTGAGAAGGTTTTTGTAACTTGATCACGCACTTACAGTATGTCCTTCAACAAACCCTCCAGGCTAGACTTGGATCCACAAGCATTTAGTTTAAAGTTAACAGATTTGCAGGGATAAAGAACACTGGTGCTAAATGACAGAATACGGAGAAAAGTTTCTTAAAGGACCCTCCATCTTTTAATGTCTTAACGAAAGCATTATGCTTAGATATTATTAAACAAGGAGAAATTTGTAAATATCTGCCTTCTCCAGTGTGTTAGTGAGATGGGGCGCCGTCTTGGGAAGGAGACGTTCCTGACAATGAGGATAGTGTTCTTTATAGCATGGATATCACACTTCGCTTCCTCACAAGGCTGGGATGTGTTCCAAGTCAGCCTACAATAACAAGTGTCTGAAGCCCCAGGGAAACTTCAGGGTGGTTCTTATAGGGTTTTATTAGGTCAATGTTCTTCAAACCTTTATTCATATAGGTCTGAAACAAGCTGCTAAGCACTATCCCTTAACTGCATTACATATTTAAATCAGAGTAAGCTGAAAATCAATCATCTTGATAGCCAGTCTCAACCTGGTCTATGTGAACATACGTCGTTGAGACTAAGCTTTCTCCCTCATTTGTTTGGGTGTTTATGTTAGTATGGATGGCATTTGGCTGTAAACGCAGACAATTTTGGCAGAGGGGCCTCAAACAGACCCTTGTGTTCTTGTGTTAAAAATCTGAATGACTCAATAATATGGAACACCATCCAACAGAACATTCAAGAACACATGCCGCTTCTCATTTGTCAGTTCATTAGATGTGGACTCTGCATCCCAAGTCTACTCCTGTTCTAACTTGGCTGCTCCAGCTTGAGCCATCAATTTCTCATTCTAACCAGAAAGAGAGAGTTAAGAAACAAGATAAGCAGACAAAAGATACCTAGCCTATAACTTTTAATGAAAGATTCTGGAATTGCCAGATAGTTCTTCTACTATGAGTTCATTCATCAGAACTTAGTCCAGTTATAGTGCTTGAATAAAAAAAGGAGCTAAAAATTTCTTTTATTTGGGACAGTAGTGTGTTGAAAATTGGAATCTAATACAACCAAGGAAGAGAAGCATTAGTAGGAGAAGATAATTAATAGTCTTTGCCTTGGGTTGCTTACTGATAATGCAGCATGCATTTTAAATATTTGCTACCAGTCCACAGTGCCCTATCTGTAATTGAGGGATGATCTTTTCCCATGTGGGCATAGTAATGAAGTTTGCATGCATTTTTTTGTCAGGCCACCTGACCTGTCTGTGGGAAAAGGTCTAAAGATAAAATCTACTAGGAAAATGAATTTTAATGGCACCTGGCAGTTGATTCCCAACCCTAGAGTTTGCATGCCCATTGGGAACTGGGAAAAGATAAGCAGGAAGCAGAGAATAAAAGAGATTTGCTTTCTCCAAACCATTTGAAGCTCTTTGTATTCTTACAAACGGGTAGCCTCATCTAAGTTAGAATCACAGGTACATTTTGACCTTAGCATAGAATTCTACAGTTACATGTGAGAAAGAGCTGTGTGTTCTGACAAGACTGTTCTCCAGGAGGCCCACCAAATTTGATGGCTATGATCAGGAACCTGACAGGAGAAAACAAAAGAGAGGTAATTGTTTTTACCACTTCTACAAAGTCTTGGATTAAGGCAGACAATGGCTACCATTTTGCAGACTCAAGGTAGACATTCCCCTTCATAGAAAGACTATCTAATCACAGGGCTGTTTTAATAGGGTTTAGAGAAACACCAAAACATGATGTAGCCAAATGTTCCTAAAGAGTAAGAGTAATTGCAGCCGTTGCATCATTACAAGAAATTAAAGGCAAGGGCAATTACATCCCTATAGTAAAAAGAACTCGCTAAATTGCCATTGTTATTGACAGAATGAAGTGAGCCGTCTGATTGCTTTGACCAGCCATGGTTTTGAAGTTTGGCTGTCCATTTCTCCCAGATCACATTAGAGGGCCTTATCTGATTTTGACAAAAATATGTTACATTATTAAGGTGCAGTTTCACTCAAGACTCTTGAGTTTAATTACTAGGTTATAATTTTCAAATGAGTACGGCTTCGAGGTTGCAATAGATTTATGAGCACAGTTATCAGTTGTTCCCCTTTGCTTGTGTGTACAGGAGGGACACCTCATTCTCAGAAGAAAATGCACTAATTGTGTTCACAGAGGAAAAATCCAGACTGTGGTTCCCTGACTCCAAGGAAGATAGATTTGGACAGCCGAAGGAATGATGGGCAGCGAATCTTCCCTAATTAGGATTCGACATTCGTAACACAGTATTTTTTCATGGTCAAGTGTGGTGCTATTAGTGATGAAGCTGGGATAACAGATATAAAAGAGGGACTGATAGATAATTACAAATAAAGCTGGTGATAAATACAGGTGACCCCCAGAAAAAAAGCTTTCCACAGGAGGAAGGGAAATGAAAGCAAGGATTATGACACCAGTGATTTCTCTCTCTCCCTTCGAACAAAACTCACTATAATCCGAATTATGAGGTTTACAGGTTCTGAAATCAAACGTGTATTCTCTGAAGAGCCCCATCACTGATGCTCAGATATGGTATCATACAGCAATGTCACAGAAAGGTAGCCTTAATGAGAGGAAAGAATGATCCATGCAATTTCAGTGCAGTCACATCCAACAAGTATTAACTGGACACTTAGTGTCTGGCAATTAAAATTATGTGGGTGTGTGATTTTATATGATATGAATTTAAATTTATATCACATATATATATATATCCATATAACCAACTCTTGCAAACATTCTAGCAACAAGTCATTGTGATAAGAGTATTTAAGGATTTGGTAACTTTGAGAACTAACTTCTGATTTGACACCCATGCATCAACATATGAATTCCATCATACATACATACATACATACATACATACATACATACATGTGTGTGTGTACCCCCATTTCTTAGTAACATAGTAACCTAGATTTTTCCCAGTACTCTCTTAATCTTGCATAATATATCAGAAGTAAAAGGCCAATCTGCTCCTTGGTAAAGTTCTCTCAACCCAGAGCTTCCTACCTGTTTTTTTTCCACTCTCAAACTTGTCCCTACCACCCATCCGAGTTGTCCTGACCAAATCATAGACAAACTGGAGATTTAGGATGTCAGGGCTAAAAAGCCTTGTTCAGTTAGGTAAGTAATTTGAGAGAGGTGCTCACGATTAGTGCTCTTACGATTTCCAAAATGAGAAGGCTAAATGATTGTCACATTTCAGTGATGGATAACAGCATCTCCAGGAACAGCATAGTGCTGGAGCAAGCTCTTGACATAATTAAAGTCCCAACATGCTCTAGTTGCCTGCATATAGAATTCATAATTTTACAGCTTTCTGAGCATTTACCATTTTTCAGAGGCAGCCACTTTATAGTCAGAGTCTTGTTTAATAACCAGAAACAATCCATGGTGTTCTTATACTATTTTGCATTTCACAAAATAGAGGATAAAGATATGTAAATTAGTTCCCTCCTATAAGGAACTCAAGCTTGTATGATGCCCTCTGTGGTTAAGTCTAGAGACAGGGATGGCCGTGTTCTGTAATCTGACATCTTGAATGGTACCTGCCTAGGTGGGTGGATCTTCCCTTATCAGTTAATAATCAGGATTATCTCCCACAGGCTCGTTCAGAGGCTCATCTCTTGGAGGAGTGTAGATCTCATCAAGTTGACAGTTGAGATTGATTGCCCCACAAGTATGATAAGAGCACCAGAAGTCGAGCTGAAAGGGAACAGGGAGTCAGTCAATGGTAGCAGCAAGCACACAATTCAAGCTGTAAAACTGAATCAGGTTCTGAAAGTGCTGTATTCTCTTCTCCTCTTCAGCTGGAAGCCCACAGGTTTTCTCCTGCCTCTAACAATTGTCTCTGGAACGGCCATTTCCAGACAATGCATCCCAGGTATCATCAGCTTTGGACTAGCAAAACTTTCCTATACTTTTAGGCACTTTGACAGGCTTTTTGTTCGCTTGTTTGTTTGTTTGTTGGTTGGTTTTGTTTCTCCTATGCTCCAGCACTGTAGCTCACTGGCTCTGCTCCATTACACTGAGGTGCCCCTGTAGAAAATCTGAAGAGTTAGAGAATGAAGATACTGTTTTGTTCATGGTATGAAAGAGGCGTAGAGCTAGGAGGAATCTTTGTTCCCATGAACCACACCATCCTCTAACCTCTAATCAAATCTGCAAAACCTAGTGTAGTGACATCCTCCCTAGGAGCCACGGCTAGGTCGCATGACCTTTGTTAAATTCCCCTGTATTCCTTTTGTCCTAACCACACTGTGGAAAACAGCCTGTTGTTGCTTTGTCAAGCAGCACCTCTAGACTGTGAACTTCTTAAAGCCAGAGATCTTCTGATTATACTTCTGTACATGGAGCATCTCACAGAATCCCAGGTCCTCTGGGCAGTCGACAACCTTTTATTGAGAGTAAAGGAGTGAGGCCAGGTATATCAATAGACACTGGAGGATCGACTAGTTGTCCAACTTCGTCTGTGGAAAGGACTCACTCTTAAGTGAAACAAAACTGATGCTGTGAATTCCCTTTAGCTCCTGAACCTCTTCCCCTGAATCAGCTCCGAAGTGTCTCCCTCCCTCAATGAATTGAGGACCAACTTCCTCCACCCTGGGCCTTCCTGCCCCTCCTGTGAAGACCTTATCATCTGCGTCATTGGAGTCTAGGCAGAGCTTCCTCTAGGGAGCTTCCCCATGACGGAAGCAGGCAATGAAAGGCAGGAACTTGACCATCTGGATGATCCAGTGGCAAGTAAGAAAAATAAATCAAAATTAAAAAACAAATAACTTACTGTGGCCAAATATGCAGATGGGGGGCGCTGACAGGAAACTCAATATCAAGATGTGGAGGTGAAGGCATCTGTAGATGTAGAAGATTGGTCAGGAGAGTTGTCTCTAAAGGGCCTTTTCAGAGACTTGCTGAAGTGTGGACGAAGTCCAGATCATTAAAAGTCTCGAATCGTGTGGAGTAAGGGCACAAATTTCTACTACTGATGACACGCTCTGGAAATATAAGATTACATAAGAGGTATTGAGAGTAGAAACAGTCCCCAGAAATGCAGGGAATAGTTAATTTTTAAGATTTTTAAAGAACTGCACAGGAGAATAGGGGCCAAATGGAATGCTGTGCTTTCTCTATTTGATTGAGGGGAGGGGTAGTACACAGGTGTGACTCTGGGAAATAGTGTTCTCTGGTCTGTTGGGTCATAGGTCAGTGTTAGGCCATCAGGGTCAAATATTTGGGGTCAGATTTTGTTTCTCGAAGCTCAGCTCATAGAAAGTCCAGTTGGTTCAGTAACAGCTGAAATCACTTGGCTTACTCCATTCTGAGTAACGGCTAGAGCCAGAAAAAGAATCTGCCTCTTGACTTCAAATGGAATAATTCTTCATTGACCCCATGCTGCCATTCCACATGCAAGAGGTGTCTTTATTTTTTACTCCTTTTTTTTTTTTTTTGAGTTGGATTTTACTATGTTTGTCAATCTTGTCTCCAACTCATAGCTTTTATGCCCCTCCTGCTTCAGCCTCCTGAATGCTGGGGATACATGTGTTGTGCCACCATGCCTGGCAGTGTGTTAATTTTTCTACCTTGAAATTATCACCTCCCCACGGGACATGCCAAAATACTGCTCTTAGGAAAGTTTTTCTGTTACTCATGGTCAAGACTGTAGATAGAGATGCATCATCGGGTTAACTTCTTGTCACACAAGTACACGGATCTGAGTTTGAATCCCCAGAGCCCGTAGGATATGGATGCACAGGTCTGAAGCTCATTCCTCCTATGGCAAGATGGAAGTGGAAATCCCCAGAGGTTGTGGCCCAGGTAGCCTGGCATACAATACGAAGCAACAAGAAGGCCTGTCTCAAATAAACCAGAAAGAACAATATCTGAGGTTGTCCTGGGACTTCCACACTTAGGCTATGGCAAACATTTGTCTGAGTGTTTCACATAGACAAATACACAGCATGTGTGTGTGTGAGACAGACAGAGAGAGAGAGAGAGAGAGAGAGAGAGAGAGAGAGAGAGAGAGAGAAACAGACAGACAGAGACACAGACAGAGACACAGAGGCACAGACACACAGAGAGATAGAGAGATAAAGAGACACAGAGACATAGAGAGTCAGAGAGACAGTCTTACTTAAGGTTATTATTGCTGTCACCATGACCAAAGTGACTTGGGGAAGAAAAAGTTTCTCTGACTTAAGCTTCCACACCACTGTTCATTACTGAAGGAAGTCAGGGCAGGAACTCAAACAGGCCAGGGGCTTGGGATGAGGCAGAGGCAATGGAAAAGAACATGGAGGAGTGCTGCTTCCAACTTGATGTCCCCTGCTCGCTCAGCCTGCGTCCTCATGGAACCCATGACCGACAGTCCAGGGGTGGCACCACCCACAGTGAACTTTGACCTTCCATATCAATCACTGTAGAAATCACTAAGAAAATGCCCTGCAGGTTTGTCTGCAGCCTGATCTTATGAAGGTGCTTTCTCAGCTGAAGTTCCCAGGTTTCCTTCTCCCAGATGACTCTAGCCGGTGTCAAGTTGACATAAAACTTGTCAGCACACCTGAAAACACACACACACACACACACACACACACACACACACACACACACACA
>JANHMN010000014.1:31756341-31890190 GCA_030674055.1 Rhabdomys pumilio
ACACACACACACACACACACACACACACACACACACACACACACACACCGGTGGGGGTAGGGAGTATGATCACAAAAGCCTATGCTCTTAATTATTTGCTTCTTAAAGTATCTAACTTTTAAAAAAAAAAATGGGGCGTTAATAATTTAAATATAGGAATTTGAAAGGACACAAATCTAGCAACAGGTGGTCAACACTCCAGTAGTCTTTTGTGCTCTCCACAGTCCCACTAACCGGAACCATTTTCATTTGTTCATTTATTCACTCTCTCGATGTGGTGGCTTTTATAGCTACTTAGTGAGTGCCCTTTGCTTTATATGCCCAGCTGGCACACCTATGGTGCTCCAAGCGAACTCACAAATGTGTGGAGAACGTATTTATAAATGCGTACCTGTTAGACAGCTTAGACCACAGAGAGCCCAATGCTGTACTTCTCAAGTACAGGGGAGAAGCAGAGAAGGAGTGTATTACAAACGGGAGGGAGGGAACATGAGGATAAAACTAGCACTCATCAGACAAGCTGAGTCTGACTCTTATATTTTTAAATTAATTGGTATGCTTCTAATTCAACCTCATGGGTCATATCCATACTTTAGTAGATTAGTAGATTACATAGAATAGAAAACAACAGAGTGAACTGGATGTTATAAGGAAAAATATTATTTCATATGAGGTTCTGTTTCCATTCTTTGTCCATTGGATTAAATGTGAATCTGTGTAGATATTATATATATACATACATACATATATGTATATATATACACACATATACTTATATTTGCTTTAATATGTACTGCTTTAATTATATATAGATTGAACTTGCATCATATATGAGTATGTTTGTCATTCCTTTTTTCAGTTAAACTGAAATATATAGCATATTAAAGACTCTATTAACAATTTTTTGACATGAATACATGTGTATACAAGTACATACACACTCATACAAAACTTAAGAATTAGTTATTGCAGTAGCTACCACCATCTTATTTTAAACAAATACAACTATCACAAGATTCCTGTGCATGATTTTATACTAGCAAGCAGTGCTGACATATCTTCAAAAATGAACACAGTGACAATAAATGAACACAATTGTACATTTTGGAGCAAGTCATCTGTGTCACAGTATAGAATATACATATGTAAGTTTGTATGTACACATCTGCATCTCACTGGTAAATATAAGCCACCGGATCTCATGTAATCTTTTGAAACCCTGTATAGTTGAATGCAGACATCCAGAAGGCCATGGTGACACCCCACAGAAATTGAGTTCTCCATAATGGTTACTTGTTGGGGGATTTTGAAGGGATATTGAAAGGGTAAGGTAGGGTATGGAACTCACAAAGACAGTACACTTTTAAAATATTGAATTATTTTCCAGGAAAATAGTGGAAGTGCTGAATTATTGTTAATTTGTTGTGTTTATTTTTAGAGAGGTACAGGGAGCTGTAGTCTCCTATCAGTACCAAAAGAACATACCAAAGCAAGATTGTCTGTTACTATTGTGTTTTAGCAAGAGATAGGGAGGAGATAATTGTTATAAAAAATGAGCTCTTACGTGTTACATGTAGTAGACTTAATAAATATTTTACAAATACATCATGCATTTAAATCTAAGCAAGTCCAGTTAAAAAGAAATGAGGACATAGATATTATGACAGTCTTAAAATATTCAATAAAATCTTAAAAAGTCAACAAAATGTATGAAAATGGCCAAAGTAACCATCTAGGGGATGTATTTTGGGGTCCATACAAAAGGAACAAACTGAATTACAGAGAAAACACTTTGCCCAAAATTTCCACATGATGCTGGCTTACCAAGCTGCTGTTTGGGACCTATGACAGCTGCATTACAGGGCATGCCTCCAGGAGTCAGCTTCTCTGTACTCCCATTGCTACAGTGGCTTCCTAATGCCTGCCTTGTCTCTAGTCAATCTTATCTCTCGGACCAGCCAGTGCACTTACCTAATGCCCACATTACCTATTAGCTCGAGGCCACATGTTTATGGTTTCAATGTTCTTTCCTTCCTCTCCCTGGAAGGAATCTCTTCCATTTCCTTTACCGCCTGTCCATGAGTGTAAGCCTTTTTCGGGCTCCCGCAATGTCTTCTATTTGGAAATGATGCCAACCTGACTTTCTCCTCCTATAGCCTTTCAAACAAGACTCTGTTGTAGACTTTCATCCAGGACACCTTCTTCCTTGTTCTCACTCAGCCTCAGTCCATACATCCACCTCACCCCCACCTCCCTGCTCTGAACTCCAGAAGCGCTCCCAGATGAATGATTTATGTACCACCTCAGACCATCAGTGGACAGACAGCAGCCGATCTCGTGTGTGATTTTCTCAGCAGGATATTGTAAGGTCCTTCCTAGGTCTAGGCCACTGAATCTTTCATGTTCTTGAATTTCACAGCAACTAGCACGTCACGGAGAAGCTGTAAATATAGATGGGGCTTTTGATTGCTCTTTGAAGAGAGAAAATGAAGAAGAAAAGAGTGAAGAGCAGCACTTTACATCTCTCAGTAGCATACATCATGAAGGCAGGAGGAGCCAAGCACAGTTATCCATACAAACTTGTAAACCTATCTACTCTGGAGACTGAAGTGAGGGGATAATTCAAAGCTAGCTTGAGCAATGTAGCAAGATCCTATTTCAAAATAATATATACATACAATGTGTGCATGAATACAAACATGGATGTATACAAATATGCATGCATACTTGAATGCATACATACATACATACATACATACATACATACTAGGCTGTAAAGTCAGGAGTAATGGAAATTTAAAAATGCAGATATCTAATATGTAGAAACCTATGAGGTGTATAATTACATTTTTCTTGCAGATTTATTTGACATATGGGTCATAGGACATATTTTAAGGTATGGTTTACCAAGAGATGATAATGGCAGAGGGAAGAAAGTAATCCAAAGTTTAGATGACACTTATTAAGTGACATTAAATGAACCATAGACTGTCTGGCTTCTGATTGGTTCACACCCATTACAAAGCTCTGAAAAGCAGCTGCATGCATGACTTCTCAAGCTCATTTAGCCAAGGATGTCTATTTGCAAGACTATTGTAATGATTGGGCTCCCTGGCACATTCTTTGGGAGATGTTTGTGGTGATCCTTCTTGTAACCTCCTTGTAAGCAATGCTCAGCTGTGACCTATACTGTGCCCTGATCATATTTTCATGTGCAGTGACTGTGCTTGGTTTGGTACATGGTGCATGAAGTCTAACAAACACTCCACTGAGTCTGAGATCATTCATTCACATTCAGATCTTAATTGGTTAGCACTGGAGTGTTGATGTTGTTGATAGAAAAGTTGTAATTGTTTTATGATCAGGAATCTGAATAAGGGTGCTCCCATAGTCTAAATATCTTTATTATAGATTAACTTAAGTAAGCCACTTTGTAAGGTGGGTCAGGATAGTAATTACTGTTTGAGTACTTACTATAAGTCAGATACTGCCCTTGGGGTTTTCATATCCATTTTTCATAATAACTGTGCAATCTCTAATTTATGAAATAGAGACAAACATGCAAGTACTACATAAAGATGGCATAGAACAATAACCCAGGTAGAATTCTAGAGTTCTGATTCTGAGTGATTCAAGGCCCTGCTCTTTCTAGTTTGACATTATACTTCTTGGAGGAAACTGGAAGAGGAGGATATACCTGATATAATCCCCAGTTTGGAACTCTCTAAAATGTCTAGGTAGTGACCAAACACAGGCCTACTAGTAAGTTGGTGTTCTCATTTATAGGGGTACCATGCAATGAAAATAAATATTGACATAAGAAATTGTCTTTCTGAGGCTCTGTCCATAGTATACATGGTTTTCGTTTATTTTTCTATATTTGTGCTGTCGTAGGGTTTCCATTGCTGTGAAGAGGCATCATGACCAAGGCAACTCTAATTTTAAAGGACATTTAATTGGGACTAGTTTACAGTTCAGAGGTTCAGCCCATTATCATCGTAGCAGGAAGCATGGCAGCATGAAGGCAGACATAGTGCTAGCTAAGGAGCTGAGAGTTCCACGTCTTGTTCCAAAAGTAACTGGGAGAAAACTATTTTCCAGGTAGCTAGAAGGAGAGTCTCAGAGCCCACCTCCACAGTGACACACTTCTTCCAACAAAGCCACACCTTCTAATAATGCCACTTCCTGGGCCAAGCATATTCAAACCACCACATGTGCTGTGTGTGTGTGTGTGTGTGTGTGTGTGTGTGTGTGTGTGTGTGTATGTGATCATGCACATGTTGATGGAGAGCCAGCATAGACACTGAATGCCTTGCTTGATTGATCTCCACATTATTTTCTGTAGCAGATGGTTTCACTGAATCTGGAGTTCACCAATTCAGGTAGTCTGGTTAGGTAGCTTGCTATGGCATCCATGTCATTTCCAGCCAAGAGCAAGGATTACAGATGAGCCACCATACCCACCTGGATTTTATGTAAATGCCGTGGATCTGGGGCTCTGGTCTTCACATTTGCAAGGTAGAAACTTTGTCCACTGAGCCATATCTCCAGCCCTGGCTTTAACAGTTCTGAAAGCTTTGCTTAATAAAAAGTCGCAGTCTTTTTGGAATTGTGTGTGTGTGTGTGTGTGTGTGTGTGTGTGTGTGTGTGTGTCTGAGAGAGAGAGAGAGAGAGAGAGAGAGAGAGAGAGAGAGAGAGAGAGAGAGAGCCCTTAGCATGCTTCCATTGTTTTAAATGTAATGATGGTATCTATGGCATTACTTTCCTAAAATGACTTACAATGAAGGAGGCGTTGATACAAAGTAGTGATTTTTGAGATAGTTAAAGAAGAGAGCAGATCCTGATTCTGAATAAGTTTTGGGGGGCAGTGCTGATTAAAATACTTTCCCTCCCCTCCTTGACATAAATTTTCAACCTGGAGTCCTTGGTGACTTCAGGGAGGTCAGTGAACACTTTTAGGGTAAAAAAAATACTGATCATATGAATTTATGCTACGTTTTCTGGGGCCATTTGAATCAGATTCTCCAAAGATGTATTAGGCTTCCAAAACATAAGACACATGGTACCTTTTAAGTTGCAGAGATATGAGAAAGCCCACCTCCCATCGATGATCCCCCGACAGGCAGCCATTTACGGTGCTGTGCCTGCCAAGGTAGAAGGGAGGTCCAAGATGTAAGTGGTGCTCTACACAGGATGAGTACAAACAGAGTAAAGTTTGTGGTGAGAACACCTACAGATCCAAGATGGTTCAGAGTCGTAAAGGTCACAAAATTAGTTTTTAAGACTGAAATGTCATGTTTTAGGGATGATTTTAACAAAGGCATGAGGTGTGAGGCTTAGTAACTTCTTGAAAAAGGAAAATGTAGCAGTATATACATGTGGTCAGAGTTTGGAGTGAGAGAAACAAATGGGCTGAGGAGATGGGAGTGATCTGGAAACTGTAATAAAGGGTTTGTGGCCCCATGGGGAGAGCAACAATGCCAACCAGCCAGAGCTCCCAGGGTCTAAAGCACCAGCCTGGGAGCACACAGGGAAGGACCCATGGCTCCAGCTATCTATATATGTAGGGAAGGATGGTCTTGTCAGGCATAGGTGGCAGAGGAGATCCTTGGTCCAGTGAAGGCTAGCTGCCCCAGTGTGGGGGAATTCATGGGTAGGGGCAGTTCCTTGTAGAAGCAAGAAGAGGGGGGATGGGATAGGGGGTCCCTGGGTGGCCGGAAAATGGGAAAAGGAGATCACATCTGGAATGTAAATAAAATAGCTAATAAAAAAAAGAGTGAAAAGGAAATAAGGACATAGCAAAGGACACAGTGCTAAGTATTGTATTGAAGGAGAAATAGTAATGCAGTTATGGCTATTGGAGGGGAAAGGTGACCACTGAGCTAAGCTGAGTGCGAGGTCCGCAAGGTCCCCCACTACATCTTTAGGAGAATCCCTTCTTTCTGTTATAATATTCATATTTAACCAGCAGAACACTGATTTGCTTAACTACACTTGTGTTCTGGAAATGTTTCTTCCTGAAGAGAGAGAGAGAGAGAGAAAGAGAGAGAGAGAGAGAGAGAGAGAGAGAGAGAGAGAGAGAGAGAGAGAGAACAAAAGAGAAAAATATGAATATGTCTAGGGAGCCATGGTTAGACTATATTGCCACTTAAATCTGATTTGGAAAAAAATTCTTATGCTTTTCAAAACAAGGATACATCCTGGTTATTGACACATAACTTATCTTCTGAAATCCTGTAAATGTCAGGCTCTATCCTAGACATGTTTGTCTTTTCTTTTAAGCCTAGGTACAAGTCCAGAAAATCAGAGACAAAAGCTAGAAAATTGTATCCAGGTTGAACAGCTGAGAAGGTGTAGTTGTAGATGTGCTGATTAAGAAATCCGAGTTTTGTAGGAGAAAATGCAGCCATGAGCTGGCTGACTGGCCTACCTGGCACACTGTGCCTCTAAGTAAGAAATGTGGCACACCGTGCTCCTAAGTATTCTCCGAAGTCCGAACACTGAATTCTGAAGTGGCTTGGGTAGCACGTAGCTGCCCTGCTGCTGACGTGTCCACAGTCTCCAGACATCTTTTGATGGCTTCTTCTTCAATGCAGACCCTGGGGGATGAGTGCTCACTGTCCAGCCCAAGATACTGTGCTAACTAATCACAGTCGATAGGCTTCGACTATATAACTAGCTGCCCGTGTGCAATAAAGCAGACACTGTACCCTGAAACCATCTCCCTAGTGGGTCTTCCCCACACTCATTGCCGACCCACAGGCATTGCAGTCTTGTTGGGAGATGCGAATGGCAGAGTTTAGAAAGGTAATTAAAGCAAGCTGAAGAAAGTCCTCTATGAACACAAGCATGATAACAGTCCAAGGAGAAGAGGGTTTGCACATCAGACTCGTGACCAAAGAAATGACATGTGGAAAACAAAGTTTATTCAAGACTCTTCTGATCTTCTAAAGACACATATCCTAAGAAAACGTGAACTAAGAAAGGTGCACTAAGCTTTTGCAACCATGTAGAAATGAACATATGAAGATTTGATTACAGCGGGTCATTGTAGAAATTAAGAAGAAATTGTTGAGTTTATTGGTTGAGAATTAAGTGGGAATATGGTGGGACTAGGAAGGAGATGGCTAGAAATGAGCATACATATATGTTACAGGAATTTCTATCCATCAATAACTTTATTTTCATGAAATAATTAATATTTTAATTTTAAATATGAAACGTATGCACCATTCCATAATTGAACTCAATTAAAATTAGTGACTTGTGCCTCATAGGTATTAGAATGTGAAAACTCCTATTTCTTCAATAGCCTTCAAGGAATAATATTGTTTATAATTGCATACATGTCCACAGAGTCCCTAACCCAGATATATGATCTCCGCTGGCTCCCATTCCAGTTCTGTGAGTAAAAGCCCACCCTTCTCACAGTGAGCACTGGAAGCCCGCTGCTGTTTCTCTGTTGCACTGCCAGCTCAGGCAGACATTAGTACTTCGGACAACCTGGTGTTAAGTTCAGTCTCTTCAGTGAATTAAAGCAACTCAGCATTTCACTACCTCAACCAGTTTTATAAAGGCAGAGGAAGGGAAATTTATAGTATGCCGTTATTTCATACGCCAAATTTTTTCTGTCTGTCTTTCTTTCATTCACTGTCCACCACCCCCCCCCCCAATCACCTTGTTCTCATACTTTCCTTTGTAGAAGAAAGTAACTTGAGAGACAGTTTTAAAGAAGAGAAAGTCAGCACCCTCTCCAGTTATACTGGGCAAATACTTCTATTTATGTCTAACAAATGGGAGAACCAAACGCCTCTGGAGGATTTGTTTGTTTGTTTTGTTTTTTTGAGACAGGGTGTCACTGTGTGGCCCTGACTGGCTTGGAACTCTTTGTAGACAAGAATGGCCTTGAATTTACAGAGATCCACTGACCCCTGCCTCCTTAGTGCTGGAATTAAAGGTGTGGGTCACCATCCCAGCTGCTTCTATATGGGATCTTAATGCAGAGCTTGTCTTAGATTGGAGTAACAACCAGAGAAGCAAGCGGTCTTATAAATTAATATGCTAATATAAATATTTCCAAAAGGAACATTCTCATTGCCTGGTCTTACCTCCTACAATCTCATGTGTTGTGCAACCTTAGAGTATTCCATGTCAAGTAAAACAAGATCCCCCCACATCATACAGTGAACTAGTGATTCAGCAGCTTCTCCTTGTGAAGATAGTCCGACATTCCTACCTGCTGATCCCTGAGATTGGCACAGCCAGAGCGTCTGCTGATGTTCCAGATTTCTCAGATTTTCTTCCAGGCTCCTTTCCCCGAGCAAGGCTCTATGTTTGTGGCAGTTCCTTCTCCTCTGTGCACTTCCATGAATTTCATTGTCCATATGTCCAGGTGTTTGCTGCTTTTGATCATCTGAGATATCCTTTCTGCCTTCTTCCATTCTCTTCCATGTACTAGTTACTTAACATACTGTTGTAATCAAATACCTGACCAAACCACACAGGTAACATATAGGAAGAGTCAGTGTAGATATGGAAGGCATGGTGAGGTTCATGAAGACAGGACCATGTGACTGGGACACTGTATCACATCTCATGGAGAACAGGGGAGTGCTGATGTTTGCTTGGCTTGCTGCTTTTCACCCTTTTTATTCAGCCAGGAGCCCTGGCTGGATGGTCTAATGCTGCTCACACTTAAGGAGGCTCCTGACTCCTTAGTCAGTTGTTTCCTAGAAAGCGCTCCTAGACTAGCCTGAAGGTATACCTCAAGAAATGCTGGGTGGTTTGACAATCTCCATTAACTGCCAGCATTCTGTTTCTTTTCTCAAGACTAAGGTTTCCCTGCCCCATTTGCGTCCCATGTGACTTAAACTGCCCTCCTTTATTGTCCCACAGTCCATTTGCCTCCTTCCTTTTCTACAGTATGGTGCTAAAATTGTCATCGGTGATGGGCTCTAGTCTCCCCTTGGATGAAGCACACCCGCATACACTCTGTGTCTCTGCAAACTCTAATAAAGTTCATGACACGTACTGCCTTATAAATGTTGAGTTAGTGATCAGAGAAGTTAATCCTCAATCCATTTGTAAAATTCTACTAGAGCACTTGCCAGCTTTAGGAGGAAAAAAAAAATCATAGCTAGTGGGAAATAGGAAGAAAATTCATAAAATTACACACATCTTCGCTTTGAATGTATCTTTGAAGCCAGGAGTGAAAGTTTATATGTTTTATAAGATTTTAAAATACTTCAAAACAAGAAGTTGATTCCAGAAATACCCTAGGAAATGAAGGCAGTTTGCCATGGGCTCTCGGCTTCAACATGTTACATACACACACGGAAAGAGAAAACATGTTCTTCATGTATTTCTCATGAGATAAAATACATTAGAGCTCATCTGTACAGATCATGCAGCAGAGCCGAGGAATGATTAGCTCACATGTGAGGCAGCAGTCTGCCTACTCCACACACCACCAATTCTCTCCTTAGGAACAAAGGACACTTCAGTGGCTGAGGAGAAACTGGAATTAATTAAAAAGGCATGTTTGAGCATTTTCTCTTAGAAGCTGTCTGGTGTGTTTGTTTTAATTTAAAAGCAATCAGAGTCAGCTGTGATCATTCTGTATGACGTTTTAAGAAGAGTTGCAAATGACACCCAAAGCTCATCTGTGTGTTCCCGACCGCCCCTCCCCCCCCCCCCCGCCCCTTTTCTTGACCTTTTCTTTAGTAGTAGGCCTCTCTAGGAATGGCAGCAGACTTATACTGACCTTTAGCCCCACAAATATTGACAAAGAAAACTAGCCAGCATTTACAAAGTTTCATGTCCTGTAAGCATGGAGCATGGATCTTTTTACCTCACAGTAAGTTGTGGGTAAGGGTAATGGGTCCAACGCTTCACAAGAAAAAAAAAAAACTGAGTATAGCCTCTAGTCAACTGCTGTGGCTCCTAGCTGACGCCGCTTTTCCCTTTCAAAGACGAGCTGCTGCTTCAGCATCCTCTCCTGGAGTCCTTGGCAAGATTTCAGGCCATGTGTCAAGGGAACCCTTGCGCACATTACTATGACGGAAGCCAAGTACTGGCCCACAAATAATGAGTATTACTTATACTCAGGAGAGTTAAAGCAGACGCATGGGTATTGCACAGCTCAGGGTGCCTTGGAGAACACAGAATAACAGAGGGGGTGTTCATGGTTTTTCCTCAGCTGCCCATGACACAGCCCTTGCCCAGTCTACGTGGAGTTTAGCCCATAGTGTTTGGTGGGGTGTTTTCTTTCAGTAGCTCCTCAAGTGAAGCGAGATCTGCACAATTAAATAGAAGAGTTTTCATATATTTTTAAGTAGGGCCACAGCACATATGACCCCCTAGGGGGCATTTTATTAATGAATGTGATGTGTGTTCTTGGTTAAGCTGGTTCGCTGTGTTTGTCCAGCTAGCTGCAGATGACATTTAGGTGTGTTGTTTGGTGTGGTGACTCAATTTCCTGTAGGATAGCTGGCAACTCCACATTGAATTTCCCCACTCGCCGGGGGAGCAGAGAGGTAAAGGTCGGTTACGCCATGTCATGCAACAGTGGGGGTTAAAATTCCTGAACGTGAAGACTTAATAACGACCCTGTAAAAACTGTAGCTAGCCACACTGCCTCAGTCTAGGAGTCTGAAAGAAGTAAACTCTAATGCGGCAAATCCAGCAATGGTTTTGTAAAAAGAAAATTGTTTATTCTGTTGCACGTAAATACTCTCTCACCAGTATGTACAAATGCTGGAGAGCAATTTCATTCTTTAAATATATAGAGCACGTGGAGCATTTTGGAACATGTGTATGTGACCTTACTTGATTTCTGATAGTCAAAATGGCTAAGCCATGACTGGAATATGAACTGGATCTTCTGAAACAAATTGCTCCTCACAACGACGCTATACCACCCACTTAAAGGCAAAGCCCACGTCTAAGCGTCTTGAAGCATTAAATTGAAACTTTGCAGAGTTACTGTTACTCATTAAAAGACATAAAGACTGAATAAAATATAATACATAGCGCTGTATTCTGCTACGTCCGAGGTCTGAATTCTACTTCCGATTTGAGAAAGCCTTCATGAAGATAGCCAAGGTGGGGGAAGGGAGTGCATGCCACACACCGGGAGGTCCCCTGGAATTCTGGCTTTCACTGGAGTTGGGTGGCAGGAAGCAGAGACATAGAACATCAAGCCTAGAGATGTGTAGAGAGGATGCCTTGCTTAGGATAACTGAAAAAAATGGCAGGAGACAGATTCTACACAGTCACTATGCCTCTGAATACATGGCATGTACAAATTATGGACAACTCATGTGGCTCTGAGTTAATTTCCTCCTGCAATTTCCTATATGCCTGTTTTACATAGAGGGAAGAAAGCAGCAACACCGAAACTGTATAGTAAATAGACCATCATGGCGTCCAGACAGTGCTCCACTTACATATGGAATGGATTCAGCATTTTGAAATATTAAACTATTGTTTCAGCACTCTAGGTTGTAGAACTGCAAGGGACTCTCGATGTTTGTGTATTTTTCTTTTTTTATAGCAAACTTGTAATGTTTTGCAGTTGTATAAACAGGAAAAAAACTAAACAGATAAAATATTTAATACTTACCTTGTACTACTGTGCGATTTAGATTGTTTCCATTGTTAAACAAAGAAGCATCAGCCTTAAATTTCAGTTCAAGAGGTTTAAGCAATTATTGACTTAAGGTCTCTTTAGAGATTAGTGAAAAGGGAATGCACAATATGAGAGGCAAATTTCAATACACAGCAGTCAAAATGAAGAAAGAGCATATAGCTCAATAAAGTCGGAGAAGGACGAGCCAAGAAGCAAGCCTCACACACTCTAAAAGTTGTTGAAGCTTTTATAAATTTAAGGAAATTCCAAAATCCTGAGATTCTTTATTGTGCCTGACACTGAAAGGAGTCTGCGTTGGACAGAATTTCTTTTCCCTACAGTACTGTAGATCAGAAGATGGAAAGGGGAACCCATCACTTCATGTAAGGCTTTTTCTTTCTGCTGACAGTTTTGTAGGCTAGACCCCTGGGGTTTCGACTTTTCTCTTTCTGAAATAATATTGCTGTTCAGTTTTGGAACTGATCAATTGAGGGAAAGCGCCCAAGTTCCCTGGGTCAGCTTTTATCAACAGAACCCATTTCCCCACAATGCTTTTGATAGTTCATTTTGTCCATAATAGACAGAAACAGACATCCAGACTTTCTGTCTTGGGAGCCCCAAGTTTAGGGTGTTCTTGTGCATTCTGCAGAGGAGACACCGTCCACAGGGCATGTGTAAACTTTCCTTGTCCCATGGTTCATTCCCATTGCTGTTCCTTTAAGGTAGCTCTTTGGTGAAATTCTGAAGGTGAAATGTAGCCTGTTGTCACATTCAAAAGCATTCTGACCCCACAACATTATGGTTTGTCTGTTTACATCTAACCCAATTTTAGAGGGGTTGGCTGGGTACTGACAGTCTGCCCCCAGTAGAAATGATTTTATTCCCAGAATCCCCTTTGAGTAAGTAATCCTAACCTCTGGGACACAAACCCAGGGAAACTCTCAAACCTAAACCTGCAGGAGGAAGAGTAGTGCTTGTCCTAAGTCACCTTGCGCCCAGGACGCCCGGGCCTGGCAGGCTGCGTTGGGGCAGAGGGCATAGGAATCGGTTGTGCGCCCCAGGGTCCCCGAGGGGCAGGTGCGCGATCGCACGCGCCTGCGCGCTGGGAGCCGTTCGAGCCCCGCCTGAGCCCCGCGGGGACCCCAGGCGGCGGGCGGCGGGCGCTCCACGCCGGGTTTTCCGCTGTTCTGGTGCAAGACATCTCCACAGCAGCGCCGCACTCACACACACACACCACGCGCGCGCGGCCGCGCCTCCCGGCTGCGCTTCAAAGCAGCGGCGCCGTCTGCCTCCGGGCGATGCCGCGGCGAGGTGGTGGGGAGGGCGGTCCGGACGGCGTATTGCAACTCGGAACCCTTTCGTAAGGAGTCGCGGGGGAGCCAGACAGCGCCGCAGGGCCGCGAGGGGCGCGAGGGGGAGTGTTCCCGGAAAGCCAGCATGGAGCGGCGCTGCGCCCGCCCGCCCGCGGACTTGAGCGACAAAACAGGAAACGGCGGCCGCGGCTGATTCATTCGCTTCGCGCGCGGGGCTCTCGGCGGGCCGGCGGCGTGGAGCCGGGGCTGCGGGACAAGGACGCCCGTGAGCCGCTCACCGGTCTGCGGGGCGAGCCCCTGCTCGCACCCCCTCCCCCTGAGCCGGCCACCAGGGGCAGCATCCAAGCGCAAGGAAGCCTGAGCTAGCGCTGCTTAGAATCCGCCCGCCGTCCCCGGTGCCAAAGTTGGCCTTGCAGCACTTTGCGCCCCTCCCTGGAGGCTGACCCGCGACGTCAAGCTGGAGCATCTCGGCCAGCCTGAGCCCGGCCCCACTAGTCCAGCCTCAGCCCCCCGCGCGCCGCCGGGCCCTGCAATATGAAGGAGCAGCCCTCATGTGCGGGCACCGGGCATCCGAGCATGGCGGGGTACGGCAGAATGGCCCCCTTTGAACTCGCTGGTGGTCCCGTGAAGCGCTTAAGAACTGAGTCCCCATTTCCCTGTCTCTTCGCAGAGGAGGCCTACCAGAAACTGGCCAGCGAGACCCTGGAGGAGCTGGACTGGTGTCTGGACCAGCTAGAGACCCTGCAGACCAGGCACTCCGTCAGTGAGATGGCCTCCAACAAGGTAAGCCCCTGTTCTGGTTCGGGTGTCAGTGACGCTGCTAGACGGCTGTTTCCCACGCTGGGGGAATCACCGATCCCTGTGGCCTGGGGAAATACAGAGATCATTTTGTCACGCTTACTACAAGTTAGCTGTTCTGCTCCTTTGGAGGGAGGTTCCTGTTTGCACACCTCTCTTCAGGTAGATTAAACCTTTTACAAAGGCAACTTTGGCAGAGTTTGAGTATCCCTAGGACGAAGGGTCCTTAGAATGACACTTTGCCCTTGCAGCAGAAACCCAGTAGGGTCTGATGGTGGCGTTGTATATTATCAAAGGCACTGCTTAAGATTCCTTGTTGGAAATAAGAGTTGCTGGACTCCGTGAAGGCACCAGGATGCCGCCACCTCTTCACTCAAACTCAGAAGAGTTCACTGAACTTGCAACCCTCCCCATTTCTCTGGTTCTCGGGGTACCTTGCAAGGATTGAACCTTTAAATATTCTGTTCCCTGTATGTACCATCTGCAGAGAACAAATTTAGAAGGGTCCTTATGCTGCCTTTGTCTCCTTCAGTCTTGGAGACCAAATCCAGGTTTCTGAAGTCATATAGCCGCCACTAGGCTTCAGCTGGGCATTTGTGTCTTTTGTGCCAAAGCACTGCTGGTCTTGCCAGTTAATGGAGCATGGGGGGCTGCGAAGTAACCTTCAGCATCAGGCGGCCTTTAAGCAGCCTGGGAGATAAGGTAGAGTGCTTTCAGAGTTGCATTTAAAACAACAACAAAATCACGTGTTTTATGTCTTCAGTTATGCAGAGAAATAATTGAGATGATGATGAGGATTTTAATGACCAGCTGGCCTAGGGGCCAGGGATTTGATGCAAACGGCTGAAAGAGTCGGTAGGGAGATGTGGCAATTAGAAGTAGTTGTCTCTTTAAACTATTTTTTTGTAATTTTGGACACCTCTTGACAAGGTCAGGAGGGTTATGACATTTTACCTCTTGTATTCGTCTGTTGGTGAATGATGGTTTCTTTTGGTTCTGTTTGCTCAGTTTCTTTCCCACCTGATTTATTTCTCATGCAGATTTTTATTAAAAAAAATTGCCTTAGCTTTTCCGCCAACCACTGGATTATTGTGTCTGTAACACTGTTCATAGAGATGGCATTGCTGCTGAATGAAAAGTTGGCCTTAAACTAACGGGGCTCCCCAAAAGTATTAACCCACCTACTGGCCCACACCACCTTTGTACCATCTTGATAATCAAATCTGCATTCTTGCTTCCCCACCCCCCACCCCGTCTCATTTCTAAATTTGGCTTGGCTCTTCATTGGAATGACCAGTTACTGCTTTCTTAGTAGGACTATTAACTTCCCGTTGCAGCATTAAGTGTCATTGTTCTCATAGGACTAACGAATTGTGACATTTATTAAAATATAATCGTCTTTTTTATAATTTGCTGTATAAAGCAGAAGACATGTGCTGAATATGTCCAGTGTCTTAAATGCTGAGTGGGTAGGCCTGTGTTCTCACCTCTCTTGAATATATGTGGCAAGAGACAGATCAAAATCTGAAGGCCCCTTTGCCAGATACACCCATTTGCCTGTTATTTCAACCTCATTGGACAATACTTGCAAACATAATTTGACCACACTTTGCATGCATCTGAGCAGCCACTTTCCCTAAAATCCATAGTCTCGATGTTGAAACCTGCATTTGAGTTTAATAATTGATGTGAGATCGAACAGAGTTGTGACTTAAACCGTGAAGTGGCTTATGTCTGTGTTTTAAGCTGAAAACTTTACGTCACAGGGATTGCCCAGAATAATGCCTTTCTTTTATAGGCACCAAATTAGACAAAGCTCTGTCTTTCTTAAAAATCTTCATTGAAAAAGGTTTTCAGACTTTGCATTAACTGCTACAGGAGCCTATGGGAAGTAGGTTAGTTCAGCTGAAGTGAGATAGTCCTAAAGGGAAAAAATATTCTTCAAAATGCATTCAGCTGTGCTTATGCCTGGTACTCGGAAGATTATTGACAGGATACATTATATACTTATTATATATTATATTATATATCATATAATATGTTTACCCAGTTAACTATTGCTCACATTTTCAGTGTCAAAGCCATTCATTTCTTCATAAATTCATTCATTTCTAAACTCATGAGCTGTTTGCATGCTCTTTCAGAGATAAGAAAGTTAACTTAGAAAGAAAAAAAAAGTTTCTGATAATGGTTGTAACGTCAGCCTTTGTTTAATAAACAAGCCACTTCCACCCAGTGATAAAGTGGGTCGGAACAACTGGTCAACCAGGGCTGGGAAAGACAGCCTGCCTTCATTTTGACTGGCAACGTCAGCTTCCTTGGTCTTTCCTATCTGAGTGAATGAATCTGATAAGTTACTTCTTGGTTGGTAAATTTATTGCCAGTTAGTGTATTTGGCTCATTTTTCTTTTGCATCCAAATATCAGGACAGAATTCTCCTCTGTGGAAGCTTTAAACATTTTTCCCAATATATTAAAAACACAAAAAAAAACCACTATCTCAGCTGAAGTGAGATAGTCCTAAAGGGAAAAAATATTCTTCAAAATGCATTCATAACAAGTGTAGATTTTTTTTTTAAAATTGATAACAGACAGGATTTATTCTGGAGGCGATCTGGGAGACAGAAAGCAGGAAGCCAGATCTTTAAGCCCATTAAAAGAGAATTCATATATTTAAAAGATCTCGATAAAAGAAACTTGAGATGATTCGTGGTCTTAAGGTGATGTGTAAACAGACCACATATTTTCTGTATTGCCGTCACAGTATACACAGGTTGCTTGGGACAAGAATATGGTTGAACTCTTGGCCAAGGCAAGGGGTGACTGTAACACATGCTGGGTGCTTGTACTGGAGGCGTAAGAGATTCCAGATGGCATTTAATTTGAGTGATTACATCTACAGCAGTTACTCTCAAATGCACATTAATCTGCCTAAGACTTGTACAGAGTTTCCCCAACCCCCAGAACCAGCAATCGAGGGCAATTTCAGTGAGGCCTCAGAGCTTTAAAGGTGGACAGACCTGGAAGTTCATTCTGCGTTCTGTTCTTTGCTTGGCTGAGTTATTTTAAAAAAAAATCATAGTGTAAACTTTTTAAGCTACAGTTTCCTTAACATACTCTGGGCATAATAATAAATGTCTTGAAAGGGCAATATAAGAGTTTGAGGTCAAATTTTCTTGAGTTCCTTTTTGTCAGAAATGTTTGCTTTCATTAATTTACTGCACAAGAGTAATTTGGGGTAGAAATTCCCTGTGTCATAGATTTTTTTTTTTAAATCTGTCTTTATCATCCACTAAATAACTAGAATATTTTGAAGTTCTAAGTATATAGTCTAAGTAGGCATTTTTTTAAAATTCATATTTAAATTACAGACAGAACGAGCTATTTTTCTTTTCTGCTGTATCTGGAAATATAGGCCTTGCTAGTCTTCAGGACATACATATGAACTAGTTTGGAGGCGCGTTGCTATCCTATACAGATTTTGCAAAGCTAAAATACTTTCAAAGTAAAGTACTTTAAGATGCAGAATGCTTTCATGATGTTTCTGGTCACACCTCCTCACCTCTAAGAGGTCAGTTAAGAGTGGCAGGTGTCTGCATGAGAGCTGGCAGGAGTCTGGACCTCAGAGTCCTCAAAGATTTCTGTTCCAACCCTGCAGCAACCCTCTCACGGCCTAATAATGCTCAATTTACTAGGTTTTCCATGTAAGTTCAGTGATGCTTTCAGGGAGAAAAATGAAATCATTATGAAATATCCCCAAGACATATCAACCTAAAAATGTTAACTTGTTTCTGCTCTCAAATTTTGGGGGCCATTTTGCAGCTCAGCACTGTTGGAAAGCACTGGGCTTTCCAGCAAACTGCAGGTTGGTCTTGAAGTTGGGATTCGAGCATCCTTTGCAGAGACTTAAGTTTTGACTGTGGCTTACTTCAAAGGCATCTGCACCGGCTTGGCACACAAGGTTACGAGTTCTCTGTGAGTCTTAGTTTGTCTCTTTGGTCCATTTCTGGTCTCTTTCTCTGCTTTGAGTACAAATTAAGCTGCTTTTCGGGAGCCAGTTTTTCTCAACTATTTTCCCACTGGCTCCCCCTGCTGCCGTATGTGTGCCAGTGCATAGCACAGGGTAGCACTTGCTGTGACTTCAGATAACGGTTTCCTTCCAGCCAGGTTTGCAGGAAGATGGGATATTCACAGCTGTAGCTGGGTCTTAAGATATTCCAGCCCTGCGGTGCACAAGTATAAGATAACTCAGAGGGACTGAAATCCCATTACAAAGGAAACTAAGTTAGTTGCAAAAGACATTTTATGTAGTGACAATTGAAAATGTTTTTAGATGTTAAAACAAGAGAGGATTCTTAAGAGTTCATATATATGCCCAAATAAATATATAAATTTTAAGAGAAAAGCTCTTGGACAGCTATTAAAAACTAGTAACTTGGCTTCTGGATATTTTGAGTTTGGTGTCTTACGCTTCCAGCTTCTCAGTAAAGGTAGGTTTGGGGAAGCTTTTTCCCTTCGGTTTGCATCTAGATCCTCACATAAAAGGTAAAAGCATAAAAGATTTGGAATCCTTTATATCACTCTTTGCTTTTAAGTAGTAATAGAAAAAACAGAGCGCTTACTTAAAATGCTTTTAAGTTTTGTACACACATATGTGTGCATGAGCATGTGTGTGTGTGTGTGTGTGTGTGTGTGTGTGTATCTCTGTGTGGGTGTGTGCGTATGTGCATGTCTGGTCTGAAAACATTTCTGTAAGGATTTTTCACTTCGTTGACTAGTAAGGTCTTTGATTTTAACTTATACTAACGTGAAAGACTAAAGGGGAAAAAGCCTATGGTGTCATTGGTTCAGATCTTGTGTCTGCTTTCCGTGTCAGAGTGCTTAAACAAAACACCTCTTGCTCCTTGCTTCTATGCTTCAGTAAATAAATCGATTACTTAGAGAATGCTTTTGGTTATTACCAATCAAATTGATTTACAAGAAAATGGCAACTTTTATGGCAGAGTATGATTAACTATCTTGCCCTTTTAAAAATTAAAATGTAAGGCTTAGTTGAGATAAAACAGCTTATCAAGGTTAAAGGTTCACTGGACAACTTCTTTTCCCCAAAACAAGGCTGATAGACAATGCTTTGAAGCATCTGAGGCTTCTAGTGCATGGAGATGTCAGTAAGAGGAAAGCAGTTTCTTCATCCAACAGTTGGGGGATGCACCTAGAGATTGTCTTAAAGTGCAGACCAGTCCATCATGTTCACTAAGACATTAGTTAAATTGGACACAGCAGCTAACGTAATAATAGGTTTATGATCTTGTACTGTGGAAAATACCAAGTGTTTTTCTTTTGTTATTGTTTAGTATTCTTGGCTTTGGGAAATATTTTGCTGAACTTTCTATGTAAGGAAGATGAGTGACATTTACTTGCTGGCCCAGAGCACGAACTATTAGTGCTTACAGCAGCTCTGCAGAGTGGAAAGAACATAGATGTTTGTCGTCAGGGGAGCTTGGTTTCAAATTCCAGCTCTGCTGTTTGCTCCCTAATAATGTGGGCAGCAAGCCTTGGCTCCCCAAAGCTCAGTGTCTTCATTTATAAACACGGTAGCAAGAAGGGAAACACGATTGAGATGCCGGACTAGGGATCTAAGCCAGTTGGTAGAGAGAGTGTCTGCCTACTATTCATGAAGCCCTGGGTTCAGTCCCTTGTACAACATAAACAAGGGCACAGGGCACATGCCTGTAATCCTAGCACTCAAGAAGGGGACAGAAGGAGCAGTAGTTCAAGGTCATCCACCACTGCATAGAGAAGTCAAGCCTAGTCTGTAATATGGAGACACTGGGGGAGGGGCTTAGGGAGAGAAGGGATACATACATATGTAGGGAGGAAGAGAGGAAAGGAAGGAGAAAGAGCATATGCTACAGCATGCACAAAGTCCAGCACGATGAAAGAGTACACTGAGTGCTCCACAAATTATATGTATCCATAGAAAAAAGTGAGCTTAGGAGAACCCAGTATTGTATTCCTTGTAGTAACATAAGACAGTGTTATTTCTATTCTGTTAGAAAGCATAGTTGATGTTAGCGCTGTTCCAGTTTTGTGACTCCCATGTGCTTTGATGTGTGGTGTTATACGTTAAGTTTTCATTCAAAGCAATTTCCAAAGGTACTCACCAGAATATTAAGGGATGACAGCTGTACGTCTCTCATCTATATTACAACTGACAAGTGACAAAACGAGAAGACTTGCACCTGAGCTCCACACACTTTGCTCAACTCAAACGGATGCTGGGTCTTGTCGTTTAGCGGCCACAAAAGCCATTTTGCAGTTCAGGTGCAATTAAGAGGCCATGTTGGCTTGTACTATGGTTTTCTGTCTCTGCTACCTGTGATATTCCTCCACTAGGGGAGAGAATGGTGCACTTCTGCAAGACAGATTTCCACTCTGGGAACCCACTGTTCAGGTAGTTTTTCACTCTGGGAACCCACTGCCCCTGGGGTTGTCTGGCGGGATTCACCCTCTACCTCTAGTATAAGTTGGACCTCTTTACTTTTGTGCATCTGCTTTCTGGTCTGCCATAATTGCCACGATGACTTCATGAATTTTGCAGGCAGACTCAAGAACACAGTTGATCCTAAATGTGTCCCATTATTTATTTCCATCTCTAAAAGAACACCATTTGTTTTTTATTTGGTGGTAACGCGTTAGGTAGGGATCTGCTGCCATCCTGGTCCCTCTGATGTGTGTCTTCCAGAGGACTGGTGATACTGCTACTAACTCAGTGGAATTACTGTAGTGGTTTCCTTTCTCTTATTTCCTCCCATGACCTTTACAAAGCCTGTGTCTTGTTTTTCCATTTGTTTTCAGGGAGTTCACACCTTTTGCTTCTTTCTGTAATTTTACAAATATACCCCCCCCCAAAACCCTAACATGAGTTTTTACTGTTGTTTGTTTGTTTGTTTGTTTGTTTGTTTTAAATGCCTGAAACTCTGAGCTTTTTCTGGCAGAAATGCAGAAAGCAGTAGCAAAGAACAGTCTAGCCAGTTTTCCCTATAAATAAATGCATCTCTTCTTTCGCACTTGATCTTAGCCAAAAGGCCGAGAAGCGATGCATCTCTTCTTTCGAATGGTGCTGGAAGTACACCACTTCTTGTTACTATTTAATGTTCAACATAGCATGTTCAGAACACAGCCCTGCATTCCGCTTTACAATGTCTCAGTCATCTAGTATACCGCAAGTATTTGTCTCATCAGAAAAGAGGACTGACAAGCACCCAGACCTCAGTATCATGAGCACACCTAGCACTTAAACTTTGATTTGTGATATCGCATTATAATAGGGAATTGGGATTCCTTAGAGAGATAGTTTCATCTAGAGAATTGGGCATCGAATATACAAGAAGTGCCTGAAGCATCTTACCCTGCCAGAAAGGAAGGACGTGATCACACACACAGAACTCCTCCATGAGGACATACGAGCCTGATGCAAGAGTACACCGAAAGTACACCCAGTGGCCTGAGCTGGAACAATTTGAGCAAGAAAATGTGATATTAGGTTATGACCCAAATTATAAAACAAATACACATAACCCATACTAGAAACAAGAACAACACAAAAACCCTAGCCAAACAAATGATACAGGGTATAGACAAACTTCTGGGCAGGAGTACTCTAAGTCACTTTGTAGGGTCTACCCATGAGAATGGAGAACTCCATTCTGCAGCCCCAAAATATGGAGACCGAACAACGATTTTTTTCCACATATCTCAGTATGGATTGGATGGGTGGGGACTGGGGGTGGGGAGCTTTACTCTGCAGTGACTACTGACAAGCACTGCCTTAGCCAGGTTGTCAAGGCCAACACTGGCAGCTGCAAGCTGCATTGACCGGATATCCTTGATATGATCTGATAAACATGGCTCTTTGCATGCATTAGCCGCATACTCGGAACATGCCAGTCTCATTACAGGAATAAGTTATCAGACACATTGCAGTTGGGGACATTCTACAGAATACCAGGTCAGAATTCCTCACAACTGTTTAACGTTACCACAAACAAGGAAAGCGTAGGAAACTCACAAGCGAGAAGAGCCGTGGCAAGGGAACTGTGACATAGTGTCCTAGGTGGGCTCCTGGGAAAGAGACATGTCCTAGAGGCTAAGGAACCAACCTCTGGTCATCAGTATATGTTAGATTAAGGCAGTAATCATAATTGCAACTGGTGTGAATCCTCAGAAACAGGAGAAATTTGAGCGTGGAGTAGACGGGACTTTGAGCCTGTCTTTGCACGTTTTCTGTGAGTAAACGTGTTCTAAAACAAAATGTTTTAAAGCCACTGCCCAGCAGCCTTCCAGGCACATCTGGATGCTGCCTCCTCTATGAAGCCTGTTTTACCCCATTTCTTCCCAGACCTCCCTCCTCAGCCTCCACCTTTCCTAATTGAATATGAGGCTTTTTTTTTTTTTTTTTTTTTCCTGGCAAAGGCCTTCATGTGTGATTTTCCTGACTCTTAACATGCATGGCTTGATGTTGTTTTATTTTATCGACAAGGTTTCCCGTAGTTCCTTTATTCAACACTCAGTATCAACGTGCCCCTGTGTAGGTGTTCACATAAAGTGAGACCTAGCAAGTGACATTGGTTACCGCAAATGTCATCTCTTGCTTCAGGTTGGTGAGTTGAGCACTTGAATGCCTGCGTTTATGAACATTGGTTTTTTTTGTTTGTTTGTTTGTTCTTAGAACCCTGAGCAATTCGCAGTGGGAATCTCAGTATAACATAACCCAACGTAACATAGTCTAAATTAGTCTTAGGTTGGTTAAATTAAAAATTCCATCATGCATAGGCAATACCATGTAGGTCATGTAAGCGGCTCCCCTGTGTTTCCTTGTATGACTATTTGACCGGTAGCATTCTTTTTATCAGCTTATTCTGCACTAGCCTGGGAAAACATGATGAGTGTTTTGGACCTTGTCTGTTGGGTGAGGTTCTGGGAAGTTTTGCCCAGCATGTATGCCTTAACTCCCTTCAGCATCTCTGACCTGTAGTACTGCCATCCCTATAGCGACAGCCCCTAGCTCTTATCACTGGCAACAGTGTGCTGTGCAGATGCAGGCACCATAAGAGGAAGTACTTTGGCCTGTCATAAACAGGTCTAGAGTATGGAGAGCACAGTCGTGGTGGGGATGTATCCATAGCAACCAGGCTAAGATGTAGCTGCCATATTGGAATACATTCACACCAATGGATGTGCCCCCCTCTTCCCTTCAGGAAGCTGACTGGCACCCTCAAGGCCACTGTGCCTGTTCACAGCAGCGCTCTTGTTGCGTTGTTTCAGTCTTAAAGAGGAATAAAGACATCCTAAAGAAGTATGCTCCAAAATATTCTGAGGGGGAGCTTGTCAAAATGGATTTCTTTTCTTAATTTGCTTTTTAATTTTATCTGATCATTCTGATACACATTGATTATAGGACATTTCCCCACAGTGGTAAAGCTGCAGAGGAAAAAAAATATTTGATCATACAAAAATGATTATTTTCAAGGAATTATACTGAATTATACAGTTTTTTAAAAAGCTCATTTCTTAGTAAGTACTACTTACACCTTTATGCCAGTTCCAGTGCTTAGAAAAGAAATACATTCTTTGCCCAGGGATGATTCTATTTTATATTGGCTATGTTTGTTTTGTTTTGTTTTTAAATTTTAGGGGAGAAAATAAACCATATAACCATAGTAAAATTTGCAGCAAAAAAAAATTAACAATAAAATTACTTTCCAATTTAGAGATGATTTTGTTTTTTTTTTTTAATAGAGAGTATTAATGAGTATTTGCAGACGCATTTATATCACTCTGTTACGTATGAGAAAAACTCATTTCACAAAAGAGGCTGAACTATAATTCTGTTGAAAGGATATTTTAAAATTAAGACAAATTTGGAGTGTATTCCTTTCTTTGGCTGAGGACCAAGCTTCCTGTATCATAGTTTTTATTTTTATAGTTTTAATATTTCAAGTCAACTTCAAACACTAAATTGTGATAAAATGAGAAGGATTAACATCATCTTTGCTGTCAGCTGTTGACTTTTTGCTCTCTGTTTTTATAATTTTATATTCTCGGTGCAATCCCTTAGTTCTACACAAGGGTAAGTAGAGATGAGTTTTGAGACATCATAAAGAAGCTTCCAGAAATAGACTTATTTCTCATTACACATCAAGAAAAGATGGGTTTACATGGGAGTTGTTGGACCCAGAGCTTCCTCACAGAGCTGCAGCACTGTTCTCTATGTGAAGAGTTGGATCCAGTCAAGAGTCAGATCCAGTGGACAAATGGCTTCCTGCCCTCTGGTCTTCCTGTCACATATTTTAATATTGTCCTCTTGGCACATATGGCTTCCACCATAGCTAGTTAGAAAAGTCCCGCACAGTTACTTAAGGGGAACCACTTTGTGTGTGTTTGTTCATACCTCAGTCTGGGATTTCTAGTGTAGTCCTAGACACAATGCATTGTATGTCAGAAACTTTCTACCATAACCCACAGATGGAGGGAGGGAGAACCATTCGTGTTCTCAGGCTACACTTCCAAATTATGCACAGACACTTAATTGACTATTTAATATATTCATCTATTTAGTGAGCACTAGTATCCAAAATAGCAAAAGTGACATCAGCAAAATGTTAATTCCCAGAAGGGGATCCTCCACTTACCAGAGGATCGTATATGCCGAGAGTCTAGGACATCTTGTTCTGACTCCCTTCTTTTCTAAGTCATGTCAGACGGGAGTGGAACTACCTCAACCTCAAGCTTGCAGGAAGAGTGTGACTTAAGACAGCCTGAGAATTTAGGAGGTGGCCCAGAAGGCCGCTTTTTAACAAGATCTGATCTTTATGGGAGGGCATTGGGTAGGACCATGTAACTAAAGCATAAAATGCAAGTTTACCAAGAATTTAGGGATAACATGGAGTGAAGCCTGGCTGGTGGTGGGGATTGGGGCAGCAGACAAAGTCTAAGTTCAGGAAGCGTGTGAGCATCCTTAGGATTTTAAAATTAGCCTACTACTATAAGTTGGCTTAGAGCTGGCTTTTTGTTAGTGGTGTTTTGTTTTGTTTTTGTTGTTGTTTTTGTTTGGGTTTTTTTCCCTAGTTGGGACAAAAGAAAAAAAGGCTATGAATTCCTGGGTTGGGGTAACAGATGAAAACTGTAGAAAAGTAGTGTAGAGAACTTATCTATGGAGTGTAACTGAGGAGGAGTAGCTCCAGCTCACCTGGGGTCAAGACTCTGGCTGGAGGCAAACTGATCAGGTGGTGTCCCTGCCCTCTCACTCCAGCCTCAGGGCTCCTATGGTGAAATGCAGTTGTCAGGAGAGATTGGGACAGCCTGGAAGGAAAAAGAAAAAAAAAAAAGAAATCCCAGACAGGTCAGCCAAAGGGTGCAAAGATCTAAGGGAGGACAGTCAGCTGTGGATGTGGGAGGAGGGGCAGGGCTGCCTGGAGAGTGAGATTTATGGCCATGGTGTATTTCACTCCAAGCTGGTGTCACCTCCTTCACCTGTGACCTCCTTGAGTCATGGCCCAGTGACAGCATGGGTAGTTTGCTCAATCCGGCTGCTAGGCCATCCCCAGAGGAACTCGTTGTTCGGGAGTGAAGGAAGTTGAAGAGGCATAGTAAGAAGCTAAGGAGCAAGCTGCAGAAGAATGGAAGAAACCAGGTCACAATAAGTACGAGTGGGTCCTGGGAATGGGCCATCAGCTACAACTAGACGCTCCAGTGGGACAGAGAGGCAGGTGTCAGCGACCTTTTCCACCATTCTGACGTCCCCTACATTATGATAAGTTTTCCAATTCCAAGATGGGATAAAAAAATGTACCCCATACTAGAGATGCGACCTTGGATAATTAAATTATTCCTGTCTCTCTGAGCCTGTCTTCTATGACAGTCAAAATGAATATAACCTACCTCTCAGGACTCTTATGAGAAACAGAAGCAAAACTTCCGGTAAAGTGTGTTAAGACACTGCATACGCATGGAGGCCCCGTGGACTATCTTTAGTAGGGACAGCACTGCAACTATATTTAAACTTAAAAGGTCAACTTTATATGCTGCTGTATAGGTGACCCATTGCAACTGGAACTTGAGTCAACAGGCGTGGGGGAAGCTTACAGGGTGCCTTTGAAATCCTGATACCCAGTCACAGTGATTTATGGGGCCTCAACTCTCTCGCCTATGCGATGCTCACTGAGTTTGTTTACTCTAGTTTTTAGTTCGGTAACCTAGCACCCTGTGATAGCATATTTTTATTTAAACTGACCACTTAACACAGGTCACTGAGAGATTGCACGTGAAGGCAGCCACAGGAAAAGGAGCCCTTGTAGATCTTTACTCTAGTGTCCCAAAGTTGGCTCTTTTTCTTGTGTTTTGCTTTTTCCCTCACCCGGGGATGATTTCTGAGGCTCTTGGTTCTGCATAATACTGAGACTGTGACTAAGGAAGTACCACAGATCAATGAGGATGCTAGGTATCTTTCCTGGTACAAATTGAAACGAGAACTAAAAGTCGACCCTTTCTTTCACAGACTAGACATGACAACCCAGCTGAGAAACAGGAGTGCAAGAGATGACCTTGAATCTGGTGCCAGCTCAGTGATGAGGGTTTAGTCATGAGTCTGACACTAGCCATGGCCAGTGACAAGAAATTCCCTAGTGCTGCAGTTGTCATAGGGGTTGAAAATGAGTCACCGTTTAGGTAAATGATCCACTTTCTACTTACTGTCAGCCACTTAGCAGAGAAACCACCCTGGGGCTTCTTATTCAAAGTCTGCTTGTTTGTTTTTTTTTTTTTTTTTTTTTTTCCAATACTTCAAAAATCTTTCCTTAGAGGTGAAAGAGATTTGTGAAATCAACCGGTTTACTTAATTAATTTCACTGAGATAGAAGACTTAAGACAGCCCGGAACAAACCAGTCCTACCTTACTTGTGAAGGCCTTTATCTTTAAGTGAATGCAAACTTTTTAATGCTAGAGCTGACCTTGATTTTGGTCTTTATCGGTGGCACCTTTGAATGACGTTTGCATTTTGTGTGTCTTCGTTACTTGGGATGGTCTGTCACCATCTTGACATACACCTCTTTTGTGGGTGAAAGTTTTTAGTAGGGGTTGGGTATGTTCTATGCCTTGTGACTGCAGACAGTGAGATACAGTTTTTAGTTTCTCAGTGAGGGATATTTTTGACCTTGTTCTTAGGGACCGTCTGACTGCTCCACAGTTCTTATGTGAAAAAATGAGATTTTTGTGTGTGAATGCTTATATATGTAAACATGCAGACATACCATGGAAAATATGTCTAGCCATAGGAGCAAACCGTTGTGTGTTAATGAACAATAGACAACTTAATCTCCTTGTAGAGAAGTTCAAAGAGCATCCATTCAATCTAGAGGAGCAGACTGACTAGAGAGCATCCCAGAATTACTACAGAAGTTGCTTTGGGTATCTAGGGATTATGTAGGTGGTAGCGAGTGGAGAGGTATGTTCCAGTGGTCAGACAGTGCAGTGTAGAATGGGCCATGCTTATTGAGTTTGCTGTGTTAGGTGTCTGTGGAGGTGGGAGGCTAATGGTTCTTCTGGAAGCAAAAGACTGACTGGAAAAGAGAATCTAGTTACAGGACCAGAGGCACGCACCAGACCTATAGATTTGGCAGCACTCTGGGCTGCCCTATTTGCCAGTCCAAGCCACTTGTAACTCCCAAGAACCTCGAGGAACTCTTCCATTTGATTGTAAGGAAAACAGCAGTGGTGATTTTAGAAAAGGGCTTAGGAGCCAGGGTCATATTGAGGGGAAAGACTCGAAATCAGAGAACAAGGCAGCAAGGGGAGAAGGGCGTGGAGCAGGTTAAAAATGATGTGAAAGGAATGGATGAAGACAGGAAGACAGAGAAGACAAGGAAGAGGAGTCTGCAGCTGGAGAGGTGGGATTCTAAACCCAGACAATGAAATGCTGATGATTTAGACTTAGGAGGAAAAGCCAATAGTGGGTGGGGGATTTTGGACAATTTCTTAGTTGTTTGTCTATGTGAAATTGAGGTGAGGTATCTGTTCACATAAAATTACCCTGCATGTCTTCCATAGTCAGCGCTAAGATCAAGAAGACAAACAGTGGGAGTGTAGAGAAGGCTCAGGTTCAAGAGCACTTCCTGTTTATTCTTCCAGAGGGCCAGAGTTCAGTTCCCAGCACCTGTGTCAGGCCTCTCACAGCCACCTGAAACCCCATGATGCAAGGACTGGCCTCTCGGGCACCGGCTCACATACATGCATGCATACACACACATGTGCAATAAACACAAATACATATAATAAAAACAAGACAAACAGGATGCTTTGTTGACTCATTGTTGATGGAAGTGTAAGCTGGAAACCACTATAGACATGGAGGTTCCTCACAAAGCTAGAAATGGATCAGTCGGTTGACCCAGCTATACCCCTGGATGTATACCCAAAGGACTCTGAATCCTACTACAGAGATACTTGCTCACGTAGGTTGACTGCACTAATCACAGTGGTTAGGAGAAATGCTGTATGTATATACAGTTTGAGTTTCACGAGGCTTCACTGTGTGTTATGAATGATCAGAACTGATCATTCTGGATCATGCCGCCTGCTCGCTTTATTTCCTTAGTGCCCCAAATAGAAGTTTGTGTATTCTAATTCACATGTGTACTCCCCTCATCTGCGAGAGGAAAGTGACAGCCACAGCTATTATTGTTCCTGTTCAGCCATTGATCCCCGTTCATAATGGTTGCAGTGTTTTTGCATAAATGGCTAGGGGTCAGTGCTCCCTTCTGTTGGAGCATTTATAAGATGCATCCCTAAGCTATGTTCTTTTTTTTGTTTTTTTAAACTATGTCCTTGTGTGAAGAAAGAGCTCTATTTAAACAATGCTGTTAGTATTGTATTAATTATACACATATAGTCAGGTGGAATGGACTTACACAGCGGCCGGAGACATCATTCAGGAGAGTCAGTCTACCACTTATAAAGACTCATGACATTGCACTGATGTCTGGGAATTTGCATATATCAGCTCAGAGCATTCTGAGACATGACCCAGTACAGTGGAGACCTCCAAATGCCTTCACTGCTGTGATTGGTAGTTTCAGTAGTTTGCAGAGAAACCATTGACTGCACACATTATTGGGTAGTCATCATTGCAGGGATCTGAATCCCATTCTTTTTTTTTTTTTTTTTTAAATATTTATTTATTTAGTTTATGTATCTGTCACACTCTTCAGACACACCAGAAGAGGGCATCAGATCCCATTACAGATGGTTGTGAGCCACCATGTGGTTGCTGGGAATTGAACTCAGGACCTCTGGAAGAGCAGGCAGTACTCTTAACCACTGAGCCCTCTCTCCAGCCCCTGCATACCCTTCCTAATCTGACTGCATCCCTTTCGATGGTAGTAGTTCTGCTGATAATAGAGCTTACCTGTTCAGCTCCGTCACCTGCTCATACTGTGCTAAATTACCTGTATAGGCTCTCTTCTTCCTCCTCACACTACAGAGCGCTTAAATGACACACTGCAGAAAGCCGTATGAGGGCCTCTGATGTAGTCTGTTCTCCATACCATTGTGTGCCTCACGGTTCTCAGCGAGGGTAGCAAACTTGGCAAACGCCGTTATTAAACTGTTTTCTGTAGCTGTTGAGCTCCCCCACCCACGTTATTGTTTTGAGATAGTGTCTCACTCTGTCACTGTGCAACCCAGGCTGGCCGAAGACTCCTAACAGTTCCCCACATAAGTATATGCTGGAATTCCAGCCTTGAGTCACCATGCCTCATTTCCATTATACTACTTTAAATTTTATTATTGCTCGCAGTTAAGTCTTTATTCCTGAAAGTTTTAAATTGCACACGGCTTTAATGAAGACATTGCTCTTTGTGGATGCTAGATTCTACCTTTAATTATTTTTGTGTGACCTTGAGTGAGGAGTTACCCAGCCTTTCGGATTCTAAATCAGCTGTGAGGTAGGATTTTACACCAATACATTATCTATTCACGTTCTCTCTATGGGACTACTCTAAAAACACCGTGAAAAGTTTTAAAGTGATTAATCTGCTTTAATGTGGTGCCTCTGGAGTATTTGAAGGTGGCTGCCTTTTCAGAATTCTCTGGCAGCCTTCCTAGTCCAGAATTCTAGAAGGATGTGGGGATAGAGGAGGGGGAAGGGATGGAAGATCCTGGAATGCTTAAAAAGCACACAGTCTTCAAATATTTAAATATTGCTACAGTTGACTGGACTCAATGGGGTTTAGCTTCCCCTCATTCTCCTGCAAAGCCTCCCACCGGGACCTCCATCTTGGTGCCAGCAGGTTCCAGCCTGCACTGAGCCAGCCCATGTCTGCATCTTAGGTCCTTTCTTTAGTCCCAGGGCTTACCTTGTAAAGTCATGGCTGTTCTCTCTGTCCAGGAGCTTTTCTTCCACCTGTTTGAAGAGCTTACAAATGTTAACCTTGCCGGGTTAAAATATAAGTCATCTCGTGTCTCCTCAGAGCCGTCCTGTGAAACCTCCGTGCCCTCTCACTCGGCCTCATTCTACATAGTGGATTTGGCCTCAAGTCTTCTTTACTTTTTAAAATTTGACACTGTTTAACTGATACATACAGTCAAAAACTGTACGCACTAATAGGATACCATCGTGTGATATTATAAAACATGCATACATTATAAAACCTTTAAATCAAGTGAAATATACCTATTTTGAAAGCATGTCTTGTCTTCGAGGTTTCTGAAATATACGACATATTCTGTAGAGTACAGCAGAACTCCTGTTTCTATCTGACCACACTCCAGGGCGTGCATCAGCCAATTTTCCCTAAACTTCCTTCCTCCCCTCTTTCTCCAGCCTTTGTATGATCCACGTTGTCCTCTTCCCATTTGATAAACAGGTTGTGCACACCTCCTAACCAGCACTGTGATTGGCTCTTTCTAGGTAGTTGGGGCCATTCTCCGCTCTCGACTTAACCTGCGGGAGCTTTCCCGACTTTAATGTTTGCCCTCTTCTCATTTAATTAATTAATTGATTAATTAATTAATTACATACATATTTACTTATTTGGTCCAGTGCTTCATGGTTTCTCTGTCCTTAGGTAGCTGAACTGTTATCTGTGAAGAGAATAAGTAAATGACTGTTAAAAATACTTCTGTCCAGTGCTGGAAGTCTGTTACTTTTACGGCAATTCTCGATGAAACTTCAGTGTTGTGGATTGTTTCTACTTGCTGGTAATAACAAGGGTTCAGCAGTAAAGTCAGTTTGGGAAATGTCACGTTGAATAAAAGGCAAATAAACAAGGTTACATGGTATAGTTCTTGTACCGTTACATCGCACATCTGTTAATGTATATAATTCTCATAATGTCATGTGTTGTGTCTACAACGACAATTTTGAACAAGTGGACATCATCTGAAGATATTTTACTAGATAGATGTTCTTTACATTGCATTCTGGGACATTCTGCCTTAGACCCAAACCCATCTAGCAGAGGGGAATGGTCATATGCTAAAGACAGGAGGCTGAGTAGAAAAAGAACAGACTGACAAGGACAAAACCTATGAAGAGTGTCTGGATTCAGAAAGCACACATCCTCTGAGAATGGTTGGGTTTGGTTACCAAGCTCTGCCCACTGTGTTGGGATTTCTTCCTGCCAGCAGATCTAGAACAGATCTAGAACTTGAACAGGAGTCAGCACACAGTAAGCATTTTTTGTCTTTTCAATGATGAGTGACTTATCGAGGCCTGGGTTTGTCCCCATTATGCATTGATTTTGTTAATTAGTTGGAACAGTTTTTGTTCACTCTGATGCAGTCTGTAGCATTTCCTTCGTATAAAATCATGCCATCTGCTAACCGTGACATCTTGACCTCGTCTGTTCAAACTTAGAAGCAAAGAAGCCTCACCTACGTGAAGTTTGTCCGATCGCATTGATTATTCCTCTGTGAAACTGCTTCACGTTAGGAATAGCTAGGGTGATGATGACTTCAACTAAGCTGTCTAAATTGCTATGAATGTACAGGGCTGCCTGAATGAATCCACGCTGTATCAGTGACTGCAGAATGCTCTGGGCATTTGTTACTTCTCTTGCTGAGATAAAAGACCATGACCAAGGCAACCGATAGCAGGAAGGCTTTGTTTGACTCTGTGTTCCATTATGGCAGAACAGATGTGTTGTGACTAGGGTAGGAAAACTGAGGGCTCATGTCTTGAACCACAGGCAGGAAGCAGAGAGAGACCAGGAAGACATGCTTCCTTCAGCAAGGCCATACCTCCTAAACATGCCCAGACAGCCCAAACAGCACCACCCACGGGGACCAGGTATTCAGAAATCTGTGCCTATGCTGCATATTCTCATTCTCATTCAAACCACCACATGTTAATGTGTCGTCAGTTAATCCACTTAGCCAAGAAAGGAAAATACTGCCACCAGCTTAGGTTCCTGTTAATTTAGTTCCAGGAACTCAACAGACATAGTATGTATTGTATTAGACTCTCTCTAAATAAGTGTTTCAGGTATTTTCTGCTTTAAATAAAGTTATTTTGGGAAAAATAAATTCAGGCCATGTTAATAAAAGGTCTTGGATGTTTCAAATGATGATTTAGTTTTTAAAGGTTGGTCTTAAACGTTTATGATACTCTCAAGAGAAGATACTGCTTCTGAAATGGTACATTTGATCTCTCTGGGTCTCTGCACTGTCATGTTTTGGTTTATTCTCTTTCCCTATCCAAAATGAACCATTTTCAAAGCCTCAGAGCTGATTAAGTTAAATTCATGTGGTTTATCACTAGAGGGCGCCAAATATAAACAGATGCTGTGGATTTGCTAGTGGTCAGGTTTTCTTAATAGCATTTCTCAGGAGTTTTTATAATGTGAAAGTAAATTTTAAATTATATACTTTAAAGGATTGATTATAAATGAATTCTAGATTATTATTGATACCTTCTAAAACCACCTTAAGGCACTTGAAAACAAACAGAGGCTCCCTAGTTTGTGATAGCCATTGAATTTAATGTCTGAATTTCAATTTTGTATGGATTTGAAATTTAAAATTCCAATTTTGAATTCTGTATGGAGGAATTAATAATCACACTTTCATCTGTTAATATAATCTATGCGTTGCACTATGTGTAAGCACCTACTTAATGTTGACTTTATTCCTGGCTACTAAAAGCTAACCTCTGGGTCTTTCATTTTTAAGTAGAAGGGTATAAAATGAATATAATTGGTTATAGGATTAGATGTTGTCAGTTTCCTGAATGCTGTGTAATAAAACACTACTGCTAGGAAGATCTCCCTGAGTCTGAGGTGCTGGGGAAGTCAACACACTCATTCCTAAGTATCTCAAGCACAGTAGTGCTAGATTCAAGTTAGACTTGATGGTGGCCACAGGCCCTTCATACAGTCTCTAGGGTAAAAAAAAAAAAACGAACTTCAAAATGTTCTTTTCTTGTTAACGTACATTAACTGTTCATAGTAATGGAGTCCAGTGGGACACTTCCACACGTACCTCCAGCATGTACCTGTCACACCACCTTTTGCCCACACCTCCCCCTTCTCAGCTTTCCCAAATGCTGTCCTATTTTAAGTCAGCCCTTGACTTTTCCATACATGACTGACACCGCAGTACTGCCTGTGTGTGCAGATCTTATGACGTCCTCTCTGTCACCTTAGAGTACTGTGAAGCCACACCGTCTGATTTCAGATCCCGGTCCCCACCCCCCCACCCCCACCCCCCCTTCCTGGCTGAGTGGAGGCCAGTCTCTTTACAGCCCAGGTGTGTTGTCCTTTGATTTCCTTCTCATGGCCCTATCTCAAAAGGCGTTTCCTATCCTGCCCAAGGTGTAAGGTCGGTGGTGTGTTGGTGTCAGTGTGTGTTGTCATCAGGTGTTTCTGGGATGTGAGCATCTTGAAAACTCTCCTGGTTAGTAACTGTAATGTGTGTATATTTTCCCGTGGCTGCTGTCTGTTCCCTCCATCCCTTTCCTCTTTCACAAAGTCCATGTGACTTCCTCAGTCTCTCCTTTATATTGGCACCTTCAAGCAGCAAGGGGAAAGCTGTAAGGCTTCCATGATTTGGACTCTTCAGGCAGACAGCATCACTTGATCACACAGGCTAGCTCAGACTCCCTGTGGAGTGTTACAGCTTTTTGGATATTTCTATGCAGATTAAATTACCACAATAGGTACCCTAGAAGTTAGGACTGCGTGCTAAAGCCAGCTTCTTAATCTTTCCCCACTTGTGACCTATGACTGGGAAATCTTCATGTGACCCTAAATGTATAGATATATAAAATAAATAATATCAATCAAAAACATACTCATAATAAATCACAAAGAACTGCGTTGTAAAATAATTCCTTGGTGTGCCTAACAGGTTTTTTTCTCACTTATTAAAGACTAAGATAAGTCTGTACTCTGATGGGGAGATATGATTGTTTAATTATATATGCAGAATTAAGTTGTGGCTATTTGATACTACAGGATGCAGAGTAGCTGCAGTGTTATTTGGAGTTGATCAGCAGTTTATTTTTGTAATCATCAATACGAATAAGAACACCCCTTTGCATAATAAACACAGAGTACAACATGGCAGAAGTGTGGTTAGGGACAATTGAAAAATGTAAATCGTGTTTTAATCTCATCAACACAAAATTTGTCGCAATATTTGAAAAGCAGAGCCGCTCGAGGTGGCAACTCAAAAAGCAGTTCTAAATCGAATGCTCTAACAACACAAGCCTAAGCTACTCTAATTTGATAGTTAACTTGGCAAAGGACAACAGGAAAATATCAAGTGTGTTTTGTGTAATTGAATTAACTGTGTGTAAAGTAAAAGCCCAGCAATTAATAACATATAATTGTACCTAGTTTGAGCCAAATTGGTCCCAGCCTCGCTCTTTGGTGTTACCTCGAAGTGCAGAGTACGCATACCGTGTACTCGTGTACTCGTAGCCAGGGGCTCACATTACATACAACACAAGCCAGACCAGACACGCCTCGGATTCACTGTGCATTAGATTTTTAATTTTCCGTTGTTGTGTGTTCAGAAACTTTGTACTGTGGCAAAATTTGTGACCTTGCATTCAGTCTCATGTGGGGTTCTGACCCACAGTTTCTGAGTATCAGAATAACGTTAGGAAAACCATTTTTGCCTCCAGCTTTCACTGTATGTGGAAGTGGGGGATAGGGGCACTGAAACCAAAGCTGCTTTCTGCCTCTATGATGATGTGAGAGTGGAGATGAGAAGGAACAGACGGGATTAAATAGTATCTTACAGAAGACATGACTTGGTCACAGTTTCCTAGAAGAGGACTACACTGGTAGAAGGGAACATTCTAGGGTTACTCAAGGATTCTGCTGGATGATTTATGTTAAACACCTGATAGCGTGTGACTCACACGAGATACCTACTGAATGGACAGAAAGAGTCACAGATTTCATCTGAGGCACTGGAAGAAACTCGGGCCCAGTGACTGCAGTTGGAGTAGTTATACGAACTACTTTAAATAGAAAAACAGTTCACGGTTTTGAAAAACTTCCAGGTGACGGGCTGGGCATTTGAAATGGGAGAGTATTGTGAATTTGGAAACATGGTACTAAAGTTCAGGCGAGAAGCCCTCATGAAGGAGTGTAGGCCCGAAACAGCCCGTGGAGAGCCAGAGTGGAAGCTTTCACAGAAGGCAAAAAAAGGCATGGCCAGAGAAACCCGCAGAAACGGACCAGGGGAGGGAGTAGAAAGCATGGTCAAATAAGGCAGGATATGTCAAAGGTAAGAAAAATGAAGGACAGAGGGGGTGAGGGGTGTTCTGCTGGGTTATCCTGGGGAGAATTGGGGCTGGGGATTTATAAGAATGTAGGAAATGAACCCAAAGGTATGTGAGTATCTGAGAAACCTAGCAGCAAAGGACCTGATAGAAATATCAGAGACAGAGAAGGTCTTTTCCCACCTCTACCCTTGGGGTATGTTTCAGTAACTGCCTGGCCCCCTGCTGCCTTAAAACAGTATAGAACCCTATATAGGCTGTATTTTTTTCCCTTAGTCATGTAGAATTGTAACTATTTTATAAATTTTGTAAATAATGCACAGTAAAAAAAAAATAGGTAAAAAAATTCACTAGAATAGTAGCAACAGTCTACTGCCATCAGAGTTATTAAAACCTTGAGAATACTTCTGGGTTTTCAGTATTTTCAGCACACAGTTGGCTGAAAGTACCTGGAAGTATAGAAAGGGACATTACAGGACTACTATGCTAGACCAGTGTTACTGTGAAGCACACTGAGGGAGTCCTGGTGCAGGGTGCTATAGAGCAACCGAGTCAGGGAGTCCTAGAAGCCCAGAGTAATAAACCGAGACAAGAATAGGCACCTTATGCAGAACTTTGTAATAGACTAAGAAGAATGAATTTCTCTCATTTCTCATCCACAAGATCTCTTAGGATAAAAGTTACACAGAATGATACTGTGTCAAGCAGAATAGAAAAGGTGAGCTTTTCCAAAAGAATATCCTTAGCCCTCAGGAGAAAAGGGTATACTTAGTCTTCATTTCAACTCTGCATTCCTAAAAGCTGTCCAGTCCTTTCTCAACTTCATCTGGGATCAGAAAAATGTTCTTCTGATCAGAATAGAGAAACTGGAATCTGTATGCATAACTGCATTCTGTATCCAGACAGAGACATGAACTTTCCGATACCCCCTCCCTCCTCTAGTCAGATTTATATTTTAGACTTCGTAAGTTTTAGAGTGTGACCATATTACAATAGAAACAAAGGATTCTGACAGCAGCCTTCCCCTAACGAGAAGGGATGCGTTGTCATTTGTGAAGTCTGGACCTGTGGCTTTTCTTTATGATTGTGCTTGTGTGTTGGGCAGGGGAGCAAGCAAAGGTGCCTTTATCACCAGGAAAGCCACGTATTTGGGATTTGAGACAGACTGGGCGCATTGAGATGATCAGAATTCACACCGACTGGCAATGCTTATTTAAGAAATGACTACAGATCTTGCCGGTTTTGTGGTCTTTAATTCATCCCTGTGAGAGGGAAGCCCATTCATCTTTTCACAGGCTGCAGGGAGACCTTTATTAAATGGCGTTCACCATGTGGGAAGGAAAGCCTCTTTTCCCCAGAGGCTCGCCTCGCCAACCAATCACAAAGCATCCGGAGCTGCAACCATACCCCCTGCACGCATAGATCAGAGATGGAATGCGATTGGTGCATAGTTGGTTCTATGGGCGGGATTTCGTGTCACTCTTCCCGGCTTCCCCCGCAGTTCCTTATTTGGTAGCCTTTGACAGAACTAGTCTTTCTCACAGCTAAGCATCTTGACATAAATTATTCATTAAGCCCTGGAGCTCGGGAGAGAAAGATGCAGACCCTTAGCTCTTTAGCTGCTCCTTCATCACATGGATATTCCTCATTCAGAATAGTTGCTGAATTTTGTTCCATTTTGGAGTTTTACAAATGGCATGTATTTAATGGAAAGACAGCTGGATGGGATCATAATACGATGCTTTCTTACTTATACTTAATTACCAAAAATCTTTAAATTCCCACGCCCTGAATGGTTTTGTGGAGATTGGTAGAGGTCAAGGTTTGAAAAAAAAACCCATATTTTAAAACTTGCTGGCACATATACATATAGACACATAATCTATCAAAAATGCCTGAAGCAAACTATTTATTGTCAGTGTCATGGGGCTACATAAAGGTAAGATTTATTTTGCCGTTAAAACTGTCTATTTTCATTGAATAAGTGGTGGATTTTAGCGAATTATAATGGTGTCTGAGCAATTTTATTTCTTCTCTTTGATATGAACCGGGAAAGAAGTGTGTTTTGTTGCAGAGGATAAGACTGTATAACACAGTGTCAGGTGTACTTTGTGTATTGAGATAGATTCTGCATGTGCATTGGTTTTTCTCTTTGTCCTATATAAATTTCAGTTATATTCTAACTAGCAAGGCAATGAAATAAATTAATCACAAATAAATTATTGTACTAAATTCCTTACTGCGACTGATGGATTCTGATTAGCATGCAGCATTTAAATCTTATCAGTTGATATGTGGTTCTAACTCTAAGTGTTACCTTTGACTTCAAGTGGAAAATAATGTTTCTTTTTTCCACCTTTGTCTTTAAAGCTGTAGATGATGTGTTTGTCTGTTTGAGTGCTTTCCACTATAGCATGAACTCGATTATGTGGAGATAGCCATAAGAAAGTTTATTCATACTGTGGCTTTATTTTAATCTCAAGGAATGAATTCATACAAGGGAATGATGAGATCGTGTGGGTGCTGGGCCGATTTTCGTCTGTCCTGCTGGAAAACTGTCATTGAGTTCTGTCTTCATGATTGAAGCAGGAAGTAGGAACCCCTGGTTCAATCCCCAAGGAGGCATCATTTCAGAAAGTAGGGTTCATCCTTGAATGTAGGAGCCAATCACAGCACCTCTTTTCAAAGATATCTGCCTATTCTGCTGTCCTAAGTACATTCTGATTGAAGGTTCTGTCTCTTGGTTTTCCGTTTCTTTGTGAAGCAAACTTTCATGTTTGCTGCCGAGGTTGATGAGAATTCTAAGAAAGCTAGGCATCCTATCTCTGTCTTGCTTGCTAGGATTTCTTCTTTCTCTCTAAATCTCTAGGAGAGTCCAGAATTTTTTAAATGCATCTCATGTTTTTATTGCCTGAATTTTGCTAGCCATTTCTTGTTTTAAAAATTCCAGTAAAAAGCAATATAAGAAATACTCCTATCCCACCCCCCGGACTTTCTCTCTTAGCCTATACAAATCTAAATATAGAATCTCAAGGTGTACCTTTTAGGAAGACACTTGCTAGACTGCTTAGTGCCTGTGTTAACAATCTGCCCCTAACCTTTTAAGAAAGTTAAATATTGATATTTAGTCTTACGTGTTCTGAAAGATTCATTTTTATAGTCAATGCAGTACTCATTTAAAGAGGTCTTAATATTGATATCTCCTATGCCTGCAAGGCATCATATTCAAATGATTGTTAAAATTTCACGCTGGAAACAGTAGTCAATGCAGTATGCATTTCAATAGGTCTCAATACTTCCACCATTGCAGGGTATCATATCCAGATGATTGTTAGCAGAATTCCTGGGTGGAAACTGTAGTCATTGTCTGCTGCTGGATGCACTGCATCTTTTCATGCGCACAGGACATGCCCTGCTCCGGGTCGGTCAGGTCTTTGTTACACAATTCCAGAGGACTGAATTTATAAAGGCTTTGTTTTCTTACTTATTTTGCGTCCTTGACCATCTTAAAGGAAGACTGTGAAAAGAAGAACTGGAATTCTAAGACATAGAATGAAACACTCAGATCGGCTGCATTTAGACTTGGCTTTATGATTTAAGTGCTACACACACACACACACACACACACACACACACACACACACACTGGTGGATAATGAGAACAAAGACCTCAAAAGCATCCACGGAGAAATCTTCCTCTTTCTTCCCTCCCACTTGTAACCATAATTCCTTGTAATGTTTATAAGCCATTTAGAGTAGAACAGAACCAGTAAGAAATTCATCAGCATAAAATAGAGGTAACGTTCAAACATAGCTGCATACTCAATTTAATAGCATTTTCACAGGGCTTTATTAAGAGGCACTTTTGCATTCACCCATCCTAAATCAATTAGGGGGTGTAATTGTGTTGCAAGGAGGAGACATTCTGTTAGGTTTTTTAAAAGCCATCCTTCCCTACCCATGGAAACAGTCTATAAATATCTTAATAAACATAGTTATTCAAAATGACAGAAATCAACCTTGTAATTAAAATGTTTGTTAAAAGCTTTAGTATATATTGTTCTTTAATCAGGCAATCAACTACAAGTTGAGAAAGCACTCGTGGCCACTTTTGTGGTTATTAATTTAGCATACCCAGATTGAAAAGGTTATTAGCAGTAGCCAAAAGAGGTAACAATTTTAACTCTTCAGAAATGCCCTTGTGCTTTAACTTAGTTGGCTCTTTGAACATGGCCTTTGGGACCCCGCCCCCGACTTAGCTCTCCTGGGATGAATACTTTAGGGAGTTGCTTTAAATATTGTCTCATAATTATGTTAAAGTGTAACATTGCCTTCTTTGGAACACAGCAGGCCTTGGGAGGGAGGCAGGCATGTGATGTAAGGTTTCTCCAACCCATGCTTCTATATTTTAGACAAAGAGGGGAGAGGAGTGTGGGAATAGACTATGATACAGCACTATTGAGGGGAGTCTGCGCTGTGAGTCTGCACAGAAGAATCTCTTCAGTGGCCTTTTTAACCTTAGTTGTTGTACGACTAACCAACTATCTTGATAAATTATGTAAACAAATGCCCAGAATAATTGTACATCCATTGGATACCATTCTTCTGGCAAAAGCAAATAATTTGTATGGCATATCTGCAGGTAGCACGAACATGAAAATTTTCCAACTGCCATGTCCAGCAACATATTCATCCTGCCAGTCTATGTGTAAGGTAGACGATGGGTCGTTTTTTCAGTGGTCTTCAGAAAAAATAAGCATCTTGGTGCTTTGTTATACTGAAAGATGTTCACTGTGGCTGGAAGTTCCTGTACTGTCTGCTGAGAGGCTTACACTAGCAGAAATCAGTGTTCCCTCCCCCCCCCATTTTTGCATGGTCAGGTAGTTCTTAATGGCATCTTCATCTTAAGAGCATGGGCTACTTGAATAGAGAGAGAATACATTGCTGGCTACATGTTTAAAATATTTAGAAAATCTTCTTTTGGATATGTTTTACCTAATGTGTATATTTTCCCATGGGTAAATTACTTATAAAAAATTGTTTTACATGTGAAAGATTATATATAATATTGGTTTTGAAACAATGTTAAAAGTAACGGTTTTGAAACAGCTGTGATTTTCCATATGGGCCCTTGCCTAAATCTCTTTATGCAGCTGGATAAAACGGAGATTAGCTGTAGATGTGTCTGTAGTCAGTCCCATGTTTGTGTCCCGCATTGATAAAAATCAGTTATGAGTATAAAAGGCTCAGAAATCAGGGTTGACCACCACAGAAGGGCTAACGAAAAGAACTCAAATAACTGAGTGTATGTTCTGTGGTAGGCAAAAATAGAAGACAGCCTAATTGGATAGTTCATTTAATTAATTGTAAATTGATAATTCACTTAAGAAAACAGAGCTTGGTAAAGATGACACAGATTTTTAGCGCTAGTCAGTATAAATGCCTTTTGAAATAATCTCAGGAATCCTCATTTTAGTTTCACAAATAGTAATGTGTGTGGCTCAGTGAAAGCAAACAGGACCTGCTGCTGTCATGCGGTATGTGATGCAGTACATGCTTATACAAAGGCCTCAGAGCAAATACAGCTAATTGTCTGCGGTTTATATGTAATTATCTCTGAGCAGTGGGGATTTAGATATTTTTCTAAATCTTCCCTTCTGTCCAGCTTTCCAAATTTTTTTAAACATACACCTGTATGCTGTGTTTAAGAAGAATGTGTACAAATACATAGGTTAAAAAAAAAGCAAATTTTATGTTCCCGCGTTTGAGAATATACTTGTACCTGCAGACTGTCAAATAGAATTTGTGTTCACCATGGCCAGTTCTTTCTACCTATAAGAGAAAGCTAGTGTGTGCTCCTTCTTTCTTACAGTTGGCTGTCATTTTCTTGATCCCATTCTGTCTGTGGTGATGGCTGAAGTCTTATTCTTGGTTTGGAATTCCTAGTGTTGACTTTGGAAGAGATTTGAAAAGACTATATAGCTGATAGATGGGCCATCTCTGTACAAAGGATGTAGGGAAGACAGAATTTTGAAAATTCTAAATAAACCCATTCAAGTCTAAAACTTGCATTTCATACACCTCCAAAAGATGAGTTCCTCCTCTCTCTCTGGACTGACAAGGGAGATCCATCTGATAGTGAGACGTAAAGTTTCAGACTCTACCAAACATAAAATAAAATCGGTTTATTGCTTTCACATTTTTGATCATGTATTTAATATAAGTTACCTTGTATGTTGGAAAACTGCATCCTTCTAAATGTCCTAGTTTGCTTTCTATTGCTATGATACAATACCGTTTCCAAAACCAACTTGCAGAGGAAAAGGCTTTTCCGTTTTACACTTCCAGGTTACTAGAGCAGGAACCTGGAGGCAGGCACTGACTGTGGAGGGGTGCTGTTTATTGGCTAGTTCTCCATGGCTTGCTTGGTTTGCTTTCTTATAGAACCCAGGACCATCCACCCAGGAACAGTTGGCACTGTTCCTAGTGAGCTGGACCCTCTCATATCAATCTTTATGAAAATGCTTCACAGACTTGCATACAGGCAATCTGATGGAGTCATCCCCCCCCCATGTGTGTGTGTGTGTGTGTGTCTTTCTTCTTTCTGTCTTTCTCTGTGTCTGTCTGTCTGTCTGTCTGTCTGTCTGTCTCTGCCTCTGTCTCTTAGTGTGCATGAGTGTTACACCTGTATGTGTGTCTGTGTACTCCATTCATGCCTGGTGGCCATAGAGGCCATGGAGAAGAGAGTGCTGGATCCCTTGGAGCTGGAGTTCCGAACAGTTGTTAGCTATTGTGTGGGTGCTGGCAGTAGAGCCCAGATCCTCAGCATCCAGTGCTTCCAGCCACTGGGTCATCTCTCCAGACCTGAAGGAATTTTCTCAGTTGAGGTTCTTCTTCCCAGATTAACTCTAGCTTGTGTCAAATTGACAAAACAACAATAAAAAGCAGACAGGCAACAATAAAAACAAACAGGCAAAACCAGGGCACTGAAAACTATTGAAGCGTATTAACTCGCCTGGTTGGGAGATTGTTTAGACTCAAAGGTAGGCTTTACGTTAAGAAACCCTGCCCATGTGGTCCTTTACTAGTTCTCTGGCCTCTGTATCTTTTATGGAATATGTAAAGAGTCAAAGACAACATCCCCAAGTAAGAGAAAATCCCATGTTTGCTTCCCGAGTTACCTCACTTAGAATGGTCTCTTTCAATTCCACTCACTTAACTGAAATTCTCATAATTTCATATTTTTAAAAGCCAAATAATATCCCATTGTGTAAACATGCCACATTTTCATCATCCAGTCACCCATTGGTGGACATCTAGGTTGTTTCTGTTTCTTGGCCCTTGTGAATAGAACAGCAGTAAACATGGATGTACAGAGTACCTCTGTAGTAAGATACAGGCAGTCCTTTGGGGAAAGGCCTGGGAGTGCTGAAGCTGAATCATGTGACAGATCTATTTGTGGCTTTTTGAGGAACCCCCAAATAGGCTTCCATAATGGCCGTGCCAGTTCACACTTCCCCCAGCAGTGTTCCCCCACCCCCACCACAACCCCCGCATCCTCACCCATGTTTGTCCTCAACATTTTAGCCCTTGCCATTCTGAGCGAGCAGGGAGAAACTGAAATCTCAGAGCAGCTTTAATCTGCATCTCCCTGCTGCAGTAGCAGATGACAGCAGTGTGTCTGATGGCATAGGCCCTATGGCCTCAGAAAAATAAATGGTAAACTTGAAAAGCAGAGAACCAAGCATCGACATGTTTTCTTTCTGACTTGGGAGATGGATAGATGAATTCCGTGGTTTCTGAGAACTAATACTCCTTACAATTTCTGCTTGTATACAGTGTCAGAAGGAAGTGCCGGGTAGTATTTAACCAAATGTTGTATCTCTCCAAAGCCCCAAGAGAACACATAAACCTATTCAGTTTCTCTTTATGGTTAAAGAGAATTATACTTTTACATTTGACCATTATTGTATATCCATTTTTTGATAGTGATCAATCAAGTGATGAAAGAGTACAGTGTTAAACTCAGTGTGTCACAGGTTTAAAAAAAAAAAAAAAAGAAGAAGACATGAACTCAAAAGGGAGATTTGCTGGGAAGAAGGCCTCCAGTGGGGGCTTGGGGGAGAAAGCGACTAAAGTTGACTCCATAAATATATGAAACAGTCAAACAGCCAAAGGCTAAACAAAGCAAGCAGAAATATAGAATGTCACGCGCAATTGTTCTATATTCACCTGTTACGTTTTTTTTTCTGCCAATGATATTAATACCTTTATTTTAAAAATTCCTTTATCCATTGATTAATGTCATTAGGTGCTGTAATCTGTGCTGGCTAACTTTGCATATTTAAAGTTAAACGAAACTCAGAACTCAGTTCCTCATTTATCCTGATCTCCTTCCTTTCATGTGCTTCATGTCCGCATGGGCCTGGTCACCACACAGACTGTTACAGCTTTCCTACACTGGAGAAAGGCACACTGGATAATAAATAGTAGTGATTATTTCTGTTCTTTGGGTATATTTCACTGTGTCTCAGGGCATGTGTATGTCATGACACTTCAAATGTGCCTTTCTCTTACTCTGTATCTTTCTGTCTTTCAGTTCAAAAGGATGCTTAACCGGGAGCTCACTCACCTCTCTGAAATGAGTCGGTCTGGCAACCAGGTGTCGGAGTACATATCAAACACATTCTTAGGTGAGAACAACTGCATGCAGCTTAAAACTTTCCTTACAACTTCCCTTAGACTTGTTTGCTTGATTATTTTTCAGAGGGCAGTTAGAGTTTAACTTGTCATAGAACCCAAATATATGTTAGAAAAGCTATTTTAACTATATAATGCTAATAAACGAAGACTCTTAAGCTTCAGAATTAATCTAAGGTGACATGATATATTTTGTTTGTTTGTCTACTTATAGTGCTGGGTATCAAACCTATAGCCAACGCCAGGCAAGCACCATACACACCGCTGACCTATCTCTCGCAAATTCTTCCCTAATACTAAATTATAAAATATTTACTGAGATATTTATTCATGACTGTGTTGAACACATCGTTGTTAAATGCCACCATTACTGGGCACTAGGGAGTTAATAATAAACTATAAATGGTCCTTTCCATGATGACTGTAAAGTCTGGTTAGTCCCAGGTCTAGCTTGACTGATACAGGTACAATTCCTAAGGGAAGTTTGCTCCTGTAGTCAAGAGTGTGGTTTGGCGAGACAACCCTTCTAACCTTAACTGCAGACAGAAAATGCAGTAAGTGAAAGGTAATCATTTAATACCTTCTAGTCATGGGAATGTATCTCTAAAACAAAATTATTGCCTATGAAGAAGCAAATTCCTAAACAGATGTTTGGTGAACCTCTACTGTACTTAACTCATAAGGATGGGTTAAGGCCTTTAAGAGAGATGAATGTATGAAGACATATTGTGCCTATAGCTTTTACTGTAAAAATTAGCATATATGCCTATCATTATATAATGTTGTGGTTTGTCTGTGGGTCCCTAAAAGACTTGATTACATCATAAGCATTTACTTCTTATTGCACAAGGAAACAGTGACCGCAATATCTGGTCATTCTGAGGGGTAACTTCAACTCCCACAGTGTGACTGGTCGCAGTTGTTTAGCTCCTGAGTTCGTGTGTTGCTGTTTTTGTTATATGCGCATGTGAAGTCTCTACCATTTTAAAATACATGTTGGAACTTGAGTCCGTAGTGGGGAAAGTTGTTTATAAAGTTATAAATGAATTCAAACAGGAGCGGAGTAGTCAAACAGTAAATAACCAAGTATTTTGCTTTCTTTAAGTTGGCTATCACAACCTACAGTTTTCTCTCAGGATAATCTATCAGAGGCCTCTGCTAATGAAGTAGAATCTGTTTAATTTTGTGTTTGAGGATACCAACTTATAGTCAAAAAGAAAAGCAGTGTTTGGTATCACTTCTTAGAACGTATACTGAGCAGTTACAGTTTGTTCGTTCATATGTTATATGCTTAAAAAAATAAAGTTGAATTCATAGTAAATGTAAGGTGTTTTCTGCACTTTTTAAGATAAGCAACATGAAGTGGAAATTCCCTCTCCAACTCAGAAGGAAAAGGAGAAGAAGAAAAGGCCTATGTCGCAGATCAGTGGGGTCAAGAAGTTGATGCATAGCTCCAGCCTGACTAATTCATGTATCCCAAGGTTTGGGGTTAAAACAGAGCAGGAAGATGTCCTGGCCAAGGTGAGGGGACTCCAGGGATCATGATGTGGTACATGAAAATTTTTCCCATGAATTCTTTATTTTTTTTTTCTCCTTTAAACAGATAGAAAAGTTCATTAATTTATTTGATCTTAAAAACTGCTTTAGAGTCAGGCATAGTAGCACATGCCTTTAATCCCAGTACTTGGGAGGCAGAGGCAGGTGAATCTCTTGAGTTCAAAGCCACCCTGGTCTACATAGTGAATTCTAGATCAGCCAGTGCTACACAGTGTGTGTGTGTGTGTGTGTGTGTGTGTGTGTGTGTGTGTGTGTGTGTGTGTATGTATATGTATATGTATTATGTATGTATATGTGTGTGTGTGTGTGTGTGAACACCAAACTTACTTTCTTTGAATAAATTGAGAGAGAGAGAGAGAATGTGTGTGTGTCTGTGTGTCTGTGTGTGTGTGCGAGTGCGAGCAAAGAGAGCATCAGATACCTTGTACTTGGAGTTGCAAGAAATTATGAGCCACCTAACAGATTCTCAGGAAGAATTGCTCTTTTTTTTCTTTCCTTTTTTATTGGATATTTTATTTACATTTCAGATTAGTCCTTGATTTGAAGATGAAAAAGTCTCTTCATAAATCTCTAAAAAATTATTAAAGTTTATTAATATGTAGTTTTTGACAGATGGCTTGGTGGATTTGTCTTCATTTGTTGTTTGTTTGTTTGTTTGTTTGTTTACTTTTAAGCATCTCCATTTAAGTTTTTGACTTTGAAAAGTTAGAAATCTATCATCTCTTCTGGATTTTACACAAGGTAGATTCTGTGACAAGATTTCATCTATTAAGTTATTTGAGGTCAAAATTGAAAGCCTATGAATATAATTTGAGTTCATGAGTTTAAGCAATACTGTGTTTCAGGATATTGACACAAACTTGCCTTGAGTTTGACACGTGTCATTTCCTTTTCAATGAGCCTTTCTTCATTTCCCCTCAGCAGTGTTTGTCATTAAATTCTATCATTTTTAAGTGCTCCTGCTTATTGTCACTAGTTGTTCAGCTTTGTATTCTTCGGTACTTTCCTTTACCCTAGGAACTGGAAGATGTGAACAAGTGGGGCCTCCACGTTTTCCGAATAGCAGAGCTGTCTGGTAACCGGCCTCTGACTGTTATCATGCACACCATTTTTCAGGTAACCGGCCTCTCCCTGTTACTATGCACACTGGTTTTCTGGTGATGTCCCCCAGTTGCTTCTAACTAGGGACCGCATTAGTCATTTTCTGCTGCTGTGACATGAGCCAGTCATTTGAGAAGGAGGAAGGATTTATTTTGGCTCACGGTTTCAGGGGGTCTGGTCAGCTGCCCCATTGCCTTTAGGTTTTGATAAGATAAACCCTGGGAGAGTAGAAGTGACTCAGCTGAAAATGAACCAATAGATGGAGAGAGGAAGGGGGAAGAGACATTATCCTGGGTCAGGAGAGAATCTTCGAGGCATGCTCCTTTCAACTGGGCCTACTTCATGGTAGTCCATCCAGCTGTGAACTCACTAATGAAGTTAATGTACTCATCCTGTGGTCACACAGCCACCTATTAACAGTGCCACCTCAACAATGAGGCCCTGGGGCATGTTTTATCCAAACTGCCCAGCCTTTGCTCTATGTATTGTAGCATCCCCTTTGGCTTACTTTGATGCCTCTCTTTTATTGCTCCTTTACATGGAATGTAATAATAATAAGTATGGAGTATATGTAAAACATAAATAATAGCATTTTTTTCTATTTAAGAAATATGGGGGAATGGAAACAATGTAATTACAATAGTTATAAATTCATCTCTATAATGAAGACCTCGTCACTTTCTCAAAAAACAAGCCTGATTAACCAGAATATAATTTCTTGAGTATCTTTTTAGTATCCAGCCATCTTTTCTATACCCATTTCTTGTTCTTGCCTCTGTACCATATCAGGATAGGACTAACTGAGAAGCTGGGGCTGGTACTGGTACCTTGAGACTAGATGGGGAGCTCCAGCCTGAGAGCAAATGTGGGTTCATCCCATGTGACTGAAGCTGCCTGCCAGAGCTGAGGACTGGCACCCCACTCTTCACACTGAACCCCTCAACTACAGTAATGTCATTCTCAGAGAGCCAGCCCAGCTGCCGGTTGTTGCCAGAGTTTCTGCCCTTCCAGATACTTCCATTTTCTTCAATAGATATGAGGAAACATTGTTTCTTTTTTTTTTTTTTTTTGGATTATTTGTAGGCAACACCAGCATATGATTCTCTTTTAACATCCTCTGGGGAGTTTTACTAGGAAGACAAAAATGTTAAGAGGATTTCTTTCTTTACAGGAACGAGATTTGTTAAAAACGTTTAAAATCCCGGTAGACACTCTGATTACGTATCTTATGACTCTGGAAGACCATTACCATGCTGACGTGGCCTATCACAACAACATCCATGCTGCAGATGTCGTCCAGTCCACTCACGTGCTGCTCTCTACACCCGCCTTGGAGGTCAGACTCTTGTCTAATGTGTCACTCGCTTGCCCCTTCTTAAACTCTGATGTTGGAGGGTCCCGCAGTACAGACAGCAAGTAACTTCAGTGGGGATCCGTCAGCTTACTTATAAGAAAGAGAAAGTTACTGTTGATAAACGGATCCTTTGATGAATTTTATCTGAGAGTTGGTCAGATTGGGGGAGTCATCTGTTTATAATGTTACTTCTCTGAAATGACCCAGCGGACAAGGCACGCACACAGATCTCGCATACCAACTTCTGGCTACGTTGTTTTCTAGAACTTTATCTGGACAGCTGTAGTTCAAAGGACGATTATTTCCTAAAATATAAGCAACATGTTAATACTTTGCAAGAATTTATTTGAAGGAAATGCCCTTTTGAATTTTCCAAATCCTCAGAAATTGTTCCATCAAGTGTTTAATGAAGGTGTCTTGGTTTTGTAATCATTTTGGGGGGGGAAAGATTCCAAGTTGCTGTATAGTTTAAACTCTGCATTGTAAAATGCTTGTAGCTCATTATTTGACCGACCCCTCAGCCATTGTTGTCAGGTGGGAACGATTTCTGTCCTGGTCTTCTCCATCTCTACACTCAGGGACATTTGGGGAATGTCTGGAGACAGTTTTGGTTGTACATGCTCCCAGCGTGTTGTGAGTGAAGGCGAGGAATTTGCTGAACAGCCCGTGTGCACGGTGTCCTGAGCACAGCCTTGTCAGCACTGAGGCTAAGAGCTGGTGATCTGAATGACAGGAAGATGAGAAAAGGGAATTCCTCCGGCGTTACTGAGACTACAAATGTTCTCGCGATAGATCATTAAACAAGTTGCCCATCAGCCTGTATTTCCTCACAGCATCATTTCAGATAGGCTAGCTAATATTTTTTGAAAATATAACAAGCACAAGTTCTGTCATGCTGTATAATAATAAAGTCAGATGAGATGGTTTGCTTTCAGATCACATTTAAGAAACTCATCAAGCCCCTTCTTGACAGAGCATATTAAGGCACTGCCAGGCTTTACCCTGTGTTCCTTCTGAGCCCTGCGGTTGCTTATTGCTTTTGTTTATAAAGCACTTCACTCATGTAACTGTGGAATAACATACTAATACTACCTGCACTGTCCGGTTCCCAGGCTGTGTTCACAGACTTGGAGATCCTCGCGGCCATTTTTGCCAGTGCAATACATGATGTGGACCATCCTGGTGTGTCAAATCAATTTCTGATCAATACAAGTAAGTGAAGCCTGGTGGGTTTGTCTTTTTGTTTGTTTGGTACATTTGAAAAAAACATAACTGAGTGGTTTTCGTAAGTCCATGTTTCTTCAGTATCTTATGTGCTCTTGACATACATAAAGAAATTTTAGCAATAGTATGACACTAATGTAATTTCTCTCTGTAAACGGTCACGGCCTTCTGTGAGGCAGGCAGTTGGTGTGTGGAAATCATCTGTGTTTTGTAGCCTATCTCTCTAAAAGTGGTCTATTACTGCATTTCTGCGGAAGGAAATCAAAGGGTTTTGCATGTACATTGGTATAGGCACCCTGTGGGAACCAGTACTAAGCCTCTTCACCCTGTGAATCGTCACTGATCCCCACCAGACACCGTAGCTCTCCTTCCACCACAGATCCACCCCCATCAATTCAGATGGGGTAACAGGATCTTTTAGATCTCAGATGGCAGTAACAGGACCTTGGTTTCTAGGCTCTTGTCTTTAACAACTCACTTTCCTTTTCACCCCCAGTGACCTTTCAGTGCCTAAGAGGATACCCCTGTGTCTAGGAATGTAAGGTAGAGGTCTGGTTGTGTCTCTGATACACTGCAAGCCTAGGATTGTGTGGAAGAGGCCTGCCTCTTCCTCTGGAGAAGGTTTAGCATTATAAAAACGGTACTTGCTACCTGATGTGGCTAGGTAAAAGTACCAGGACATAATCCTCTCCTGTTGTGCTGTGGTAGATTGATATTATAAGTTTCCCTTTAATGAAGAGACATGCAGAGTTGTGACTTGTTTGCCATGTTAAGAAAGTACCTTTCTTCTGCTTCAGTCTGTGGGTTACATTGTGCCCTTGTTCTGTAGTAATCTGGCTATCTTAGTATCGGGGTCTTCACAACTTACATCCTATCATTACTGTAGCAAGGTGTAAAGAGAGAAGGCCAATGTGACTGTGCCTCAAGAGGCTTAATTCAGATCTATGAGATTGCTTTAGAGCCACTTTTATTTCTTTCAATTGCCTCTGTCGAAACAACAAAATCTGTCAGTGATTCAGGAATGGAGCAGAGAGGGGGGATCAAGGACTTAAGTGCCTACTGGGACTTTGGGTTGGTAGACCACATTTCAGATGTTAATGTTAGTGTTAGGTAGGGGCATCCCATCTCATGTGCTCGTGGCTTTATGAGAACCTGTAACAGGGCACCCACAGGACTCATCAAAACCATCTGCATCACTATTACCACAATGGAATCTCTGCCCAGGCTTGCACTGGGCAGGTGCTCAGGGTAGATCGAGCACTTTCTCCAAAGGGCTGGCAGGTCACATGGTGCAGTGTACACTGGAGCTTTCTATAAGTCTGGCCTGTTCAGTAGTTTACGGCCTGCGCATGTGTTGGTATGTCCTTAATGGTATAGATGTCAACAGAATCTCTTGTTTAGATTTAATTTTTGACATTTAAGAGAGACCTATTTTTCTTTAAGTCACACTGAAAGAGTATTTCCTTTGTATTCTACCATATATGTGTGTTCTTCATAATGGCATCAGAGTAAAGAACAGCAAACACATTTAAGTAACTCATAATAGAATCATGGTAGCATCACCATCTTTACGGTATTCTACTGTAGTTTTTAGGATAACATGTACAAGTTCTGTTCTTTCCATGAACCCTCCTAACACCGCTGGGACTTGGCTGGCACCTGCGGGACTCTGGTGGGCAGCAGGGCATCTGTGGAGTCGGCTAGCTCTGCTAGCACAGCCCCCATCCCTTTAAAGATCAAAAGACAACCAAACATAATGGGGAAATTCGGAGCATGCTTATAGAGCTAGAGAAGTGGCCAAAGGTATCTACAGAGGTTCATTTTTCTGGTGACATGCCTGCATAGAAACCCGATAGCCATCCCTGTTTCTGGAACTCCCCTGTTTCTTAGCATTGTGATGGTGGGTGGGACCACAGCAACACAGAGAAGACCTCAGCTCAAGGAGCAGCTCTTCTTGCCCATTCAGACGATAGGGTGCAGTGTCATTTCTCAGCCAGTGAGTCTGCAGTACAGCTCGGCCAGAATCACTGACTTAGCTTTGAGTGATCACAGGAGCCTGCAGTCTACCCTGCCTGCTCCCACCTCCCCTTTTCCTTTTCCTTTATTCCTCTTCAGTAATGCAAATGGTTTATATTCACAGCATGCAACAATTGAATCTCCAGTGACTTTAAACAACAAATCTAAGACATTTACGAAATAATTTGTCAAAATTACATGTCTATTTTTGTTTGTAGTAACCCTTCAGAGAGAGACTTCAGTTTATATTTTCTTTGGCTTTCATGGTTGGATTCAGTGCTAATGAGTCAGACTACCACACTCTCAGCCCCTTGACTCAGAGGTGGTCCTTCCAACTTCCAAAGCCAAAGGTTGAACCTGGTTTTTATAACAAAGGAATCTTGAGTTTTGATCATCATTTCAAACTGCTAGTGAGATGGCTATTTCATTCAAAGAGAACTCAGAGGCATAGTGAGCTTAAAAGACCTGTCCCAGGGCACAGTGTCTGGGAGATTCCCAGTGTAGTCATGCCCTTGCCTCTTAGCTGTGATCTTAGTCTTCAGTGATTTCTTAGTTTGGGGGACTGAATGGTTTCATACCAGTGGTGTTTTGCTACTGAAAGCACCTGCAGGTTCTGAAAACAGGGTGATCCTTTCTATCTGGCAGAGTTACTTCATCCTTATTATGAGACCACTTGAGACTCAGTATACAATGAGGAACTTAGTTTTTACGAAGGCCTTGGTTATATAGAAGTCTGAAAACACCAGTCAGAGAGAAATTGAAATCCCATAGAGAAATTGAAAGTTGCCTTAGCTGTTTAAAGACAATGCTGATAAATCAACCCATGAACTATAAATAGCTTCATGAAGGTTTGACCATAGCATACTAAAAGGCATTTATCATGAAAAGATCATTCATCTTTTCTGTTTTATTTTCTGAAAAAGTGAAACAGTGTGGAAGGCACGGAACATATATGGTGTTATGTTTCACTTGGAAAGAGAGTGTTTTGTTTATAGTAAAGATGCCCAAGTTTGGGGAGAAAGATGTATTCACAGTCATCTTGTATTCAAAGCATATGTCTCTGGGTTTCCAAGAGTGGAGAGGCATTACATCACAGTAAGTTAAAGTGGGATCTACCAGCACACACACTACAGAAATTATCAATCTCTCATATTACTTTAACATATATTTTTTTCATAGATATACTAGTGGATTATATAATATAGAGACCTTTCTTCTTTGTTTAAACCTTTGGAATAAGGACAAAATAAGGTTTATTTTTTAACTATGTGATTATGTAGAGAACAAGGGCAAAACGTTGGCTCGCAATAGCTTGTATTATGCTGGCAGAAACAACAAATACATATGTGGCTGGAGATGGCACGCCATACTCCATGCAGTGGAAGAAATCGGAAAGTATCGGGGCGCACAGTGTGAGTGGAGAATGGGGAGAAGGGCAGTTTTAGGAACATTTTGTTTAGAAGTCTTTTTTTTTTTAAGCACACATTAATTGTATAAGACAGTGACAATGGCACTTCCACAGGTGACATTTTCATACATGTGTGTAAAATATTCTGACGTTAAATTATGACATTATCATACATGTACATAATAATATACCTTAATATAATCCCACCAACACCATCACTGCGTTCCCTTGCCTGTCCCCCTTCATCCTGGTTCTTTTGGGAATCCTCGCACATATGACTGTTGATGCCTCCAATGACCTAGTGACATGGTGGAACGTGCTGTCATTTTCAGACTCATCACATACAGTTCACAATCATCTGTTATGATAAAGATGTCTGTGTGTGTGTCTGTGTGTGATTTGCCTTGCTTCCTTATTTTGCATATAGTAGCCTGATAAATGTAAAAGTCGATTCATGTTCCTCTTAATTTAGAATACATCTTTTATCATACATTTCCAGGATATGTGTGTGTGTGTGTGTGTGTGTGTGTGTGTGTGTGTGTGTATGTATATGTATGTATATATATATATGTATATGTGTGTGTGTGTGTGTGTGTGTGTGTGTGTGTGTATCCAGGTGATCTCAGGGCTGGGCAGTATGTGCTCAGCTTGGTGGCCATGTCTTTAATCCCAGTGCATGGGCAGACCTCTGTGAGTTTAGGGCGAGCCAAGACGACACAGTGAGCCCCTATGGATGATGATGATATAAATATGTTCATTGGAAAGGGAAAGAGACACAGAGCAAATCCATAAAGAATTCCTTCCCGAGATGACGTTCACTGATCTTTCCAGCTTCTCTCTGGGCACACGTGCAAGCCTAGAGCCTTGGACATAAAATTCACAATAAATACAGTTGCTTACCTGTGATCTGTTGTCTTCTCAGAGACCAAGTCTAGACCTGTTTTCCTGAATGAAAGAAAGAAAAAAAATCAACTTGAGTCCTGTTAATAGACACTAAGTTACCCCTTTTCTTCAGTGTACATCACTTTGAATGTATATAATCTTACAGTAACAGTTCTTATTTTACATTTATATATGTATTGTTTTATCTAATCCAACAGAAAGCTTATACCCACTTACATTTATACCATCTATATTTTATCTCCTATCCTCTTGCCCGTTCTGAGCTTTTAATAATTTTAAGTTCATCAGAAATTTTGAAGTTTTTTGTAAAGCTGGTTTTTTTTTTAAGGCATCACATTTCTTCAGTTTTGTTGCATAAGTTGGTAATTAGCACTGTAAAATAAAGTTCCTTTAAGTCTACCTATACTGCCATACAGTCAACAAGAAATCCTTATGCCCTTAGTACTTGCCCTTAGTGTAGGAAGACAGTGTTGGCAGAGCAAGCATGTCTTTGCCCTCTGTAAGCTTACAGTCTAGGTTGTGATAGCTAATTTCTAGGGATGCCTAGAATGCTGGAACATCTTAATTTCAAGTGAGCCTGAAAGAGCCTTTCAGTAAGAAGGTAGCGTTGGAACTAGCAGACCAAGTATAGATCACCCAGACCGATGTGAATGGGTACTGTCACCCAACAAATGGGAGTTCAATACAGTAGATGAGGTGAAGGGAGGCAAATGGCACTCTCAGTCTGAGCCAGGACATCCGTTATCCACTGCTTGTTTGCCGAGCTCTAGACTTCACTCTCTCCCACCTCATTCCCTCTTGGTCTTTGGACAAGAACTAGATTGTCACTGACTTCTTTGTCTCGCCAGCTCATACATTGCAGATCCAGGCCTTTCTTGGCTTCTGTAAGCAAATACCTGAACATATAGGAATGCTTATATCTATAAGTATCTGTTTCTGTTCTGTTTGTGTATCACTGCTGAAGCCTGACTCACAGAGATCTGGGTTACCACCATAGTTTAGGGGGAGTAGAATTTTAATGACGAGTTTTCAGAATTGTGTTTGGGGTTTTTGGTGTTGTCTAATGTCTTAGATTTGAAGACAGTGTTGATTATATTTCTTGTAGTAAAGAGAACACTAATAATCTGTATTATGAGATATTTATAAGAATACCCAAGATATGCCTTGGCACTTCTTATCAACCTCTTATAGGCTGCAAGAAGTTGAAGGACTGTACCATTTCAACAGAAATGTGGTGACATTGCTTGGTTACTCCCAGTATCAGTGGACCAAGTATTGGTTGAAAATGATGAGCCTAGGGATGGGAATTCCCAGATCAGGCACACATAAACAGCTTGTACTTCTGAGTGTGTCAGGAGAAGAGCCTTCTTTGCTGCACTAGCAGGGATAGATTGCTGAAAGCCAAAGTCTGGACCTCCTATTGGGAACTCTGTCCCTTAGTAAAATTTGTAAAGGCCCAGTGGGGTAGGGCATATTGGGCCACCCCTTCTAAGGTAAAAGAAGAGGACTTACGTATAACCTGTCCTACAACCAAGTCTCTCTGTCTCTGTCTCTCTCTCTCTGTCTCTGTCTCTCTCTCTCACTCTGGGCCTGGCTAGGTCTGGAAGGAGCAGTCTCCTTTGGGGTCTGTCACTCTGGCTCATTACTGACTACTGTGAAAGGCTATTCCTGGTTTTTGGTTTCTTGTTGTTGCTGTTGTTGTTGTTTGTTTTTCACTCATGACTAAGGATAAAGAAGTCCCTTCCTGTGTCTCTGATTCTGCTGGTCCAGAGGAGCTCAGGCATGCCAATAGCTCATGTGGTTGTTGTGTGGAGAATTATGCAAGGCTTCATTGGCGATTGGTGACACAGAGCTTTAGGATATTTGGAGCAAGGCCCTGCCATCATCAAAATTAAAATCAAGAAGATTAAAAACAGCTTAGCTATAAAACTGAAGCAGCAATAAAAACATTTCCTCATAAAGAAAAACCCAGCGCTAGGTGGAGTCACTGTTAGCTCTTCAAAAAATTATGTAAAAGCTTAACGTGAAGAGTGTGGAGACAGGTTGTCTTTAACTATTGGCCCTAGGGTACGAGCTGTATGATAACAGCAATGCCACCTTTCCTAAGACTGACTTTCTTCACTCATGAGTGTGTATTACATTCAGATCTTCTTAGGAGAGGTACAGGCACTGAAGAAGACACACCACACCAACCACTTACAACATACGGGGCTCAGTTCTCTCGGTGTGGTGACTTGGGATCTTGTCTTCTCCATACTTTTAAGTTACAAAGGTAGAGAAGAATCTAACACAAATCAGATGGCCAGCAATGATCTTTATAGTTTTGTTTAGAGACCCAAGTTTCTAAGTAAGTTGGCACTTTCAAAGGGGGAGATGATGTTCAAGGATAAGGTAAACTGGGCATGTGTAACAGTGGAGGCCTTTAGAGGAGAAACAAGCAGCTGTGTTGTCAGCAATGAAGAAACGTTTCATGGAACCGGTGGCAGAAAAGTGGCTGATCAGCAGGTCTCTCTGCCTGCCTCCTGCCTTCCTGTTTGTATACTCTACAGGAGTGTGAATTTCAAGGACTCTACTTACAAGCCCTGGGTTAGCATCTTTAGTGAGGTGCCATAGACTTACCTTCTGTCTTGCATGTGACTGCACCATTGGTTTAATGATGTCTTTGAGGTTAATTTTCTTAAGTGCTAGGGGTTTGTTGTTGTTTCATTTAAAACTAAGCTTTTACAACCTGGTCCCAGTGGTCCTGCAGCAGCACCAGAGTGGAGCAGCTGACCACCCCCTCCATAGCCCCTAAGCAATTATTTCCTTGTCTAAGGCAAGCTTAATCAGTGCCCTTGGACTCTGCATCACAAGCCATCCTTAGGAGGAATAGAATGTATCCTCTACAGAACAGATTATCATCTTCCTGGAAGCAGCAGCCCCTCAGCTTGCCCTGCCCCTCTCTTCAAGGGGAGTATAAACCTATTGATATTTCTGTAAGGCCAGGGGAATCCTTATATCAATGCCCCTCATCTGCATATATGTGTATTCCCCTAAAAGGACCCTGGTAGATTAAGTCACATTATTTCTCTGAGTTAGCTAATATCATGCCTTCCTTCCAGCATTAGTTTCTTAAATATGATTCAGCTGTAACTATACAATGTCTTGTGCTCAGATTCTGTGTCATTTTAAATTTCAGATGTCCATGTGTGCACCTATAGGCTTTCATAGACTAGTTAAAAGTAAAAATAAGACTTGGTCAGACATTCCCTTTAAACAGCACTGGCTTATTTCTAGACAAATATGAGTGAACAATATGTATGCACATCTATTCCTGAAACTATGCTCTCTTGTGTCTGGAGCAGAGAGCAGCAGATTAGATGTGCACTTTCTTATGTGTATAGTTCTCATAAGATCATAGAGTCTCCTTGGGAAATCTCATCCCAAGCCTCCCCCATCCTCTCCAGCTCCTTCAAAGCAACTGATAAATAGTACCAGACACTTGTGTTTTAAAAGAAGCCTCTGAATAAATAAATAAATAAATAAACAAACAGACAGACAGACAGATAGACAGATAGAGATAGATATGAGAGCATTAATAAAGATCAAATACCCATGCTTTCAATCGTTATGTGACTTAAAGAAACACAAAAAAAGCACCTTAAGCTTTTTTTACAGATGGGCATGGAAAAATGGCTCAATGGTTGATGGCTCACTACTCTTGCAGAGGATGATGTGGGTTTGGTTTCCAGCACCAACATGGCAGTTCACAATCATCTGTTACTCTGTTTTCAGGGGGCTCAGATGCTCTCTTCTTCCCTACCCAGGCACCAGGCACACACGAGGTACATACACATATATGTAGGCAAAACATTTATACACATAATACAAAGTTAATCTTTGAGAAAAAAGCCCTTCTGTATCCAGGTCTGCTGTTTTCAGGACTAGGAAGAAGCAGAATGTCTTTTTCTCGTTGTTTATACAGAGGCTCAAAGCAGCACGAGAAGTGCAGAATCTTGAGACAGGCGGACACGCTCTGGGAAGTGGGCAGGCAGGAAGGGCAGTCCACAGGCACAGAACATTGCCAGCAGCCTCAGAAGGAAGCAGTGGGGGCAAGTGGGTGTTAATAAGAAGGGTGAGCACGATGAACAAACTGAATACTGTCCTGGCACTCTTGCGTACAAACAACCTTGCACACACAATCCATATAATGTATCAGGGCAAGTATTTCCACAGTGCTCGGGAAATGGCACCTCATGCCCAGAATACGTTGTAGATGTTAGGAATAATGCCACAGTCTGCTGACTTGATAGATCCTGAAGAGATAATGTGGTCCACTTCTTTCACTTCAGGGAACTGACCAGAAGGACCACCTATCAATCAAACTGTAATCCTCTCCTAAGGCTCCAGCATTCTTTTGACTCTTAGATGATTTGACATATTTGCTCTTGGATAATAGAGAAGTTCAGGGGCAACTGTGTCCTAAATGCAAAGCATCACAGAACTTGAGGATTTGTTTTCATTCATGTGTGTTTGCCCAGACCAGCTCCTAACCCGTTATCCTCCTGTCTCAACCTCTGGAGTGCTAGCAGTGAGACAGACGTTAATCGAACAGCCTTGGTGATCTGGTGCTGCTCTTCCTTTCAGACTCGGAACTTGCCTTGATGTACAACGACTCCTCTGTCTTAGAGAACCATCATTTGGCTGTGGGATTTAAGTTGCTCCAGGAAGAAAACTGTGACATTTTCCAGAATCTGACCAAAAAGCAAAGACAATCTTTAAGGAAAATGGTCATTGACATTGTGAGTAACTAAAAAAACAAAGCATAACAAAAAAAAAAAAAAAAAACAAAACAGGGATTCAAGTTCTTAGAGATGACCTTTGCTTAGACCTGTAGGAACTGCCTCTGCTGGGTTCTTTCCAACAGGGTTCCTTTGTCATAGAGTCTGTCCCTAGCAATTAGGATGTAAGACAAAGGGCCTCACTAGTCAGCTTATTTTCTGAGCTCCTCTCAGCTGTACAGAAGGATGACTCAACAGATGTGGGGAATCCCTTGCAACTCCACTGGAGTCTCCCTCCTTTCTAGTCACTTAGAAATACCTTCAACTTGACTCCCTCAGAGTAGTCTGACAATGGGAAAATCTGTGGATATTACAAAATTATACTTAACTGAAAAAATTACATTCAATTATTAAATTACTGTTTGGGGATACACACACACACATACATATATATGTATATACACACACACGCTCACATACACATACACATACATATACATACATATACATATACATATACATATACATGCACACACATTGCCTAGTGTACCTGTGGACTCAGGATGGTTTGTAGGGGTCAGTTCTTGCCTTTTACCATCTGGGTCCTACGGGTCAAATTCAGGTCATAGGCTTGGTGACAAGCACGTTTATACATCCAGCTATCTTGTCAACCCCCAAAGTACACATCCAAGTTTTGTTGAAACATCATTTGTCCTTGATCAGCAACAAAAGAAAACTAACTGGAGTACTGCGCACCTGAGCGCTGTTTGAGTGGCCTTGAATCAGTGGGTTATAGGGCAGCGAAGGCTCAGTAGCTCAGAATGAGGGCAGAGAATATGATGGTGGTTTTACCTGGAGAGTGTCAGTCAGGCACCTGATGTTTCTGTGTTGTGCATGTTTTTCTGGGCTCCTAAACAATGTGGCATCAGTGAGAAAGAGTCCCCAAGAAGAGGTCATCTCCACACATTGTTACTTAATAATCTCACTTCATAGTGACTCTCCATTCCTTCTCATACTCAAATCAATGTCTTTGTCCATTTGCAAATCCGTCTTCCTCTTGGCTTTAGCTCATAGAACAATCTTTGCCCTGTCAGGTACTTGCGACAGACATGTCAAAGCACATGAATCTACTGGCTGATCTGAAAACGATGGTTGAAACTAAGAAGGTGACAAGCTCTGGTGTCCTCCTCCTTGATAACTATTCTGACAGGATCCAGGTAAACCAGCATCTGAGTTTGTTCTTTATGCCCATGTTAGTGACTGAAGAAGACAATAACTATGTCTCCTTTGTCGTACCTCATACATTCAGAAGCTACACACAGGAGCTTTCTCTTACTCTTCGTTGATTTTAATTGAAAATAGTGTTCACACAATATTTTCTGATCATGGCTTCTCCTCCCCCACCTCCACACAGATCCTTCCAACCTCCCCACCCACCCAACTGCATGTCCTTTTTTTTTTTTTTTTTTCTATTTAGAAAGCAAACAAAAAACCCACCAATCAGAAAAAGCAATCTACATGCTAGATGTTTGCAGTTAACCAAGGAAAATCGTATTGGCCTGTTCATTTGCGCATACAATAACAACAAAAACAAAGACTCAGCATCCAAAAGCAGACTTTTTGAGCAATTAGGAACTTAATCTTTGGTGCACACTAACAGTGCCTCTCAAGACAGTTAGATGCAGAAGTGGCATAATTCACAACTATTAATACAGGTGTGAAGTGCAGAGGCACATCATGGCTGAGCTGTCTGAAATAAATCTGACACTACATGTATTTTTAAGCGTCACAGTCATCTGATGTGAATTCCTAGTTTTAAACCAAAAAGAGCAGATGCTGAATAAAGAACGCCTCCATCCACCCCAGGTCCTTCAGAATATGGTGCACTGTGCAGACCTGAGCAACCCCACAAAGCCACTCCAGCTGTACCGCCAGTGGACGGACCGGATAATGGAGGAGTTCTTCCGCCAGGGGGACCGGGAACGTGAACGTGGCATGGAGATAAGTCCCATGTGTGACAAGCACAACGCCTCTGTGGAAAAATCACAGGTAATTCAGCAGCACAGAGAAAAGGCGGTGCCACAGCTGAAGCACTTGGCTGCTCTGTCTTTATACCCTCACAGTATTGGTTTTTTAATTTCTTTGGATTTGACACGACAGACCTCACTTCTGTTGATGAGTCAAAGGGTTTTCTTATGATTGATAGTCATACAGTCATGCGTGTGGTACTGTAGTCTCTCACTGGGACTCTGTCCACCTAATGTGCTTCCATACATAGAATGCTTGGCTTATTTCAGTTTATCTGGATGCTCTACAAATTGGCTATTCTCATATAAGGTCCGAGACCTAGGCCCTACTATATAAATAACTAGTTTTCTTTATATTGTAAGTATCTCTTGAGGTAAGAGTTCTAACTTTGGCTAGCTAACAGCAATACTTACATGATCTGTTGGCTCAAACTGACCAATTAACCAAACTCAGGTTAGTAATCTTCTATGCAGACTCTATGTGGGACCGTGATTTGGTTGAGCTTCTCCAAGTTTCTTAATCCCACTGTGGATTTCTTTTCTTTTATGACCAGGTGGGCTTCATAGACTATATTGTTCATCCACTCTGGGAGACATGGGCAGACCTCGTACATCCTGATGCCCAGGACATTTTGGACACTTTGGAGGACAATCGTGAGTGGTACCAGAGCACAATCCCCCAGAGCCCCTCCCCTGCACCTGATGACCAAGAGGAGGGCCGGCAGGGACAGACTGAAAAATTCCAGTTTGAACTAACCTTAGAGGAAGACGGCGAGTCAGACACTGAAAAGGACAGTGGAAGTCAAGTGGAGGAAGACACTAGCTGCAGTGACTCTAAGACTCTGTGCACCCAAGACTCGGAGTCCACTGAAATTCCCCTTGACGAGCAGGTTGAAGAGGAGGCTGTAGCAGAAGAGGAAAGCCAGCCCGAAACTTGTGTCGCAGATGATTGTTGTCCTGACACGTAACAGTATAAAGGCTGTCACACTTTTTCTTTTTCTTTTTTTTTTTTTTTTAAGTAGAAAACAATTGTTTCCAAAGTGCATGTCACATGCTACAGCCATGGTCACACCTCACTGTCATCTGCCAGGACGTTTGTTGAACAAAACTAACCTTGAACTACTCAGTCTGGCGCTCAGGAATATTGTAACCAGTTCTTTCACCCCCATGTCATCGGAGAAGGGAGATGTCTTCACGAACACGATGCTGACGTGACGTCAGCCCGGCAGAGCTGACAAGGCAGATAAAGTCAACTCCAACTGTTTTCAAGGGAGCGTGGCTCATCCAGCTGCCCAGACATAGATCGGATTGCAGGGTTTCTTCCTGGTTTGTTTGCAGAAATTTTAAGAAGAACGGCGGCATCTGATGATGCGTATCGTGAACTCACAGATGTAGCAATGAAAGCATCATGAACAGGACACAGCTTGGATCTGTCCCCAGGAGGATGAGCCACAGAAATTGCATAATTTTCTAATTTCAAGTCTTCCTGAAACATGACTGAACAGTGTGGTTCAGTGAGCCACACGCACCTCTACATTTTGTATGATATGTAAAACAGATTTTTTGTAGAGCTTACTTTTATTATTAAATGTATTGAGGTATTATATTTAAAAAAACAAAACAAAACAAAACAAAAGTCTGTTCAGAACTTCATCTGCCGCTGGTTATTTTATTTTATTTTATTTTTTCTAAGAAGTAACTTGCAAGTTTTCAGTACGGATCAGTACCACACTGGAGAAATCTCATTTATGGATTTTACTCGCACCTTAGAGTTCATAGCAGTGAACAGATTTGTAGTGATTCATTGTTTTATATACCGAGGACTTCCATACTCTAAAACAGAGAAACAAATTTGTGTTGCCGGGAACCCTTTTTGTAAGTGTCCATTGACGCCTCCTTTTTTTTCACTCCTCTGCCGCCAGGAGAGTTGCTCTCCCACATCGCTTCCCTCACTGTGTGCAAAGTATTTATTCTGTAATACGTCCAGTGTGTCTTAAACCTCATAGGAGCTCAGTCGTCGGCTTGCTCTTGTCTGAAGTAAATGGGAGCTACATAAATACTCAGTAACTAAAACAGTCAGTCTTTTCCAGGCATTTTCCTACCCACTGCCTTCTGAGGACTTCTTTTTTTTTTTTTTAATGTATCAGAGACATGCATTTACAGATGCTTGTCCGTGTAGTCACTCGTACATCTCACGATCATTTTATTGTTGCTCACAGCCAGTTACAGGAAGAAAGACACATTTTTTTTTCCCCGTCATGCTGCTTGATTTAATGTCTGTGCCAGCCTCTGCCCATGTTGGGTTCTTACCAAGTATGTCATTACCATTCTGACTGAGAAAAAAGAAACAGGTTGTCAGGTTTGGGTGCAGTTGAATTCTATTACATGGTTCTGTCTTTGCTAGCTTTTCCTCTGAGGTTGCAGAGGAGAAGCATGCTAAGTGTTACATGGACAATTCTGAAGAAAGTCAGGTGACTCTATCAATGAGTACCAGGACAGCTATTGTTTGAACTGCCATGGAAGTAAGACCTCCATGAGGAGCAGCCCTGGGAAGGAAGTGGTTCTAAGTATTGCAGCTGCTCTCTCCTAATGGACAGCCTGGTCACATGTAGACATTACTATTGATTATTATTGCTCCGTCAGCTTGTCCCATAGGAAGGACTGCTGCAGACAGGCTAAAGGAGAGTTGATGATGCCGCTGGCTCCAGGCAGGTCTTATGCGATGGAGTCTAAAACAGTGGATTGTGTGAGTCTGCCTCAATAGAACATGAAGAGAGAATTCCAGATTGCAGCTCCAGGAACTCTGTTGACTTTATAGATTAGTTCCCAGGGTTAACTTACAGATAACTATCAGCCTCATGCAGCCCGTGTCTAGCCTAGACCTTAGTTGTGAGGTTCTTGGTGTAAGGTTTGGAGCCCATGTTATATTTTCCTTTTTGGCACCCAAATGAGGACTAAAGGGGAGAGTGGTATACGACCAAATGGGAAAAGGAAACATTTAAGAAAAGTCATAAGTCTGAAAAAGAAAAAAAAGACATGAATAAAACTTCTCAAGGAAGTTGGGGGTTAGTGACTGAGAAAGTCAATCATCAGCCAGAGAAATCACCCAGGCTGCACTGAAACCCTGTTTCAGTTGAATCCAAACGATGCTGAGAGCCTTTGGTACAGAAGTGTTTCTGATCTTGGACACAGGGCAGGATAAAAACCAAATAACTGATCATTGGAGTGGCCAGCCACCTTTCCTCGTAAAGAGTGCATGGCATACAGTCAGACGTTGTGTGACCAGAGATTTCACAAAACACTTGGGGCACCTGTTTCTCTCTTTATTTTACAGATCCCTGAGGGGGGTCTAGAAGGAAAAGTGAAGGAAGAGTCTAGAGTTTATCCCACTTGCTTTCCAACTCATTCTCACTTTCTTCCCTCCCTACGTGTGGCATTTCCCCCAACAGAGTGCCTGTAGTCTTCATAATAAAATAAGTAAATAAATAAGTAAGCAATATGTCATCAGCAGATCCATACTGCAAGCCTCTACAACTGCAGTAATGGAGCTTTCGTTTTGTAGTGTGTTGGTTTTTAATGGCACTGTGTTGTCAAGGTGTCCACTGATGGACAGTCAAGCTGTAGAAGACACGTAATATCCAAGAGTTAGGGACTAATATACCAAACCTACTCAACCATCTGCTTACCACCCCAACCCTCTACCATGCCCCGCCCCTGCTCACTCTCTCGTCAAAGTGTGCTTCACAATACACGCTGCATTAACAAGAACATCTTTATACAAGAGGCTTTACATTTCCTAAAATGCCATAAGAAAATGCAATATCTGGGTACTGTATGGGGGAAGACGAAGTTTAAGATTTGCATAAAACCAGTACATTTCAGCTTGCAAGTTACTGAACACAATAACGCTGTTTCCATCACGTTTTTATCCACATCAGTTAAAAGTCACAAGTACACAGTGTAGATAGAACAAGATAAGGAGAGAAAAAAAAATAAACTTGAATGAAACAGATTTAACAGAAAGCTTTATGATAATTTTTAATGCATTATTTATTTTTTGTGCCATGCATTTTTTTTTCCTCACCAAATGACCTTACCTGTAATACAGTCTTGTTTGTCTGTTTACAACCGTGTATTTATTGCAATGTACATACTGTAATGTTAAATTGTAAATTATCGGTTCTTATTAAAACATCATCCCACGCTGGGATGGTGTTGACATATTTGGAAACTCTTGGTGAGAGAATGAATGGTGTGTATACATACTCCTTGTACATTTTTCTTTTTCTTCTGTAATATAGTCTCGTCATCATAGAACTTGTTTATGGAAAATTGAAGCAAAATATAAAATACATAAAGATATATAAATTTAAATAACATAGCTGCAGGTCTTTGGTCCCAGGGCTGTGCCTTAACTGTAACCAATACTTTCTTCTGTTTTGCTGCATTTCAAAGTTAGGTGATAGTGAGGCTCGGGCTGGGCATTTTGGAGCCGTGCTCCTCACTGATTGGATTACAAATTATAGATCACTGCTGGAGAACCTCTGACCCTTGTGAGATAAAAGCTCTTAAGTACTTGTTGCCATGGAGCAGGATGGCACCGATGGTGCATGTTTACCAGCTGAGTACTGGGAGCTACTTCACCTGGACACACAGGATTGGTTTTCTGACTCCCAAACCACATACTAAGGAAACAGTCTTCTCCAGTGACCGTAGAATGGCCTTCTGGTTCTAGACCTCATGGAAAGATGCATTTGATTTGAAATGGGAGCCATAGATCACTGATCTCGTCAGTCCTGTGTTCACCAGCTTCCTGCCATGCAAAGACATTACACTATTTTTAATACTGTCTTTTTCTCCAAGATTAACCAAATTTATATATGTATAATACATAGCCCATATGTATAATACATATGCATACATACACGTGTACAGATTTGTACATGTGAATCATCTACTTAAACGTGATTATATGATGATGCCAATTCATGTAAAATAAAGAATTCATGTCTCTCTAAAATTGTGTGTCCACGTGGAATTGTTAAGCATAGCCTTGTACAGTGGCCAGTCCTGAAAGCCACGAGAGCTTCCTTGTGGAAACGGTGGCCACCTCCCACTACAGCCCAGCCCTTAGAATTTGTGACATAGAAAAAAAGTTCTTTTTTTCTAGGGAAAAAAAAATGAGCCTCCTATTATTTCATTTTCTTTTTGACACAAACTGTAGATTTTAGCAGCCCTGGCCCAAAGGAATTTGATTACTTTTGTTTTAAACAGTACAAATGGGACACTATACTCAGAAAATACATCCTTTACTGATTTCAGTTTTTTTTTAATTGTTTTATTTCTTTGGGTATGTTTTCAGAGTGGTGAGCTGTGTGTGAGCATTGCAGATGATGAATCTGTTAGTGGTTTCTTAGCCTCTCTTACAGCCCATGGGGATAGCACTGTACATCAATACCTTCATATAAAATTTTTATATGCCATGAAAATAAAAGCATGGGTTGATTCTGCCTACTTATGATTTTGTCTCTTACAAGTAATGGGACTTTTAAGTGGTACTTTAGTCAGCACACATTTCTGACAGGAATGACCTTGTCTGACATGGCAGGCTAGCAATCTCATGACATTTATAACCCGTGAAACTCTAGGATGTCAGTCCTATGCAAAATTCCCTCAGTTCACTTGTACGGCCTACAAGGTGAAACACACAGCTTTCTAAGTAGGTCCCAGAGGGGGCCTTCTGCATTTAAATAAATCCTCTGGTGAACCAGAGCTATCATTTTGATGTTCAAAAATTACTTAGACACTGGTCTGCATATTTCAAGCTTCTGGGATTTTCAGTGAAGGAAAACCAAGGTCTGCTTCCCTGGGCCTTGTTCTCTGGGGAGTTAGAGGAATAGTGCAGCTCAATGTGTGTATACAGAATAATGACAAGGTTCAGAATATAGGGTTCTGAATATTTTTATCAGAATATAATTTATTCTGGGTTTATCTGAATATTTTTGTTCTTTGGTTGAGTAAGACCACAGAGGTAAAATCTATAGAGACAAAGACTGAGTGTAATTCAATTAGATATTTGATAATCTGAGAGAGCACTTAAAACTTGATAAACATATTATGGGTTGTTTAAGTTTTGAGGTTACTAAACCTAGGTAAAGTCAACATCCCTTTGACTGCTAACTTAAAAAAAAATTGCCAAGGTCTCATAAATTGTAAGAATAAAAATCCAGCCATGTCTGATGATGAATGAAAAGTAAAGATAGCATAGGTCTGCTCCCCAAATAATCTTCAAAGCTTAGGTCAAAATAAAGGCCATTAAATGCAGCCTTCTTGCTTCCACACAGTTCCTGCTAGCCACAGCAAAGAAAGAAGTTTCTCCAGTCATGTGGCATCTGGGGGCTGGTAAGATTGCTTAGTGGGTAAAGGTACCTGCTGCCAAGTCTGGGGTAACTTGAGTCTGATCCCCATGACTCACATGATTGAAGCAGAGAACTGACTCTTGACCTATCTCTGACCTCCATACATATGCATACCATGGCACATTTGCCCATGCAGATACATAATACAGAACAGAACTAAGTCTAACAACATGCTCCTGGTGTATGCCTTTCAGGAAAGCTTTCCTTTAAGTTCCATTTGAGGCTTGAGATCACAGTATGAGATTCCAAAGAACCCATTTCCTTTTTCTCTACCTGTGTCTCATACTGAGAGGTGAATTCAGTAAGTTGAACCTATCCACTTACACATTTTCCCAGCCCCTAACACTGGACCCACAGGAACAGAATTTTACAGCCAGTTATCCCAAGCACATATTCCCATTTCTAGAAAGCACCAGGCACTTAACCTTGCCCCAGTAGGATTGTCCCTGTACCTTCTCTTCTGACCCTAGCCGTGTTTTCCCACAACACTTCCCACGTGTCCATATATTTCATGCCCAGTCAGTACAGTGGGTATGATCCTGAGTTCATGCAGGAAGCACTACTTTTCTTACCTTTAAGTCAGTTCGTTCATATCTTATCAAATTGATGGAAATTTCCATCTCCATTGTTACTGGCATATCCCTTCCTCCCCACCCCCATCTTTTACCACCATGGTTCTCCTAATGATTCCTGGACTCTGGTTTCTTGTCTTTTATATGGCATTTCAAATATCCATGCTGATTCTTGGAGTGCTGGTTTGGGGTTCTCCTTCCATAGGACTCCAGAGTTCTATATGCCTAAGATGAGCCTGCCCTCAGTGATACAGATGGATTTAAGTATGGGGCAAGGGGGCAGGGCACTGCTGGTTTCCCGTTCTTGTGTCTCAAGACAGAATTGTCCCAGGGACACATAGCAAGGTAATGAAATTGAAATGGTGTGGTAAGAACGAGCAAGACACTCCGAAGAGGGTGAGGGCTAGTGAATGGGAAAAAGCATTTGCTCAAAAAGCATTGGCCTATGGGACTCACGAGCCTTCTTATGTTATTTTCATAGTGTGTGTCTTCTTTTGTATTTGTGTATCACAGGCTTCCCTTAGGCCTGTTCTGTTCCAGGTACCCAGGTAGGGAAAAGTTCCCAGACTTTCAGCTGGCTTTTATATTTGATTCTTGATGGTTTTTATCTCCATTCCCTACTTTCCTGTCACTAAAAAGACCTATGGAACACACACACACACACACACACACACACACACACACACACACACACACAGGAGAGAGAGAAAGAGAGAGGGGGGGGAGGGGAGGGAGAGGGAGAAGGAGGAGAGGGAAAGGGGGGAGGGGGAGAGGGAGGGGGAGGGGGAGAGGGAGAGGGAAAGGGGGGAGGGGGAGCGGGAGAGGGAGAGGGAGAGGGAGAGACTCACATACATGCCCACACACTCACAAACACATACACATGCACACACATTCATTCATCCCCCCCCCCCCTTTTACTGTGAATCTTCCTTCAGCGAGATTTGACTTTGAAACAAACAAGATCTGAGATGGTTGGCTTTTATCTTTGGTCTTCACTATACAGAGTAGCTGGATGTTAGAATATAGAGAGGAAAATTACATAGGAAGAGCATATAGTAAATACTAATGCAGTCATTGAACCACACTTGTTGATTGACATTTAGATCCTACATTGTTCACTGAAGGCTGTGAGATGGAAGGTAGTTGAGATCTCTCTGCCAACAGACATGGCTTCTAACAGCTGACCCCTGCCAAAATTTTAAACGTCTTATTGTCTGAGAGGTGATTTTTTCTGGTGGTCATTGTTCGGAACGAAAAATCAGAATGAGCTTATAGTGAGAAGCATTTGCTCTGTGCCCAGTTCACACAGAGTACCACTTTTATACTGGCATTAATCAGAACCAGGCAGTCTCTCACCTCAGGGGCGTCTTAACACTTTGCTCACTTTCTTCTCAGCCCTACTTTGTTTTCACTGTTCCTTTACAGTCTCTAGGCAGGGAGGCAGAAAGGCATCACTCCTCCATGGCCTCTCCCACCTCCCCAGAAATAAAGGTCAAAGGTAGGAAAGGAAGCCAAGGATATCTGCTGCTGCTCAGGCAGCTGTCTATAGCCAAAGACTGCTTAGCCAGCAACTGCCATGTTACTGACAGCCGGATTTGGTATGGCATGGAATTAGATACGGGAGTTAAAGAATATCTTTGGGAATATTTGAAAACTAACTGCTTGGATTAGTGATCAAAATACTTAATGGGTGGGCTGGAATTGTTTTGTTTTTTTTTTTTGTTTTTTTGTTTTTGTTTTTGTTTTTGTTTTTTAGCATAGATGAGGGAAAAACAGAGAAAGCTTAAACATATAGGCCCTCTTTTGCCATAGCATCCAAGACAAAATGATATCCTGAGCTAGTTATCCAGCTCTTAGTTCTTAACATATAGTGTAATGATGAAAGGATCTCATGGAACTAAATTCCTTACAACTCCCTCCCGTCAGTTATAGGCAGGTACCCTGTGCTTCAGCTAAATGATGCTTCTGTATCTTGCATACTGTCATCTCTCTGCTTACACTTCTAGATCTAGTTTAAATATACCCTTGTCTACAAAGCCTCTCCCAGGAGCATTTTATACTTTCTGCTATGGAAAATCAAATGATCGAGCCACAACCCAGCTCTGACAATAAAATCTCCAGAGGTGTTAATAAATATTCCACTTTACTGTCATGTGCCAAAGTCTAGGTGATAACACTAAAGACGTCATGGTGTTGGTTTTCCCTCTTCTGGCCTTGCAAACATCATTTCAACCCCTTTCTAATATATTGCATTTGGCCTAATGATACATATCACTGTGGGCCTTCCAGGAAGTCACCTGATCAAGGTTAATCTGGACAATAGTGTTATTGACCTGTTTGGCCAGTTACAATCAACCCAGAAAAGAATGGGCAGCCAGATACTAAGGCCCTTCAGCAGTAAAGCAAATCTGGCACTGGCTATGACTAATGGGATAATGATTGTCACCACAAGCTAACAAAGATTCAAAGGGCATAAAGACTTACATGCCATAAAAAGTAGAGATGAAGACAGGCAGAAAGTGCATCTCTCTAAATAACAGTAATGTGTTAGACAGAAAGCAAGCACCTTCTCAGCCTTCTACTGCCCAGCTGGAGTCTCTGAATATGTAGGCTTCTCTATGCTTTAGTAATGGGATAGAACCATATAACACAGGGCTTGAGATCAGCCATCACAAGAGGCACCCATAGAGGCCAAAGTATATAATGTAAAAGCCCCAAGGAAGGAACTCTTCATGGAGATAGCTTTGATCATTGGGAATCCCAAGATAAGAAGGAGCTAGGTCAATTTGTGTCTTCTCTTCCTGAGTTACCCAGACAACCTCTTAATGTACAACAGGGCCAGCCTTGTATTTTCCTCTCCACTGAAGCACCTTCTACATGACCTATAGCATCCCCTAGATTAGCCATTCACAACCTTGGGTTGGGATGCCTTTGGGGGGTTGTATATCAGATATCCCATATAACAGATATTGTCACCACAAGCTAACAAAGATTCAAAGGGCATAAAGACTTACATGCCATAAAAAGTAGAGATGAAGACAGACAGAAAGTGTATCTCTCTAAATAAACAGTAATGTGTTAGACAGAAAGCAAGCACCTTCTCAGCCTTCTACTGCCCAGCTGGGCAGTATGTTATATGTTACTATTCATAACAGTGGCAAAATTACAATTAAGTCATAAGGAAATAATTTTATGATTGGAGGCCACAACAACATGAAGGAAAATATTAAAGGGTCACAGCCTTAGGAAGGTTAAAACTGCTGCCCTAGATGCTTATGATGGAAACGTGTCTCATACCCTTGCCTTGTGTGCTTCCTACTTCCTGCCTTTTCTGGCGTACCACTTCACTCCCTTATTCGCCTTAGTCATGGCTTCCTCACCACCACTTAGAGGCTTACACTTCCCTAATTAATTGTCACTCCCTCCTTAGGCTCTGGTTGCTAGACACTCTGACTTCTATGCTGCCTGCTCACGCTGAAGGGCAGGTGCCATATTTCTGCAGACGTGTGTGTCCACAGTCTAAAATCGAGTTTGAAAGGAGGCGGGACTGTTCTTCCTTGTTTTTCAGCCTTTCAGTGAAAGACTCCTGGCTTTTGTAGGGCAGGAAGATAAGACAGTGGAGGTGAGCAGCTGTAATAATTGAATGTAGAGAATAAAGCATCCCCCAGAGTGAAGCACCGCTCTCTTACTCCCTGCACTCTTCATTTCTGTGTAAAAGATCTTAGTCCTTCAAATGATTCCCTTATATTTTCATATTCTTCTCCAGTCATCTCTGGCTCCTTAACTGTCTGTCTCTGCTTACCAATGTCATCCACTCTGAAGCAGTTTTTTTTTCCCCTATAAATTTCAATCAATCATCCAGTCAGTTATTTTCTTTATTATCTGTTTAATAAAAACCTGCTAGATTAATTCAGATTTGAAGACTCACCATAAGTGTGAACAACACCATAAATCTTCCTGAACTGGGTCTAAGGAAAAACTGCATTGAGCAGCGGTGCCCTAGACTTCTGCTTCCTAGCTGCTGATGTTAGATGACCAGGTGCCTCAACTCCTGCCGCCAGGACCGCCTACCACGATGGGCTGTGCCCTTGAACTACAAGCCCAAATAAACCTTTGCACCTTTTTTTGTTGGGATATTCTATCATAGCAACAAGAAAATTAACCAACACAGCAGGCAAGCCAGTAGGCTGCAGGTTCTACCTGTACCTGCGAGGCTCGACCCAGGGCTTCAGTCACAGATGTATGCTGTCACACCTAAATTGTATGTAGAAGTTGAGACGGAACTCAGATCCTTGTGCTTATGTAACAGGCACTTTACCCATCTTCCTAGTGCTTTGAAATGTAGGAATTATGGTACTAGAATCTTCTCTGTAGTCTCCTCCATGCTAGAAGAGCAAAATAATTTATACATGCTAAATTCACTGCAAACTTAAAACACTTTTATTCTAGAGCTTGTGAGCCACTAGAGAATTATACAGAGGTTTAATACATTCAATGATCATTTGAGAGAGGAAACACAGAGAGAGATTACTATTTAAGTAAGTAGCTAAATATTTATAGTTGCAGAATGCCTGGAGAGTAAAAGTCATCGGCAAAAAGAGATTTGGGGGCCCTCTGTGAACCTGTGGTTTCTGGAGCACTCACTGCCCTAAAGGTAGATTGAACGAGCAGCATGCCAACCTATCTGTGTCAGCAGACGAAGGCAATGCCAACACTTGGAAGCACCACAGGGGAGGCTTGACTAAAAGTTGACAACGGGATTTATGTTTCTATTCTTGGTACTCTGACCATATACTGGACAAGAGGCAGTTTAAACGGGGAAGAATATTTTGGTCACAGTGTGAGTAATTACCATGCATCATGGAGGGCAAGGCATAGCTGCAGGAGGATCCACGGTGTCAAGAATGTGCTGTGTGGATTCCTCACGTCTGCATGTTATGACAGAGCAGGAAACTGAGGGCCATAGGCAGTGAGGCTGGGACATAAAACCCCAAGGCTTTTTCTCAGTGACCCAGTTCCTGCAGTGAAGCTCCACCTCCTCAAAAGTCTACAATTTTTTAGATCACCACCACCAGCTGGGCCCTCGGGAGACTGCAGGGCACGTTTCATAGTCAAGCCATCGATAGCACTGTGCACTCAGTGGGTCAGGTTCAGATTCGAAGTGTGCCAGCATCTCTAATCATACCTCGTGTGATGCTGCCTAATAGATACATTAGGCCATTCACTTTGGTGTTATCATTCAGTATACACATTTCAGTCACGTGGTACATGCATGTATGTGTGTGTCCATGGGTGCATGTGAATGTGTGTGTGTGTGTGTGTGTGTGTGTGTGTGTGTGTGTGTGTGTGACTTTGTTTTGTTTTGTTGTTTGTTTGTTTCTTTGTTTGAGACAGTGTTTCTCTGTAGCCCTGGCTGTCCTGTAATTCACTGTAGACTTGAACTCAGAGATCTGCATGCATGTGCTTCCACTGATATCCTAATAATGTCCTTTTTATTTTTCTTTTTGGCTTTGATTCTCTGCTGGGTCATTAGAATATTCTCCAATAGTTAATTATACTAGTGTTCAGTACGAAAGAGACACAATAGAATGTAAGCCCTCCCCCCTCCACACACACATATCAAACTCCAGGACAAAGGGGTCAACTTCCTTTCTATCCCCAACTGAAGGAAAGTTGGTTCTCCTGGAGACATGTCTTTGGCTGTATTGTGTGAACAAAGGATCTTTTTACCAACAGACATCCTAGAAGAACGTCAGAGAAAAAGAGGTCTTTGCATTCCTGTCCCTATGCAGAGGCTAACTAAAGAAGAGACTTCAGAGAAACTGCTGTTTCCGCAGCATGTTTAATCATGATGGCAGGAATAAGTGTGGGTTACAGACAAGAGAAAGTCTACATGGTGGAACTAGCACGGGAGACAAGGGCCTTTAAAGCTGCTCCTCCTGCTTCTCCTCTTCCTCCTCCTCCTCATCTCCCTCCTCCTCCTCCCCATCTCCCTCCTCCACTCTTTGTTTTCAACCCACAACACTCAAAATGGTTGGTCTCCTGCTCAAAGAAAAAAATCATAATGGGATGATTTCAAGCATGCAAAATAGAGAGTGGAGCATTTGCTCTTTTAATATTTAAGATGAGATGGCTAGAAAATATGTATTATTCATGCAAGTCAAACCCATGGGTCGGGGAAGGACTTGAATCATTCTGGGGGAATCTTGAGTTCAAAACCAACTGAGTTTGAACTGCTGCAACTGCTGGGTGTGGTGTAAGTCGCCACTGAAGAGCAAAACTTACTTGGCTTTCAGCTTGGCTGGGAACGGAATCACAGCAGGTTACAGAGAGCGTTAAGGGTTTATTGTACTTTCTTACTTCCTGTATTAACTTTCTCTCTCACACACACAAGTACTCTCTCCTTTCCCCTTTCTTCTCTTCCCCTTCCATTCCTTACTCCTCCCCTTTAATTCCTTCCTATTTCCTGGTGCTGGAAATCGAAACTAGGCCTTCATTCTTCTTTGTAGCTGAATAAAACTTTATTGTGTATACATTCACTTTCTAATTATATGCTGGTGGGTACCTAGGCTACTTCTCAAACAGCATGAATACCCTGTAGCTAGACTGTTCTGCCCAGTCTCACAGATCTATACCAACACTGCTGACACAGAAGAATATGTAAAGAATGTGCCAGATTTGGGGTTGCACTCTGCCTTAGGCATATTCTCCTGTTTGGCTTCTACTGTAGGAAAGCACTTGACTGTTATGTCAGCATCTTTGTGAACATATGTCACGTATCATTACAGCTATTGCTAATAACTTTCTGTTGCCTCTCAGATATAGAGAGCATTCTAATGATTACTTGAAGGCACTGTCCTCCCAGAATGCCAGTTGATGAATAAATACAAATAGATTAATTAAAACTGCAATATCAAAACAAGTGATGTTTGTAAAAGCTGCTAATTTACATATAAAAAACTAGTGGTAAGCTGTTCAAGTGATTAAGTTTGGGGGAGATTGGTAATGGGAATGCTAGAGAGGACTCGCTAGATAATTAATGTAGAGAAGCAATATGATTTAATGTTTCCGTAAATTTAATTATCGTGGTGAGACTAGGCTATGTCACGGTTCTAACCTTTGTAGAATTTTACAGTACACGTTTGTAACATAATCATAAGGAATGGTTTTGTGACAATTTCTTAATTCCATTACACTGTCAGTGTATTCTTTGTGTGGTATGAGAATGAATCAAAAGCATAATATAAAATTTTCTATTTAAAGATTTCACAGGGAGGTAGATTTCTTAAATCATGTACAAAAAATAACAGAAAAAAAAGGGAAATTTGATGGAAAAATGAGGTGTTAACATATTATAACTAAGAGTTTTAATGTTGCCTGAATGATCATCTTTTATTATAAGACATTTATAGAAACTAAATATTCAAATGAAATGCTTATTAAGGCAATTTCTACAAATTAGCAGCTATTTTTAATAGCTGACATTTAAGAGTCTTTGATTTATTCACACTGTGTAAAAATGGAGGCCAGCTTTCATAGAAAAAACATTTTAAAGATGTTTTCTAGATTTACCTTTGACTGCATTGCTCTGCAAGTGACCTGTTCATTTGTACTTACACCAACTGAAAGCCAGTACTGTCTTGGTATCAGACACAAGCAAGCACAGCCACAGAAACAGCACACTCGGGTTATGGTATCTGATGTTAAGTGTTTGAAATAGTTGAAGAAAACAAAAAGCCAAGAAAACAAGAAACTTACAGGAACCATTCATTGCATATTTCTCTCTCTCTCTCTCTCTCTCTCTCTCTCTCTCTCTCTCTCTGTGTGTGTGTGTGTGTGTGTGTGTGTGTATTTGTGTCTGTGTCTCTCTGTGTGTATGTGTCTGTGTATGCATGAGTGTTGTGGAGCCTAAGACCAAACTCAGGATTCTTCCTCATTTACCATCAACTTATTCATTAAGTCAGGGTATCTCAGTTGAACTGAAGCTCACTAATATTTCTAGTCTAGCTATCCTGCTTATTCCAGGGGCTTGGGGGTACGAGGCAGACTTCTCAGGCTGTGTACAGGTTTGCAGGGTGGAGGGGTAGGAGGTATTACTAGACAGAGTTCCTGGGCTCTGGTTTGGATTGGTGGAAGCTACTGACAGAGTCCCCAGACTGTGGTACAGGTTGAGATAGGGGTACTAGACAAAGTTTCCAGGCTGTACTTTGGGTTACAATGGGGAGGGGGTGGTATCAGACAGTTTCACCTTTTCCTTGCGTGGAGGAAACACATTGAGAGTCTAAGGAGGGCGAAAGAGCTGGAGGTGGGGGAAGAGTACATTATTGGACACACCAAAAAAAAAAAAAAAAATCTCTAGAGACGTGTGTAGGAGCTTCAGCTGATCATGGGCTGGCTTATGCTTGTCCAGGAAAACTAAACAAGATTGGAGAAAGCATAAGCTGAGTTGATCAGGAAGAACATGACCCAAGACTTTCACAAAGCCTGCAACTATTTTCATTTTTGAAAGACTTCAGAGGACATTGAGTCCTCATAAGGATTTCAGGGCAGCAACACTGGAGTTAGACTAAGGATAACAAAGTTCAAAATAAGATTCAAACATCAAATTATTTCCAAGTAATTTTAAAGCTGGTACAAAACAAAGTTCAAGAATATGTAGAACCCTGTCTTGGTGATGCAGGATCAAAGTCCCAGCTGCCTTCGAGGCTGATACATGGGAATTGCCGAGCTCAAAGTCAGCCTGAGCAACTGAGTGACCCCCTGTCTAAATGTAGAAATGTAAACTGAGTGGTAGAATGTAGCACAGAAGTAGAGTTGCTCATGTAGCATATGTAAGGCCATCGATTCAGTCCCTAAAACTGAAATTACATATTATTATGTAAATGATATTCACGAGCATACGATGGATGTGAAGGTCATTTAAAATCGACCTAGAATGGTGTGATTGAGTGAGTAGATGAGGATACTCTAAGAGTTAAAATTATATTCCATCTGATGAAATAGCAAGAGGAATATTGAACGTGTTAAACAGAGATATAGAGAATGGAGAGGGTTCAGAATCAAGCTTTATGAATGAAAAGAACAGAGTCTGAGAGGAAGATTTCACTGATTAGGGAAAATATGAATTGAAAATTGCCCATGAGAACATTAGTAGATTTGAGGGATGGTGAGATAGTATCAAAATTCAATCCAGACAATCCAGTATCAAGCAGTCAAGGGTCAGCTTCAACGTACATAGCAGACTCATTGTCAGGACAACTGAAACTCCCTCCTTTATTCCCTGGCTCTCATCCTTTAAGATGGGACTTTATAGTGAGTATACGGTAATGTCCATTAAATTTCTACCTCTTCAAACAAATATAAACATTGCTACTGGGGAAACATATTTCTTCCTGTTAGAAGCCAGATAGAAAACAAGCATTTTAAAAGAAGCCACATGCTCAAAATAGAGTGGAAAGGCTGTACAATATATAGGAAATATTGTTCCAGAGTCACCTCCCACAGAGAGACAGGCCTAGCGATAGCAGTGAAACGCTCTGTACATTAGTGTACTTTCTGAAGACAATAGTAAGGGAAGGACTGCTGCCATACTGGAGTGACTGGATAAGCCAATTAGCCATTTTCATAAGTGAGTGGAGAATCTAAACCATAATAGCTATGGTATTTTAAGACATTATACCTTTGAGGAAGGGGAAGATGTTAGGAATGAATGAGAAAAGATCAACAAAGAAGCAATTTTCAAGAAAGTAGTTTAGGGCATTTCTTGGGAAACATCTGTATCAAGTCAATTAAGATGTGGCCAGAGACAATACAAGGAAAACACAGAAAGGACTCATTCACTGGACTCCGGTGTCTACTGGATAACTAGATAGTGTTTCGTAATTAAAAAAACAAACAACAACAAAAACAACAGAAAACAAAATGGAGCAGAAGCCAAGACGACTATGGGAAAGAGTTTGGATTCGGTTATAGTTAAAGATATACCTGAATTTAATGATTTCATGATATGACCAGTTGCTTCCCAAATGCACATGTTAAAAATTGTACATTTTAATTTTTATTAATTATTACCTGTTAATAATACCAAAGACTTCCTAAAGGCTGATACCAAGAATGGCTTAAAAGTAGCAAAGACACACATTTCTTAGGCAGTTGGGCTGGTGGGCTGGTGTCTGGAAAGTAGCAAGTGATGGAGGAATAGTGGGGGTTCTCTTCCTGCCTCCTGAAAGCCTCGCTTTGAAAAATGCTTTTGCTGTTGTTGGCTTTCTGCAAGCCAAAACCCAAGTATCAGAGTAAGCTTATCCCCAAGTATACCCAGGGTGAGTTCCTGTTCTTTCCCCATCCCTCTCCTTTTCCTTCCCTCCCCCTCCCCATTTTTCTGTGTGTGTCTTTGTCTTCTTCCGTTATCTTCTCCCCTCAATTTGCTAATCCATTTGTTCTTGATTTTTGTTAATTACCCTTGATGATGCTTTGGTGTTTGCAGTTGTGTGAAGTGTTTCGTGATATTGTTTTCAGGAGGTTGGGGAAGAAGGGAGAACTCATTGGCCTTTAAATTCTATTGAATTTAGCTGGAAGAACTCATGGGAGTATTCGATTTGGACACACTAGGAACGCCCTAAGAGACACGCCCCAATGTTCCACTCATAATAGGTCTTGGGTTTTAATTAGCTTTTCATTTGACTTGAAAACCACTAATTCCCACACAGTTTTCAGAATGCCTGGAAAACCCCTATCATTTTCCTGTCTCTCTGTGTCTTCTTCACATCCAGCCCACACTCTTTTCGCTCTCTGTTCGAAAGAGACTGGAGAGTGGAAGAGGGGGAAGAAATAAGGAAAAGGGAGAGGAGAGAGAACATATAATGCGTTGTTTGGGTTCTGTGATGGGCTCTCAGCCTTCACTGTCGTGAGGAGGCACAAAGCTTCACAGGAAGGATTCGAAATGCAGTAATGGGTGAGAAACAGAACACCCCCGCCGCCCACTTTGCTGTATGACCACGTAACACAGTCATTTCCTTTCCCTTTCACGAAACACCTCTGATGAGAAAAGTAATTACAAAAGGAATGCCATGTGAATTGACGAAAGCTTGCGTGGGGCCAAAAGTATAAAAATACAAAAAGACGGGAGGGAGGAGACAGACCCACACAGAGTGACAGTGAGTATTACACCTACAGCCAACTATTGTAAAAATCGGCCTTTGCAGTGAAGGGCTGATCTCCTAGTCCAAACATATTCAACACCCCAGTTGTAATCAGAGTTGAAGAAACAAGGACCTGTCCTTGTGACCAGCACGTACCTTTTCCCATCTGTTCTTCACCCAAATGCTACCATACTTCCTGTTTTGTCTTTAGGAGACCTTGGCTACCATAGGAATATAAACGGAGATGCCATTTCAGAAGTTTCTGAACCTTTTTTGCAGAATGTGTTTACTAATCTGGGTTAGTCGACACTTTTCTTTTATACAAGTCTTGCCTTTTTTTTTTTTTGGTTTGTGTGTGTGTGTGTGTGTGTGTGTGTGTGTGTGTGTGTTCATGTGAAATAGTAGGAGCTTTGCTCTGAGGTTTAAAAGGTTTACACCTGAAGTTGATGGGACCATTCATTCTACTGAACAGCTGAACAACTATTAACCTGTTAGCAAGACTAACAAGGATGTATAACAGAGTACTTGGCTGATAAGTAGAGGAATATACAGTGTGCATCTACTTGTGTGTGCATGTGTGCGTGCAGGCATGTGTGTGTGTGTGTGTGTGTTGTGCGCGCGCGTGTGCACTTGCACTTACGTGAAGCCATAATATTACTGGACTAATTCTTATATTAGCATAATTATCCTTCAATCCTTGGCCATATCTAATTTATAGCAGCCACATCTTATTTTGCTTTTTCATTTGTTTATTCAAGCCATAAGGTCTTAGTTTTAGTTTTGTCTCTTTTATTGTTATTTTGTGACAAGAACAACAGGAATGTATCACACCCAGTTCATTCAATATTGGGGATTGAACCCAAAGCTAGACAAGCACCATACCAACTAAGCCATATCATGACCATAGCAATGTTCTTAAAAGACATTTTGTATTTTGAGGATTTTCTTTCCCTGTCAGAACTCTTACAAAAAAATGAGTCACCTTGTCAGACACTGGAATCAAGAGGTAAAAAACAAGAGAGAAATTCTCAAGACAGGAGATTTCAGAAAGACAGTTACAAGGCAGTGTGCTTGATTTGTGCTGGTGGAGACTGGTAGAGAATGAAAAGATGGTCATGTGATCTGGGAACAAGGAGCTCAATGCAGTTTCCCAGGGGAAAGGAAGTCTACCCAAGCTTGTCTTGAAGCCAGAATTAAAAACATCAGAAAGTTATGTAGTAGTCCAAAAAGAAACAATATATAAATACCAATTTACTCTGATGCAAAATAGGGAGAGAATCAGTTATTCACTGCAGCTAGTTGGGTGAAATGTACAGTAAATGACTGATGAACAAGGACACTGAATAAGAGGAGGGGCTTAGGTAGCATTGATTTCTTCTTGGCTTGAAGGTTTAGAGTCTTTCTTGAAACTTCTGATGGCTTTTCAAGTTTCTTTCAACGGTAAGGGCAAACAAAAAAATAGTTTAAAGAAGAAAAGGAAAGGGAAGCTTTTCTAAACATCCAGGTTAGACAAAAATACAGGCTCAGCAGAGATGAAAGAAAGACAAAATAGTTGAGAGATGCTAAGGAAGAAGCCACAGATGCTCCCGGCTGGCTGAGTGATGAGGAACAGATGTCACGTGGGATCCGTAGACTGACCCGTTGTGTGGATAATGATGGCGTGTACGAAGAGAAGTGAAACAGATAGAGATGTTCACATAAGAGATGGACAGAGAGAACCGTAGAAAGATCAAAAAATAGTAAAATGAATAGCTAGCTAGAAAAGCGAAAACGGGGAGTCGGTAGGTCGTGTGTAACTGAGTCAGGAATGATTTTATTTATATTGTAGAGCCTAAATCAAGCTGACAGAAGGCTGGGATGTGAGTGAGTGAGAAGAGGAAGGCTCAGCAGGGGTAGACTGCTGTACTGCAGCGCTGTGACAAGAAGGAGACATACAGGACATTAGCCAGGGGAAGATTCAAGTGTTCGGGGTACACGGGATTGGTTTTGACTTCCTCTTCAGAGAGAACTTGGAAAACATCAAGGAAAGAAGGAGAGACGGATGGGAAAAAGTGAAGGTACAACAATCAGGTAAACCAAGGTTACGGTGAGCTTCACAGCATGGACCAGTAAGTAATTCTCCATATGAATATGGTAGGTTTCCAGGATGCCTTTGAAAACACATTGGATAGCTGGGGTTTTCACAGTAGCTTGATAGAGTTAAGACCTGCTGTCCACAGTGACCAAAGGAGTACGTTGTTCTGCAAAGGGAACATCATGAAAATGGATCTACATACCAGGTAGCTTTCAACTAACTCAATAAACAGGAGAGTGAGACACTTCTAAGTATTACCAAAGTCTAACATATATGTGTTTTTATATAAGCAAAAATTAGTTCTTATATAGCTTTAATAGAAACTAAAGTTTCCAAGGCTGCAACTAGAATATACATTTTTAAAAGGCTGTAGTATTTTTTTGGAATTTGCATTACTTTAGCATGATGTTTTCCCTGATATCTGAGTTGCAGTATTGAACACCTGTATCAGTCTACATTTGCATAGCATCCAGCGATTCCACATCACCTTGAGCATTTGCATACTCATTTGCATTCTAATATAGTCATGCCTAAGGATTTGGATGTTTATATACATGTTAATTCCCTTATTATTTTATAATTACAGCATTAAATTAAGATGTAATTAATGTGTCAAGACCAATGTCATAGTCTGTTTTGTGGTGCTATAATAGATTATTGAAGTCTGGGTAATTTCTAAGGAACAGGAATGGGGCATCTATATCATACACCATCTTCAGATGGCTCAGAAAACAGTTCAGAAGATGAGGCAGAAATACTGTAAGACTCTCAGGTGGGAGATGACTACAAGAAAACTGTTCTTTGGACAAAACACGGTAGTTGCACATACAAATTCACAGTGTTTGTGACAGCATGCTCATGATCTGTGTGAGCCCAACCTAGTCAACATCCTGGTGTGGAGAGTGGAGGTGAGCAGAGTCCCAACCCTCACTAAGAAGATGCTGGCTATTGATACATGCTGGAAGATGGAGAAATAAGATTCTTTAAAGGTATAGCCCCTGTAAGTCTACCTCATTCCAGTTGAAGGTCACACATTCAAAAGTATATGGGCAGCACAAACTGGACTTGATTGTTTTAAAAAATTCAAGACGCAAAATGGGGTAGGGAGGAAATGGAGATTGATCTTAGAAGACAAAAAGGGGGTGTCGAACATGGTCAAAGTACATTTTATGAAATTCTCAACATTCTGAAAGAAAACCCCAGAGATTCCCTTCTTGCTGTTGCAGAGATGAAGAAGCCCTCACTAAAGATCTCCACAGCACATGGGGTAAGATATCCTTGCCATTCCATACTAAGCAAAAGTGATAAGAGGGATGGAGAGGTGGCTCAGTGGTTAGGAACACTTACTGCTCTTTCAGAGAACCCGAGTTTGGTTCCCAGGACCCATGTCAGGAGTCTCACAACCGCATATAACTCCAGCTCTGGGGGAACTGACACCTTATTCTTGCCTCCTTGGGCACATGCAGTCACATGCGCATACCCACATACAGACACAGACACACACAGAGACACACAGACACACATGCATGTAAATAAAGATGAACCTAAAAAAGAAGGAAGGCAATTGAGAGAAGAAAGAAGAGGAATGAAACAGCAGGAGCTGAGGGAAACAGAAGGGGAGGGGAATAAAATCAACCTTTATTAGCAATCCATTTTCAATATAACTATGCCATTCCAAGTATTAAATGCCACACCTATAGTACATTAGATTTCTATCATGTCAGCTTTGGAACATACATTCAGATAGATTGTGTTTATTTCAACAGTAAAGGAGAAAAGAGGTTTTGTTATTATTATTATTATTATTGGTGGTGGTGGGTTTTTATTTGTTTGTTTTGCTTTGTTTTATTTAGATTATATTAAAGGCAGGCTTATTGGGAAGCTGTTCACTGAGCCCAAGGATGACTGAGGCCAGGGAAGTCACCACAGAGATGGGGGTATCAGCGAGAGGGAAGAGAACAGAAGAAAGGGCCTGCTTGCAGAGAGAGACAGGAAGAGACAGCTCCATAGTAAGCATTGTTTTTGTTGTTGTTGCTTTTTAATAGTCAAAGATTATTGGACCTGATCATGAGCAAAGATGGAAGCAAACAGCATTAGAAAGAGGGTGGTAAGGATGGGTGAGATGCAATAAGCAGAAGGAAGGGGGATGCAGAGTTTTGTTACTCTTTCTCATATTCTCTTAAATAGGTGTTTAAGATGTTTTTAAAGGAAGCTATATATCCTTGAGATTGTAAAATGAGTGAAGCGGGAACAGGAGTTCCACTGGCAGCTAGGCACTACCTATAGACCCTGAGAAGACTGTCAGTGCTGAAGGTCCCTCTGAGGTCCTAAACAGGATTTATCAAGAGCCTCAACCATGGCCACGCTGACCTTTGCTAGAACTGCTCATCAGGACCTCGTCTGTGGGAGCAGGGAAGGGGCACGGCTGCCCTAATCCAGGAGTGAAAATTTCATCAACAGGAGTAGCAAAAATAAATAAATAAAAGGCATCATTGTACGGTCATTACAGTTTAAGTAGTGAGTCATGATTAGGGTCAGAAAGTGACATCTAACAGTCTCATAAAAATCTCCTTTCCTTCGTATCTCAGGCAACACCAGGGCCCTCAGCAGTTAGTTCACCCCCTTCGTCTTAATATTCCAAGACCGACAACTTGCTTATTTATTCCCTACTGGTTTTGCTCACTGCTGGTAATCCTAAAGAGGGTCCCTGTGTTCTTGCATGGGATTGTTGGCATCCAACACTCGCCCAGCATTCTGCCTAAAGAAATTCTAAGGCAAGAGATGAGGTGCCAATGGAAGCCTCTAGTATAGAGAAGAGGAACATGGCACAAACCTATGCAGACACTGTGGAAATTAGTGTGGAGTTTGGAGATGTTTTTTCAAAAACCTGTAAATCCTGGTTGCAAACCCTGGTGGATCTAAGCATATGACATCGTTAACTTGACATCTTATCAACTTGGCACTCAAGGCAAGAGGGAACCTCAGCTAATGGATTTTCTCCAGTGTACAGGCTGACTGGCATGCCTCTTGGGATAATAGATACAGGAGGGTCCAGCTCACTGGAGGTACTCATCCTGGGCAAGTGAGATGGGGCTGTATAAGAAATGTGATGCTGGAAGACAGGAATCAGTATTCCTCCATAGTCTTTGATCCAGTTCCTGCTTTGCCCTCCTTTAATGATGAACTATTAACCTGTTAACCTAAATAAACCCTTTCCTCTTCAAGCTGATGTTGGCCAGTGTTTTATCACAGCAACAAAAAGCAAATTAGGGGAGAGACTGGCACCTGGAAAGGGTATTGCTGTGAAGGATCTGACATGTTATGTTTGTGGGACGATTGTAGAACTATTTGCAAGTTTGGTCTGGCAAAAAAAACATTGAGTGTTCAAAGCTTAACTACCTAGTGTGTGGTAGATTGGAAGGTATGGATACTGAGAGAATGCAAACAATAGAAACTTGTGGCTTGTGAAGTTTCAGAGGGAAGTTTGAGAGTCATTTAAAAACTCTATCACTAAGAAGCCATGGTCCAGATCCGGGACCCAAGCCTGAAAAATCACAGTAAGAAAAGAACGTGTTAAAGAATGTGTAAGCGTCTTTCATATGGTACTTGTTTTGAGGGCGTATGAGGTCATAGAGAATGGCTGAGACTTGGCACCGTGTGGTAGGATTAAAATCTTTCTGAATACAAACTCAGAATGGCCATCGGTGAAAGTGTAGCCCATGTAGTGGGCTGTTTGAAAGGGTCATGACTAGAACATGGGACTGGCACCATGTGGCAAGGTCAGAATTCCTGAAAATGACAGAAGAGGTCATTGGTAAAGATGCAGTCTCAGTTACAGTGGAGACCCTAGCACATTGGAGATGACAGTACTGTGGAATGTCCACCAAAGGCAAGTGCAGAGTAGCCTAGCCTGAGCCTATGAGACAAACCGCATGTCCTGTGGGTGGAAGGACTGGAAAGGAAGGGCTACCTAAGATCGCTGGAGTGAATAGGATCTAGATGAGTTCCAGATGGCAGACATTGAACTATTTACACTTTTAAATCTGGTTTTCTATTGATCTTATTGCGACGGTACATTGGTTCTTCCCTTTAGGAATGAAACAAATATCTGGCTTTTATTTATTTATTTTAAAGGAGCCCACAGTTGAAAGACTTTTGAGTTTTTGAACAGAACTTTGATTTTTACAGAATTATTAAGATTAAACAAAACGGCTGTCAATAAATACTGTCAGCATTGTGGGGAAAGAGGAACCCTGATTCACCTTTGGAGAGAATGAAAATTGGTGCAGCTACTCTGGAAATCAGTGCAGAAAAACCTCCAAAAACTAAAAATAAATCTATGACTCAGCTTCACTACTCCTTGGCATATGCCCGAAGTCTTGATATACTATTCTGTAAGTATGTGCTCGGCTTTGTTGATGGCTTAGGGATTCAATAGATAATAAGACTGTGGTCCATGTACACTATAGAATACTAGTCAGCTATAAAGAAAAATTAAATTGTGACATTTGTAGGTAAATGGGTGTGCCTAGAAAAGTATTTCATTGCAAGAGGAAATCCAGACTCAGAAAGGCAAGTGGACCATGTTCTCTCTCCTCTGCAGTACCTAGCTCCAGATTCTCAGGTGCAAGTATGTAAGATGCAGTAATCAGAGAAACCAGTTATGTACACCTGAATGCCATCCTTCATCCAAGAAGATTCTCTTCACAGCAGAGGGAGACCATCACTGCTCGGGCAGCTTGAGGAGGCAGGATACTGGAGTTTGACTGCCCTCACCCCACTCTGGCACCTGGCAGATATCTGGCTATCTGAGAAGCTGTGGGGACACCGCTCCAGGGTGAGAGAGCACAGTCTGAGGTCCCAGGGACAGCTGGACCTTGCTGGGAGAGGGGGTTCCCCAGGCCTGCAGGGTGGCCAGGGACCATCTGGTTCTCAGGCTCTTGGGCACCCAGGCACCCCGGGAAGCTGCAGAAGAGCTGAGAACTGAGTGAGGGCCCATGGGCTGGACTGGTCCATGGCCAAAGGGGAGAGGGAAAGAGCACTCCAGCTGAGTCCAGCAGGGATGAGAGTTCATGGCTCAGCTTGGCTGTTGCTGTGGCTGGGAATGCAGGGAGGTCTTCTGAGGGAGATTAGACCGCGGCTCTGTAGGAGAAGGCCTGTTCCATTGTTCCCCATGGCAGATCCCAATGAAAAGAGACAGTCCATGGTTTTAAAGCTTTTATTGTTGTGGTGGAAAGTACATGAGAAAACCATAGTTCGTTTTCTCAGGGCTGGCCTGAGGTTAAATACCTTTTGCAGGGAGGAGTGTCTGGAAAGGAAAGTTTAATGGGCTAAGCCCTTCTGGTCTTCAGGTACTTCATTAATACAAGATCTGTCTTGAGGCTACGTAGCTTGTGATCACATACTCTACCTGTGGAGGGGCTAGGGGTGTTGCCCTTATGTGACTGAAGAACATAAATCTATAGAGGGCTGCAGCCTCGTGTCAGGAGCCTGGAGTCTGGGAGCATGACAAAATGCCTGCCGAACCTCCCGGTCACCTGGGGTCCCTCAGGATCACCTGGGGTCACCGGGGTTTCCAGCCTGTGCTTGACCAGAAACCAGGCTGCCTTTCTAGGTCCTATAAGAGAAGAGCATGGAAAGATTATAAGAGCCAGAATGCCATTGCTGTGAAACTTACTGCATAAGCAAGACTGAAATAATGGCAATTTCAGTAGACATGCTGTGGATAGAGTAAGTTTTCATCGGGTACCATGTAGACAAAATTCTATAGGTAAATAATGAGTGTTGGAAGATGGGCAGAACTAGCCTCTCTCAGGGATGACCTCCCTTACGACTGCCCGATAGAAAGTTGTCAGCCATGAAGCTACAGCTACATGCACAGGCAACAAAAACAGACTTAGCAGGATGTGTGTGTGTGTGTGTGTGTGTGTGTGTGTGTGTGTGTGTGTGTGTATACACAGTACTAATAATACTGACCAAAGTAAAAGAAGGGCTAAGTGAAACAATTCTATTATAGTTTAAAATGTATTCTAAAACTTAGACTTTTAAAAATTTAAAGACTGGGATTTTGTACTATATTTTATATTATGATATTTACATAAAATCTTGGGGACAAGTTAAAAAAAAGGTTGTGGTTTAAAGTGATGAGCTTGTGTGTTGGGCTTGACAGGGGTGAGATGACATAGGAAGCTTCATTTGTCCATATGACACACTTGGAAAGAGGGTGTCTCAACTAAGACTTGGCGTTTATCAGATTGACCTCCTGTCATGTGTTCGAGTCATTGTCTCCATTGATAATTGATGTAGGATGGCCCAGTCCCTTTGTAGGCAATGTCATCCCTGGGCAGGTAAGCCTTGGCTACATAAGAAAGGTAAATAAACATGAGCCTGGCAGCAAGCTAATAAGCTGTAGTTCTCCATGCATCTCTGCTGCAGTTCCTGGATCTCGGCTCCTGACTTGAGTTTCTGCTTTGGCTTCTCTCAGAGAAAGACTGTAACTTGTAAGATGAAATAAGCCCTTTCTTCCACAAGCTGGACTCCAATGATGCTTTATGACAGCAAAAAATACAGACCTGAAAACTGTACAATAAAGATACCTCTAAGTCCATCGTCACTGGATCTCTACTTCATTATCCAAGTTAACAGAATCAATCTAGATGGCTAACAGGTTCATTGATAAAGCAGATGTGGCATGCATATAAAATGGAGTTTCATGTAGCCATAAGGAATAAAGTCATGTCACTTTCAGAAAACTGTATAAAAATGGAGATTCCTGGTTAAGAAAAATAAAGGCAAACTCAGTAAGTATTATATTTATTGCCAGTTCTGGGATATAATTATATATACCTATGATATTATATATCATATGTTTGAAATCTGATCACTAATCTAATTGCTGAAAAATTTTTTTCTTAAATAAAAAAAAGAGCCAATTTCAAGAAATATAAAGGACCTGGTTCTTCCATTGCTCTGCAGTCTATGAGTTAGGAGCTACTTAAACATTACTTCACAAACATCAGGAAATACAGGAGGACAGCTAATTAAGCAGGTTGTGAAGTTGCCATCCTCTAGGAAAGAAAGGAGAAAGGAAAAAGGAAGGAAGGAAGGAAGGAAGGAAGGAAGGAAGGAAGGAAGGAAGGAAGGGGAAGGGAGGAATAAAAGATGGAAGAAGGGAAGGCAGAAAGAAGGAAGGAAGAAGAAGGGAAGGAAGGAAGAAGGGAAGGAAGGAAGAAGGGATGGAGAGAAGGGAAGAAGAAAGGAAGGGGAACCAGGTTTCACAGGGCATAGCCTGGAAAGCACTAACTAGGCTAGGGATGGTATGCATCTCACTTGACTTATACAATAAAGAACAAATGATTCAATAATGATTATTCTGTATTTAACTTGAAACTAAGTAGAGCAAATGACATTAACTTCCTGACTAATGAATGTATCTATGACAGAGGTGAGTTACTTTGAATTTAACTGACTGCTGTCAATGTTTATGCAGAAAAAAGAGTGGCTTAGGAATTATATAGATGTGAGCTCACATTCTTGCCTTAGTACTATAAATGTACAGACTTGGGTGTCATCTAACTTTACACGATCTCTTCTCACACCCTGGTATGTCAACACAGTAGTAGTTGCTTAGCAGAGGTGCTTAGGGTACGATAGATAATATTCAAAAAAGTTGACTTCAATTCCTGGCTTACAGGGGTATCCAACAAGTGTTAACATTATTTACTGGATGCTAGAATAAGCTTTTTTCCTATAATGTTTAGTTTGTCATTTGGCTAATGCAGATGCTTGTTGTATATCTAATCTATAAATCTGTGTGTTGGGAGGAAATTAACCTCCTTTATTTAGTTCATTTACATCAAATTTCTCTAATTTCATTTAATATTTCTTGGGTGTACAGGGCAGTCAGTCTGTCTGCTTACTGTTTAACCATAGTTGTCACATATTCCATGAAAATCCTGGGGGAGGGGTGGAGCTGGAGAGGACACGGGATCAAGTGCCATGATTAGGGGCCCTTCATAAAGTAGATAATTGGGTTATAGCCTATAAATGACTGGTTATGACAATAACCAGTAATAAATGTTAATGAGACTGTATTCAGGGCAAAAAGCTCACTGGGACAAATGTCCTGGCTATAGGAATTTCTGCAGTCTGAAGGCACAGCCCTGCTGCTTGGTGGGGAACACAGGGAAGAATAGGGGTCATGTGCCAGCCCATTCAGCATCAAGCTTTGTAATGAAAGGGAGCCAAAGAGAAGCTCCACGGAGCTCACATTTCAAACACAAAGAGAGAGAAACCAGTAATTTTCAGTGAATGACTTTCACCATAACCTTACTTCCTAAACTGAAAGAAAGCTAATAATAGCAAGGAGACTTTTCCACTGGCTGGGGTTTTCACAGCGTAATTACAGCCCTGGATTATTAGAGGTATCATTGCAGTTGCTGGCTGCATAACACTGTCAAGCTGGAGCTCCTTATTACCTCCCACAGCAACCTCTTATTGCATGCAAAGTGCATATGAATTGTATCTGGCTAATCATATAGCTTCTATTTCTTCAAGACACAGTAGTAGTCACAAAAACTGAATAGCCCACTCACAAACTTTCAATTAAACCTTATTCTAGTCCAGTGAAATTTAAAAAAATTTTAGATTTATATGTACATCCTTGAACCCCCCTCTCTCTTTATATGTGTGTGTATATATATATATATACACACACACACACACATGTATCTCTTTGTCTCTTTGTCCATATATATGCATAAATATGTATATATGTATGCATACATATGCATATATGTATACATACCCAGACAAGATGTTTATACATAATCACTTTCTTACAAAGGAATGATCATGAAGTAAGGGAATACATGTTTCTCTCAGTCATTTCTAGGAAAGAGTTTGCCTCCATATTTCATATACAGTGAAAACAAAAATAGATTATTTCTGTTTTTTTACCTTGGTATCTATGTTCTCAGTACTTTCTCTGCAGGAGCCTGGGCACACCTACCTCTTTGTCTCTTTTACATAATCATTTTTCTGTTCCTTAATTGTCTTGTTTTGCATAATGTTTAATTTTAGGAAATACTTGAAAGAATACTAAGTGTGTCTAGATGTCTTAAAATCAATGCAGAAGTCCTCCCTTCCTGGCATAAAGTGAAGCGAGTGCCCTTACGTAGCATCTGGCCCCCTTTTGCATCTGACGTTTAGCACAGTTGTGGGTAGAGCTTCTCTCTCTCTCTCTTATACTTAAATGGTTTCTTCCTCTACAGCATCCTGCATCCTTTTTACCTTTGCCATTCTGTCCTGGCTCCAATAATGACTTCATCACACTTAGTTCACAGAGCCACCACCCTGCCACCCTCACCAGCCAATTTTCCTCTCCATTTAACCCTCAAATTGATGTCAAGCTGAATGTCTTCTGAAACAATTCAAGGTCTCTTCAGCCATTTACTCCCCTGACCAAGAGCTAAGGTTTCTCCCTGTCTGCATCAAGGAGTCAACAGAAGTGGGTAAATCCAGCCTGAGAATGGTGGGACCAGTTTCTACAGCCCTTACTACATTTGTTGTTGTTGTTGTTGTTGTTATTATTGTTGTTGTTGTTCAGAAACAGTTAGCAATTTCTCTCTCAAGACATAATAGAAACTACTGACATTTTATTCCCTCAAATTGCTTTCTCATCTCACAAAGCTAAATCACAACAAGACAAAGACTCAAGGAGTAAGCACATTTGTCATGAGTATAGATGACAAACATTGACACTTATGGATTTTTGGACCTGAAAAAATATAATCTCCCAATCTGCCATAGAACAATGCAAAGTCTCTTCAAGCAGAAACCACACTGCTGTAGTACATGAGGTAGGGGCCATTTATAGTGAACCCGGTGGGAAGTCTGATTGTCACCAAGTTTACCTCTTCACTCTTGGGCGACATTTTACACAGCTGGTGTGTTTGCTTCCTAGGGCTGTAATGAGACACCAAGAACTGGGAGGTTTAAAAAGTGACGCTCTGGCCTCTCCAGGTCTGTGTTCTAGAAATCTGAAATTAGGAAAGAAGTGTTCTTTTTGAGGCTCTACACAGAGCCTTCATCCAGCTTCTAGTTGTTCTCAGTGTTCTGTGGCATCCCTTAAATAGGACATGCATCGCTGTTATCTCCGATTTGGGATGAAGCATCTTTTTTCCTGTAATATCTATTTCTTCTTGTGGCAGTCTCTACTAAAGCCAACAAGTGTTTTCAAATGGTCCACACCACTCCAGTGGTAGAGCATGCCTTTAATTCCAGCACTGGGAAGGCAGAGGCAGGAATATTCCTGTGAGTTAGACGCCAGCCTGGTCTATGAATTCCAGACCAGACAAAGCTAAATAGTGTGACCCTGTCTCAAAAACAAAGTAAAACAAAAACAAAAGCAAAACAAAATAAGTAACTCCCTTACCAAAGCCCAAGCCAAGTATAGAATCACAATCACATTTTAGCATGTTGGGGTTAGGACTTCAACACATCTTTGGGGAGCTTGATTACGTGGTATCTCTTGAGATCAATTTAGCTTAGTGTTCCCCAGGTGTTCTTATGAGGGAAAAGCATTTCATCCTGAAAGGGAAGGGGCAGAGTCTTTATATTCCTGGGTTGGTTTTGTAACTGCTACAAGGAACACATGTCCTCATTACCCTTTGGTTTTTGTTGGAGTCTGCCATGTTTGTCAGCCAAGTGGCACACACTCCAAGCAGTGTCCTGGCAAAGGTTCTGTTTGCACTGGTAGAGTGAGGAGTCAGAGCTACGTGTGTATTATAAAAACATTTGCAAATCTGCTAGGAGCATGTATGACGTGCAGATCCAAGTGTTTCTTCTGTTAAGCCAGAAACAGTTTTATAGAAGTACCATAGAGGCAATGACTTCCCCAGCTGTAAACCTCTTTGAGGGGGATCCAAGTTTACAAGCAAGTGTGTGCTTCCTCTACCCATTCTTCATAGCCCATCGTCATTGGCCCAGGAGAGCATCATGGAGCATATGGTGCAAAGATAGCTTCAAGGGGAAAACTAGCATTGTATTTCTGGCTGGGGACTGTACCACAAGTGAATCTCTAGGACATTGGTAGGGCTGGCGTGGAAGAGCAAGGTCTGTCCTTGACTTTTTAGTAGGCTAGAAGGTGGGCAGGGCCAGAGTTAGCAGCTGAGAGGAGCTGGATTTCTGCCCAGGCCAGCTGCGCCTCTACTCCCTGGTGGCAATAGTTTGGGCACTCCTTTGACACAGCAAGGGTACCGAGGATGCCAAAAGCAAGACCAGAGAGGTAATTCTGGGTAGAACCACGGAAAGGCAAACTGTGTCAGGGGTGCTGGACTAAATATACCTCCCTTTGGGTATTTCTTGGTTCCACCAATTTTAGCAACTATTGCTCTGACTTGGCTAGCTCTCACAGTAGGGGATGGGGAAATGTTTCAGTGGGTAAAGCACTTGTCACACACATGGAAACACACACACACACACACACACACACACACACACACACACACACACAAAGTATGTAAGGGAGCCAAACAAAAATCTAAGACTTTCCCTTTATTATGTCAAAGGAAATATAAACATATATAAACACACACACACACACACACACACACACACACACACACACACACACACACACATCTCTATATATATAATTTAGTTTTAGGTATAATTAGATTTATAATATGACCCATGTGTCACAGAGGTAATGCCTTCTAGAAAGAATGATTATTCTGATGAGTTGAGGAGAGGAGATTGGTCAGAAAAGACCAAGATAGGTAAAATCAGAGCTCAAATGGCAGTTTTGTTTCAATCTGACCTTTCTTATGTCAACAAGTGAGTGGCTTCACTGTGACTTAAGTCCCCTTTGACTGGGTGTCATAACGTGCTTTTTTTTTTTTTTTTTTTTCAGGAGCCTATCTGGTTTCAATTCCATTCATGTAGCTGGCATGGAAAACTTTGTTCTGGTGTTTACTAGGGCAGATTTACAGAAGACCAATATAACCACAGGCCACAACTGTCAGAGAGGGACACAATCAGTTACCTTTAAAGCTTATTGGAGCCTTCTGGTCTGGGCCTGAGCACTGAGCAGATCCCGGGTGGCAGCTCTGCCCCCAATCTCACAGAATCCAGAGGAAGCAGGCCTCCCAGGAGCTCTAACCTAGGCAGGATCTTAGGTAAGAAGACAGCAACGCCTGCCCCAAACAGGGAGTAACTGGGACCCCCTAGGACCCAGGAAGTCACTCCTAGCCCAGAGCACTGGTTCCTTCCTGTATGCACCTAAGCACTGAGAATATCTTGGGCCCCAGATCTAACCCCAGTAGTAACACCCACCCCACACAGTTCTGGTACAACCAAAATAATAGGAAAGACAGGCTCCTGTCAGAGACAGGGCAGGTAGCACTAAAGAGATCCAGATGGTGAAAGGCAAGTGCAAGAACATAAGTATGAGCAACCCAGGGAACTTGGCATCATTAGAACCTAGTTCCCCCACACAAGAAAGTCCTGAATTCCCCATATCACTAGGAAAGCAAGATTCAGATTTAAAATCATTTCTAATAATGATGATAGAGGACTTTAAGAAGGACATAAATAACACTCTCGAAGAATTTGAGGACAACACAGAGAAACAGATAGAAGCCCTTAAAGAGGAAACACAAAAATCCCTTAAAGAATTACAAGAGAACACAACCAAACAGGTGAAGGAATTGAACAAAACCATCCAGGACATAAAAATGGAAGTAGAAACAATAAAGAAATCACAAAGGGAGAGGAGACTACCCTGGAGATAGAAAACCTAGGAAAAAATCAGGAGTCATAGACATAAGCATCACCAACAGAATACAAGAAGAGACAGAAGAGAGAATCTCAGGTGCAGAAGATACCATAGAAAATATTGACACAACTGTCAAAGAAAATGCAAAATGAAAAAAGTTAACACAAAATATCCAGGAAATCCAGGATACAATGAGAAGACCAAACCTAAGGATAATAGATATAAGGTATAGATGAGAGTGAAGATTCCCAACTTAAAGGGCCAATAAATATCTTCAACAAAATTATAGAAGAAAACTTCCCTAATCTAAAGAACAAGATGCCCATAAACATACAAGAAGCCTATAGAACACCAAATAGACTAGACCAGAAAAGAAATACCTCCTGTCACATAATAATCAAAACACCAAGTGCACAAAACAAAGAAAGAATATTAAATGCAGTAAGGGAGAAAGGCCAAGTAACATAATAAAGGCAGACCTATCAGAATTATACCAAGTTTCTCACCAGATACTATAAAAGCTAGAAGATGCTGGACTGATATCATACAGACCCTAAGAGAACACAAATGCCAGCCCAGGCTACTATACCCAGCAAAACTCTCAATTACCATAGATGAAGAAACAAAGATATTCTCCGACAAAATCAAATTTACACAATATCTTTCCACAAACCCAGCATTACAAAGGATAATAGCGGGAAAGCTCCAATACAAGGAAGGAAATTACACCCTAGAAAGAGCAAGAAAATAATCCTCTTCCAACAAATCCAAAAGAAGATAGCCACACAAAGATAATTCCACCTCTAATAACAAAAATAACAGGAAGCAACAATCACTGTTCCTTAATATCTCTTAACATCAATGGACTTAATTCCCCAATTAAAAGATATAGGCTAATAGACTGAACACTTAAACAGGACCCAGCAGTTTGCTGCATACAGGAAACCGACCTCAGTAATAAAGACAGACTCTACCTTAGAGTAAAAGGCTGGAAAACAAATTTTCAAGCAAATGGGCCCAAGAAACAAGTTGGAGTAGCCATTCTAAAATCTTCAACCTGAGACACAAAGGGAGGGACTTTGGCTCCACCTGTATAGGTAGTTGAGGGTGACCTTGCCAGGCATCAGTGGAAGTGGACAGCCTTGGTGCCTGAAAGTTTGGATTTCCTAGTATTGGGAAATTTCAAGAGCAGGGAAGTGAGAATGGGAAGATGGTGGGAGCATACCATCATAGTAATTGGAGGAGGGGGGATGGAGTAAGGGGTTAGGCATCAGTGGAAGTGAAGGGTCTTGCTGCCTGAAAGTTTGGATTCCCTAGTGTTGGGGAATTTGAGAGCAGGGAGGCAGAAATGGGAGGATGGTGGGAGCACACCTTCATAGAAACTCCTAGAATTATATGGATTAGACATGACAGAGGCAGGCCGCCAGAAGACTAGATTCCAGAATTCAAACAAACAATTATCTTGATACTAAAATTTGTTTTGAGAATTGTATATTGCAGAATACACAGCCTTGGTGTATCTACTCATCAAGCAAGCTGAGCAGACCTGCTTGAACCTCTGATGTCCTGGAATTCCAGTTAGATGCAGTGAAGACACAGCATCAGAGGCTTATCAATTTACTCTTCCCCCTGCCCCTCTTCTAATATCTCAATGCCCATAATCAGCTTGAAGAAGTTAATGAAGAGTCAGTGCCCCTATTCCCTGGGTTTGGGGACTGAGGTGGTTAATATTGGGCTGTCTTTCTAGGGAAAAGTAGTGGTTTTGTTGGAACAGAGAGGATTAGCTAGGATTTATGGCATAGCCATAACCTATTGGTAGAAATAAGTATATTTGTTATTAAGATAAAGTTATAATTTCTTAAATGATACCAAATTTACTTTGATTTCAAATTTAAGGTTTTCATTTATATGAGTTTCTTATTGATATAAAAGTGAGATTAATATTGTTACTCTCATAGGCATTGTGCCTGTATAACACATTTAGGAATACAAGGCTTAGACCCAGTCCTTCTTTAACATTTTTAACTTATTTGAGATGGTTAGCCTGTGAGTTAAGGGCCTATTGCAAATTCATGGCTTTGAGTTTATTATTAGGGTGTTTTCTATATTTTATTTAAAAATAGCTGAGAGGAGTTAATAGACAACAGTCCAGATTGCCTTACATGGATAGTTGGATTTCAAAATGTCAGAAGTCCACAGAATTGACATTACAAACATTTCTGTATTAATGTTCATTTTGACTAGAGACCTGTCTGCTCGTGACAGCTTCCTGTCTTGGATTCTAAGAAGAAATTGAGCATCTTTGTAGTTACTCCAGTTGTGGTGAGACAGCCACTAGGCAAGAATTGCCTCTTTTCATCTACAAATTACTTTCCAGAAAAGGACACACTTGCGGAATAGTTGACTGTTTATATCTGCCAAGACAGAGTAATCAGCCCTTAATAATTCTGCATTACTATGTCTGTCAGATGATCCTGGGCCAGAAGGCTGAAGATCGAATGCTCCAACATTTTGTAGTATAGGGACTGTCCAGGTATTCAGCAGTCTCTATAAATTGGCTAAGTTTTAGAAGCTATGCTTTGTGCTTCCCATAATTTCAGTTAATTCAGTCATTCTGTATTTTCGGTGGGGTTGAAGACTTATACTCTCATAGCCAATCCCAACTATTTACTTTGAGAGAAAAGATTTGAGAGGATGGTTTTCAGCTGACATTCATTCTAAAGCCAAGAAAAAAGCCAGGTTCAGAACTAAGTCTTTTAGTTAGGAGAGATGACAGAGGTTCTAGTTAGTCAACAAAATGATGGACTGGGTATTAGGTCTATCTCGTACCTTACTGACACAAATTGGTGTAGTTATGCTCTAATTGTATTTTGAGAGAAAAGTTTTATTTTAACAGGAAGGGTGATATGTAGGAGGAGCTAAGGTGGGAGGAGTACGGAGAGAAAGAAGAGTATGAAGAGGAGGAGGAGAAGGAGAGGAGGAGCTAGGTGACAAAGGAGAGAGAGAAAGAGAGAGAGGGTGGGGGGGAAATGGAGGCAGATGTTTGTGTGTCTCAGCCAGTCAAAGATAGTTGATATATCTAGGTTGGATATTGGGTTACACTTCTGATGGGCATCTTTCTATTGAGCATTACTAAACTTATAAAGCCTTTGATTAACATTAAAAAATATTGTATAAAAGCAAAAAGGAAAAGGGGGCATGGGATAGGGGTTTTCTAGGGAGGGGAAATGGAGAAAGGGGATGGCATCTGAAATGTAAATAAAATATCCAATAAAAAAATAAATAACAAACAAAACAAAACAAACAAACAAAAGAGCACTGACTGCTCTTCTAGAGGTCCTGAGTTCAATTCCCAGCAACCATATGTTGGCTCACAACCATCTGTAATGGGATCTGATGCCCTTTTCTGGTGTGTCTGTAGACAGTGATAGTGTACTTGTATACTAAAATAAATAAATCTTTTAAAAAAAATAAAGCTTATTGGAGTGTTATTAACCAAGTTCTTTCTTTTGTTTTAAAAGATCTTATTTGTCTATGAGTACACTGGTGTGTCAGACACACCAGAAAAAGGCATCAGATCCCATTACAGATGGTTGTGAGCCACCATGTGGTTACTGAGAATTGAACTCAGGTCCTCTGGAAGAGCAGTCAGTGCTCTTAACTGTAAGGCGCTCTAGGAACCTCAGCGCCTTACACTTAACCACTGAACCATCTCTCCAGCTCCCAAATAAGGTGATTTTCATATCACAGAATATGTTGTTTCTAAATCCCAAAGGACATAAAACCAACAGTAAATGTATTAAATAATCTCCCTTAAAATCTTAAATAAAACAGCAAATTGAGAGGCAGAAAAGCTTTTGCCACAAAACTGCGAAGTATTTGAAAGCTGATCTTCAGGAACCATCTCCTAGCTGGATTCCTTGGGCTCCTCCTTTCCCAACTCATGTTGTTTACTAACCCAGGTGTTTGGCTCTGTTCTTTCATAGTCAATGCAGCTGTCTAGAAGTTAATCTCTAGGAGTCTGCCTGTACACTCATCAGAACAAAGGCTTTGGGGTAGTGGGGGAATGAGTGAGCTGGGTAAAGCGGAAGTGGAATGGATGACAGAGAACTCTGTAGTCATGAGCATGAAGCACCACCCCCTCCAAAACTGCCTCAATGTTTGAAAGCTCAACATATAACTGTGACGTCATAACTCCCCAGTGTGGAGGTTTATCTTACTCTCATATGTTCATGCAGAGTGTGGTGCTCAGAAAAACAGGATTCAAAATGTGACACCCTGGCATGCTCAACTGGAGGTCTATCCTTACAAGACATATCTATCTGGCCTAGTTGTAACTTCAATGCAGAGGGCTTTCTCCCTTCTCCTGGGTGCTTCAGTTCATGGAAGCATCTAGAAGGAAGAAATGGATGGACTGGGGAAGAGCAGGAAGCAAAGGTGTGGGTGTTCAAGTTTTCAAACAGAGAACCAAAGTCTTCAACTTTCCAAAGTACAAGGAGAAACTGCGCTGGAGTTGTTCTCATTCCTTGGACCACATCTCTCAAGGAGGAACGCAACTGCCTTCAAACCTTCTTACTGGAATCTCATTGATCAAGGTAATACTCATATCCCAGAGTAAGAATGTAATCATCAGATACCATACCTGGAGTTGAGAGCAAATGTCTCAGGCTGTTGCAAAATCTGGTGTCACTCATTTGCTCCAGCATTAATATTTCTGTAATGCTTCCTACAGCTCTTCTGTTTTTTAACCTATCACAAAGGCAGTATTGAACTTTAAACATCTGGTCCTTTCTCTGAGTCTTGTATTTTATATGGCTCCCTTGTACACTAAAGAATCTTTACTGCATGTAAGAATAAATCAGTGAATTTATTCTGCTTTTCTTTTGTTATCCTGTCTGTATTAATCAGGGTTCTCTAGAGTTAAAGTTATGGATGTCTCTGTATATTAAGAGAATTTGTTGTGATGACTTACTATCTGTAGTTCCAGCAGTGATTATCTGTAAATGGGAAACCCAAGAATCTAGCAGTTACTCAGTTCCACGAGGCTAGTTGTTTCAGCTGGTCTTCTGTAGAAGTAGATTCCAACAGATGTGCTAACAAGTAAATGCAAGCAGGCAGAGAAATGCAAATCTTCATTCTTCCAATGTCCTTATGTATGTCTCCAGCAAAAGGTGTGGCCCATGTTAAACGCCTGAATCTGGGACTTGTTTTGTCCCAGGTTGACCTTGAATTTGGAGATCTCCTTGCCTTAAAGACTCTTGGGATTAAAGGCATGTATTACCTTGCCTGGGCCTAAGCTTTTCATGGCCACTATGCCTCAAGATCTCTATGCCAACATCCAGGTCAGAAATCTGTATCTTCCAGCCTCACGATCTGGATCACAGATGGGCTCTCCAATTCTGGATTGAAGTTCATTCCAGATATAGTCAAGTTGACAACAAGGAACAGCCATTACACTGTCTTTTTGTTGCATAGGTATTGCCTAGGACCCTTCCTGATTCTGTATCTACACTTGCAAGGTGAGGAAGCTTTGTCCTCTGGTATAAGTGGTTGGAGAGAAAAGCTGGGCAAGGGATGAGGTTTTGCGCCTTGCTCTTTTTGTAGTAGTTATTTATATCTTTATCCTTTCATTTTGATTTTAGACATCCAAGTTTGCCATTCTATCCTAGTGACAAGATGCCTATAGACAATTTTATCACAATCCACTGATTAATATTATCATTTAGAATGTCCAGACCCTTTATTACCTCAAGAAATCATTTCTAAAAGATGCTAACCCTGAAGTCAGGTGCCACAAACTAGAGCAAAGGCCTTTTTATCTGGATGGCTGGTAACATGGGATACCTGTACTCACTGTCTCTGAAATGTCAGATCAGCTATGGCCACAGATCTTTCCAGGCTTCTGGGACCACCTCAGAGATTTCCTACATATTCCTCCACGCAGGTAATCACAAGCTGGATACTCAACGTTCACACCTCCTATGAGTTTGCTCATAGCACTGTGGCTAGGTCTCCAGATAGCTGACTAGTGAAGGTCTACCCTCACTAGCTGTGCCCCATATCCCCCCCCCAAAAAAAACCAACAACAAAAACAAAAATCAAAAAAAAAAAAACCAGCACCACAAACAACAAAAAAACCAAACACCAAACTCTCCAAAAATCCACCCCTCACCCTATTCCCCCAGTAGCATCAAAGACACAAAACAAGGATTTGGGACATGATTACTACCTTACTCAGGATAATTGTTTCCTGTTCCACTAATTTGCCTGATAATTTCATAATTGTAGTTTTCTTAACAGCTGAATAATATTTCATCATATAAGTATACCACATTTTCATTAGCTACTCACCAATTAATGGACATTTAGATTGTTTCCATGTCCTGGCTATTGTGAATACAGCAGCAACGAACATGGATGAACACAGATTTCTATAGTAAGATATAGAGTTCTTTGGGTATTATAGCACATTATGTTTACAAAGATTTGTGGTAGTCACATCACATACATAATAATTCTCTAAATTACATAGACCTGGGCACAAAGAATCCAGTTGGTCAGTTTTAGATCATATCAATAGTGATAAAGTGAAACATGGTCTTTCCATAATCAATTCTGAAAGTAAAGAGAAGGTATATAGTTGGACAGATGGATGGATGGATGAACAGATGGACAGATAGATGCAGATGTATATATATGATAAAATATGTAAGATATTAGATATATATAATATATTATATAAATCTACAAGTAGCAAGTGGTCTGCTATGCCAAGATTGAAAATAAAAAAATCTCATTTAGATATAGTCATGCTACCCTGTGAAAAATTCCTAGATTTCATTCTACCATCAAAGAGGATTCATGTTAACTATTTTCTAGAGAACCTGCACGGTATAATATGGCAGGCTTATCCCAAAAACAATCAGAATAGGAAAGACATAGGATCTTTGATGGATGAACTTGAGAGTCACCTCTGACAGAGGTAGCATGTTTGGGATAATAGATTTTGATCATAAATATGTTAATGTCTTTTAAAATTCAGGTTTGTCTAAAAGGATATGTGGATTTGTTTGTATTTTTATTTGAGTGTGTGTGTGCATATGTGCATGTGTTATGACATGTGAGTGGGCATCTGTCTGTGGAGGCCATACGAAGGCAACTGATTCTAGAGACAGAGTTACAGGCAGTTGTGACCAGCTATCATGGGTACTGGGAACTTTCTAGAAGAGCAGCAAGTGGCCCTAACTGCTAAGCAGATCAACACGTCATAAGCCAGCTGGGCAGCCACCACAAGGTTTTCTTTATGGATTTGACACTTAGCACATGGTTCATGTAATAGATATTTTAAACTAGGACAACTTAGAAAAGGTTCCTTGATGTCTTGTTCAGGTTAGGCCCTGGTTATTCCTCCCAGCCCCATGCTCCTAGAAATAAGACTCAGATTCAAAATATATTTACAAACACTTTGGCCATACAGCTAAGCTCTTCTCTGACTAGAGATAACTTAAAATATATCATATATTCTAGCCTACACTCTGTCACATGGCTGGTTACCTGTGCTCAGAAACCATGTGTTTGTCTTGTCACGTCTTTCTGGCAGATCTCCCACCTCCTTCTCTCCCAGAATTCTCTTTCCTCTCAATGTCCTACCTTTTATTTCCTGCTTAAGCCATAGGCCTTAGGCTTTTTATTTTTTCTTTTATTACTACTAATTATTCCATTCCTTTACATCTCAAATGACATCCCACTTCCCAGTTACACCTCCACCAACCCTCATCCTACATCTGCCCTCCCCTCCCTTTTACCTGTATGAGAGTGCTCCCCCCACCCACCCACACTATCCCACCCCATTGCTCCAGCATCCCCTACTCTGGGGCATCAAACTTCCTTAGGACCAAGGGCCTCCCCTCCCATTGCTGCTGGGCAAGGCCATCCTCTGCTACTATGTATCTGGAGCCAAAGAACCCTTTAGGTACACTTCTTGCTTGGTGGTCTAGTCGCTAACCAACCAGTAGAAAAAAAAAGACAGCATTTTCAACAAATGGTGCTGGTTCAATTGGCAGTCTGCATGTAGAAGAATGCAAATTGATCCATACCTGTCTCCTTGCACAAAGCGCAATTCCAAGTGGATCAAGGACCTCCACATAAAACCAGATACACTGAATCTAATAGAAGAGAAGGTGGGGAAGAACCTCAAATACTTGGGCACAGGGAAAAACTTTCTGAACAGAACATCAATGGCTTATGCTTTAAGAGCAACAATTGACAAATGGGACCTCATAAAATTGAAAAGCTTCTGAAAAGCAAGGGACATTCAATAGGACAAACCAGCAACCCACAGATTGAGAAAAGATCTTTACCAATCCTACATCTGATAGAGGGCCAATATCCAAAATATACAAAGAATTCAAGAAGACAGACTCCAGAGAACCAAATAACCCTATTAAAAAGTGGAGTACAGAGCTAAATAGAGATTTCACAACCAAGGAATCTTGAATGGCTGAGAAACACTTAAAGAAATGTTCAACATCCTTAGTCATCAGGGAAATGCAAATCAAAATGACCCTGAGATTCCATCTCACACCAGTCAGAATGGTTAAGATCAAAAACTCAGGTGACAGTAGATGTTGGCAAGGATGTGGAGAAAGAAACACTTCTCAATTGTTGGTGGGATTGCAAGCTGGTACAACCACTCTAGAAATCAACCTAGCAGTTTTTCAGAAAATTGGACATAGTATTACTTGAGGACCCAACCATACCACTCCTGGATATATACCCAGAAGATGCTCCAATATATAACAAGGACAAATGCTCAACTATGTTCATAGCAGCCTTATTTATAATAGTCAGAAGCTGGAAATTATCCAGATGTCCTTCCTTCAACAGAGGAATGGATACAAAAAATGTGGTACATATATACACAATGGAGTACTACACAGTGATCAAACATAATGACTTCATGAAATTCACAGACAAATGGATGGAACTCTGAAAATGAGGCAACCCAGTCACATCAGAACACACCTGGTATGTACTCATTAATAAGTGGATACTAACCCAAAGGGCATAAGCTTATTAAGGTGATTTCCACACAAAATGTTCTCTACAATGTCTGACTCAAAACAAGGAGACTAGAAGACTAAAGCAAGACACAACTTCAGCTCAAATAAATTTGGATACTCTCTGAACTCTACTTCCAACTGTCACGTCTTAAGCCCCAAATTGTAATGCCTCAATTATCTGAGTAATACCAATGCCTTGAGTTTGCTGATCAGATAACAAGGAACCTCAGGATAACGATAAAAACATTGTTTTGATTATATATCAATCAAATCTCAATCAAATGATAAAAACATTTGACTATAAAATGATTAACACAGAGTGTTCTGGCAACATGAAAGTGTTAGTTTGCTAGGTTGAAGGAAGACATTAACAATTATATTCTGGAAAAAATCTATGACTGTGTAGATCTATTTGTATCTTGCCCTTAACTTTGTCTAGAAAAGTGTGTCATGGCCTGTCCTTGTTCTATGTCTGGCTAGTATCGTGGGTCCCTGACCATCTCCATTACAAGCTGGTTACATACCATCACAAACCAGTAAACATCCATTTACTCTGGAAGTTGCCAGCCTTGGTCCAGAGAGGCAAAGGCGGTTTACCTCAGCTATCCTTAATACTTCCTGAATCAAAATCTCAGATTTACTTTTGACTTCATTAATAATGAAAAGAGAAAGTGAAGCTATCTGCTGTGGAATTCGATGACGCTAATGAGGTTATTTTTGCCTTTCAGGATTTCTTATTCCCCTGCCATTCAGGAAAGCTATTAGATAACACCAGAATATGTCAATGTAACCCTCTTCCCTGTCTTCTGATCTTAGATATGAGCAGTTTGAAGTGCTTCCCAAGGCCTAGAGCAAGAAGCCAAGTTTCCAGTCATTTACTAAGAAGCATATGACTGAGTAATGGAGGAGGGAAAAAGCTGAAGTGTCTGGAGGTGCCAAAGGAAGCTAGCAGAAAAACTCTAGGATCCTGTGTGGGATCTAGCTTAGTAGCTCAGGTCTAGAACCCCATGACTCAAAATATCACTTGTCAAGAAATTGCTACCCACCATCTTGCATGTTTAATCCATCCCTAAATTCACAATTTAAAGATGAACTATCCCTTAAAAATCAGTATAGAAAACAGACGGGAGAGCTGATGGAAACCAGGTGGTAGAAGGGTCTGGCATTTGAAAAATGCTTTGATAAAACTGGTCAGACTATCTCAGAGAATCAAAATAGGACCCCCCCCCCCAACATTAGGTGCCTTGTCAGCATGCTCAGGGCATTCACCTTAGCCTGGGAAATGTTAACATTTACTTTCTGACAAAGGACGGTATTCCGTGAGGGCACATGAGTGACGTCTGTTTTAGCACTGTTATTCTAAGTTTTGTTACATTGGCCCACATTTAATGTGGCCAGAACCACAAATGTTTATTAATGACATCTGGTTTAACTAGGGGATAAAGGCATGCAACAGCAGAACTCAATGTTCTCATATACTTTTAATTTTCCTCTCCAAGGCCACGAAAGGCGTTTTTGTATGTTCACACTCGCATGATACAGAAGAAATGGGCTGCTTCTCCATTCAGGCATCTGCATATTTCATAGTCAGTACCCTAGGTCTTTTCATCTAGGAGTGGGATCCTTATTAGCATGGGAAAAAAGACTATTCCTTGTATAGGATGTCTTTTCTTACAATGAATAATTTTAGGCTTTCTGTCTACCTACCCTGTATACAATTCTAGATGCCCCCTGTGGGAAGTAACAGAGTGTGTGTGTGTGTGTGTGTGTGTGTGTGTGTGTGTGTGTGAAGTCATTGAGTGCCAAAAACACAAACTTCTGAAGATCAAGATGTTCACTACAAAGAGTAAGAGTTAGGGTTGGTAAGATGGCTCAGTGGGTAGAGGCACTTTTACACGAGTCCAATGCCCTGAGCTCAATTTCTAGATCCCACAAGATTGTGATAGATAAGCAAGTTTTAAGGGTTGTCTTCTTACCTCTACACATGTGTCTACACAATACACAATAAATAAACAAAATGAAACATAATTTTAAGAGGGAACACCTCACGACTCAGAATCAGGCATTGCTAAGAAAGAATCATTAGAAATACAGGTGTTTTATGCCACACAGTTTCCCAACTAGCTTCTCATTTGGGCCCTCAGAGGAAGAAAAGACCCAGAGAAGATGAGTGGAAAGGATATACATCTTTGGTAAAAAAAAAAAAAATGTGTGTCAATCTCCTGGCTCCACAAGTCTTCTGATATCCTGTCGTGTTCTCTGCTCCTGGATTTCAAAGATTGCTTGAGCCTTTATTTAGAATTTCCTTCCTGTATTTTGCTCTTTTGACTTAAGCTTGCTTAAGTTGTTGCAGTTATTTTCGAACAGAACTTCTTGACTCAGAGCTCAGACTTGAAAGGATAATTAACAATGCATGATGTTCATAAAACAAACCATAAACACAGCAAGGTCGCTGAGGAGATGTCTAACATATGGTGACCAGGTTGGCTTAGGAGGCCTGGTTACCATCCCCTGCTTCCTGTCACGTGCACCAATCTCATTTTGACAATAAACATACTGTCACCGAAGCCAGAAGACTGAAGGTCTTCATTAAGAAAGTTGTGTTATACAGAAGTGGAAATTCCATATACAATACAACAGGAAATGCTTTTCCCACAGAATCTCTTATGGCTCTGCTCTGAGAATACAGTTTGAAGGGCTTCTCTTCACCCCAGTGCTCGAACTGCTGAGTAAAAGAAGAAAGAAGTAATAGCAACTTATTATGCTTTCTTCACCAGAAAGCTCAAACATTCAAATGTGTTATGGGGAAGTACAAGCAACAACTAAATCTGGTTTGGCAGAGGGGCCAGTGTTTAGGCTCTGTAACCAACCTATCAAGAACGACGTCCTCTAATCAAAGCGCTTGGTTGACTCGCCCACCTCAATTCCTTTTCTGTTGCAAGAGGAACGAAACAACAAGATGAACTACAGTGATCTCCAAGACTGAGACACACAGTGAGGAGGTCTATTGGAAAATCCCAGGACCACAAAGAGACCACATTTGAACAAAGCTCACTCTACCCTGGTAGCAGCTCAGCCTGTGGGAGACTGAATGTCATTATTTGCAATGTTCCGGCTCACAGACCCAGACATCAGTTCCTGCACCGTCCAAATGGAGCTCGTTGTATTTTTCTACTTGGGGTGTCTGAGACACCTTCACATAGTGACCAAACTGAGACCACTCGCTGAAGAGGCTCCCTGTAGAGCAGTGCTTCTCAACCTTCCTAATGCTTCTACACTTTAATACAGTTCCTCATTGTACTAAGTGACGCCCACTCATAGAGAGACTATCTCATATATTGTATGGATGCATCACCTGCCAATTAAAAAAAAAAAACCCTATGGCTTATAGGAAAGGATAGAATAGAAGGTGGGACATCTGGCAGGCAGAGAGAATTCTAACAGAGAGCCAGGCTCGGGAAGAGTTGATGGGGAAGATGTGAGGAGGACAGAGGCACAGTACTGTAGGGAGCCGACTTTAAGCAGAAAGTGGCTAGAAAGCAGCTATCATCTTTGCAGCCATCTGGAACCATTTACCTTGATAGAGACTTGGTTTTTCAGCAGCCTACAACAGCTGAGCACACTCTAACAAATATATTGTTTATCCCACATAGCTTGTTTTGCTGTTAGTGACCCCAGCTGCATAGTGCACGTGGTAAAATGTTTTCACCTGTGTTCTCCTGCGTGTGCTTATAAATACCCAGGATTTCCTTGTAAGAATATATACAGTTAAGAATGAATGAGAATCAATAGGAGTTAAGGATATATATATATATATATATATACAGTCAATAGAGTTAAGATATATATACAGAATAGAGTTTAGAGGAATATGAGTGAAAAGGACAATATGCGTTAGTAGAGGAGTCAGAAACAATAAAGGAGACTTGAGACTTGACTTGACCTCCAGCTTGTCCCCATTCTTCGCGACCCTGACCCCTTGACAGCAGCTATATGACCTAGGTATTTGTAAATATATTTTGAGTCTGAATTATTATTCTGGGATTTTGAGGATGGGAGGAAAAACAGCATCCAACCATAAACTTATTTTTCTACTGGTATGAATGGTAACGTAAATATTTGTGTTTTCCAGTGGTCTAAGATGACCCTGTGAAAAGACAGTCAGTTCAATCCCAAAAAAGGTCGTGATCCACAGGTTGAGAATCACAGTTGTAAACCCTAAGACTTACTGTCTAGAGGGCTGGGGAAAAACTGTAGAGCTTACTTCCAAGACTGGTGTAGCTGGTGTGAGCCATCTTATTTCTTTTCATTATTTTAATAAAAACTGCTATCCAAACAAAGAAGAAGCAATAAAAATGACTGGAGAGGACAAATGTGATGATTAGGATTATAATAATTTTTTCCCACCTGAAAGGAATAGACTAGGAAAAAACTATGGCATAAGTTTCATACCATAGCAACCTGCTAAAGCCATTGTTTTCTTCTTCCCTCCCTCCCTCCTTTCCTTCCTTCTTTCCTTCCTTCCTTCTTTCCTTCCTCCCTCCCTTCCTTCCTTTATGCCCATTGTCCTTGATCACAGCCCTTGGGCTACTGAAGAGTAGCTTTCTTTCAGGCAGGTGGTCAGAGGTGTGTTACGAAATGCTACTCACACCTTTGCACATTTGGCCCCCAGCAGTAGCTTTTCTACTGCTAGGACTTCTCCTGAGACTATTTCTGGGCAGGGTAGATACAGTTTGCCCATAGAAAATATTTAAAAACAGGCTTGAACGTTAACCAAGTCAAAAGCAAGGCTACATTGTGTCCTCAGGGGAATCCACTGTTTCTCCTCTTTTCTCATTATTAGGCCTCCTGGTTGCTTTACCCACTGGGCACAGAAGAGCAGCCAATGCGCAATATGGAAACGTTGATATGAAATGCATGAACTGACACATTCTAAAGCGCTAATACTGTACATATGGGTTGATTTCAAATATAAATTTCATCAGATAAGAGTCTGATTTAAGTCTAACAATTATGGGACAATATCAAGCTAAAGGTGGAATTTAAATCTAAAACAAATCTCCCTTTTATGAGTTAAAGTTCCAAAGTACAAAATTCTCATGTAAACATCCCCTAACAAATTTCTTATTCTTCGAAGCTTCAGTGAAACCCTAGTGCTTTCTGAACGCCGTTGCAAAGACAGAGGACCAGTTTTGAGGGCTGTCCCTTTGGGATGCTGTGCAGTCAGTTTTAATTATCCAGAGTTTGTGACCTGGAAGCTCAAATTCATTTGGAGACATATTTGAGATGAAATTCATTTACATATGCCTTCTTCTCTCTGGAACTTTCTTTTGAAATGTTACTACATTCCCAAAGAGTTCAGATGCAGCCCTAGCCTCTGTTTAGGAGTATCTTCCTTTCTCTGAGGGTAATCTACCTTTCACTTCTACTTCCTCTGTAAGCCCTGTGATCCTTTCCTCTCTCTCTGATTCCCCCTCTTGTCCTGTGTTGAGGTGTCCACCGTCCTAGGGACTTAAGAGACTAAATTGTGATGCTACCGGGTGTGTTTCCAGACACATACTGCTTTTGGAGACTCCAGATCTTAGGGGATATTTTCTGTACTATGTCTCTAGTGTTGCTTCCTCCTCCTCTGCTCTCTGTTCTTTTCAGCTTTGGAGAAGATTCAGTTGATCTTGCTCTATTATTTTAACCATTTTGAGCAGGCCTTTGTCTTTCTCAATACCCATCTTTATGCATACATGCCTGGTACATGCATATTCATTCAAATTATAGTCACTTGGTTTTTATTACAGAGCGGGCTACAATGGAAACCTTCAAATCACTAGTTCTGGATATTAACATTCATCCTTTTATTTTGAGTAAATCTTGCCCCTGCTTGATGGGAGACGTGGTCCCATGAAATTATACCATAGCCCTAGTCTGGCTTTAGTTTATGCTTAGTCTTTCTTGGCTTTTTATTTTATTCTATAAATGACTCTTGTAGATTTGTGAGTCTATAAACTTTGTGATTATACAGGTGAGATTCTTGTGCCTGGAAACTTTTAACCCTTCAAACCATGTTTTCGTTATTTTGCACGTTTTCTTCTGTACTTCCCTTCAAATAATTCTAGAACCATTGGCTATGTTTTCCAATTATCTGAGTTCTATTTGTGCTTTTAGGGACCTTTAAAAGGTTCCCAAGAAATCTTGAATAAAGATAAATGACTTCTCAGCAAGCACATGACAAGACATTAAACTCTCATTAGTTATCAGGGAAATGAAAACCAAAACAATGAGACACAAATTCACACCCCCTGTATATTAGTCAGGGTTCTCTAGAGGAACAGAACAGAGAATATGGGATTTATTAGAGTGGCTTACAGGCTATACCCAGCTAGTACAACAATGGTTATCTACTAACAGTAAGTTGAGACTGGGTGTCTCTCTCAGCTTGTCTTCATTATACATTATTATTCTGAAGAAGTAGGCTCTAGTGTCAGTGAAAGAATGAACTTGCCCGAGAGAATGAGGCATGAAGTCAAAGAGCAGAAGCTTTCATCTTTCCTGTCCTTTATATAGGATGCTAGGGGAAGGTGTGGCCAAGAGTCAGGGTGGATATTACCACTTGAAATGATTTAATTAAGAAAAAAGCCCTCGTGAGTTACTCAGGCTCTTAGGTTTTAGTTAATTTCATATGTGGTCAGGCTGACAACTGAGAATAGCCTTCGTACACTGGGATGGCTGAAATTTTGTCATAAAGGGTAATAGGTATAGTGCCAATAAAATGGCTCAGTGGGCAAAAGTGCTTGCTTCCAAGTCTTGAGACCAGTGTTCAATCCCTGGGACCTACATGGAGAAATGAAGAAACTAAGTCTCAAGTTGTCATCTGGCTTTTCCCATACGTGTTTTATGAATGTGTGATGCCTGTCCCATGCTCCTGTAAATACATGAATGCAATAAAAATTTTAAACATAGAAACCAAGAATAACAAATGTTAAGGATGGGAAGGGATGGGAAGCTTAATATGATGGCATGTTCCTGTAATCCCAGCACTGAGCTGAAGATGGAAGGATCAAAAATTCAAAGCCAACTTCAGTTATATAGTGAGTTTAAGGGTAGCCTGGGCCAAATGAATTCATGAATGCTGTCTCAGAAAAAAAAAGAAAAGAAAAGGGGAAGGACAACAAGGCAAGGAAATTGGAACCATCATACATTGCTTGTGGGGCTAGAAAAAGGTTCAGCTACTCTAGTGGAAAATGGTTCCTCACAATGATAAACAATCACTCACCACACAGCAGAGTTTCCACTGATGATTGAAAACAGGTGTTCAAACAGCCACCTGCACGGGAAAGATTATTGCAACATTCTTCATCATAGCCCAAAGATGGGAATGACCTAATGTGCACCAGCATATGAATGGGGAAACAAAATGTGGTGTCTGTATGTCTGTAAGAAGATAGAAGTCTGTCATAGAAAGGAATGAAGGTGCTGCCTGGGTGCTGGCTAGGCAGGTGGAGGCACTTGCCACCAACCCTTACACACCCTTTAACAGTGAGGATCCAGGGACTAAACTCCCTGGATCCTCACTATTAAAGGAGAGAACTGATTCTCTTTTGTCATCCTATGAACTCCATGCATGTACACACACACACACACACACACACACACATCAAACAATGTATTAATACATACACACACACATACACACACACACACATATATATGCAATGAAATGCTGAATGATATATATTATAATAAATATGAATCTCAAAATCATCATGCTAAATGAAATCAATTCACAGAGCCTTTCATATGAGATGTCTAGAGTAGATGACCCATAGAAACAGAACGTAGATTAGTGGCTGGCAGAGTTTAGAAGACTGGGACTGGGATGATATGGGAAGTGAATACCTTAAAGGTAAAAGTCTCTCTACTTACTAATCTCTTTTCCCACATACACCATACACACACATAGACATATACTTAAACACACACACACACCACACATACAGACACCACACACAGACATACACTCAAACACACCACAGAGACACATACACATACCACACATACACACACACAAAGACACATCACTTACATAAGTACAAACACACAACATGCACAAACATACACACCACACACACGTACACACCATATCACAAACGTGTATTCCCCTACACACACACACACCACTCACAGAGACATCAAACATACAGATATACACACACCAAACAGAGAGAGAGAGAGAAAGAGAGATACACATACCACACAGATACACATTCAAGCAAACCACACACATGCACACACACCACCATCACCACCACCCAAATTCACAAATGGTCATGCCTAGTGGTGACAGAGTTACAGAACAACTGTAATGTTGTTACGGTGCTGCTGGGAAAGTAAAAAGCACGTGGTCACTGGGAAAGAAATCTGTCACTTTCTTACAGAGGTAAACGCTCACCACAAGACTCAGACATGGACTCAAGAGAAACAATAAATTAAGTCCACATTAAGAATTCTATGTGAATGCTTATAATGGCTCCATTGATGATTTCTTTACTCTTTAATGGAAACCATCCAGTGACCTTCATGCAGTGAAAGGAGGAACAAGAAAGGAGCAGCGGTGTGTTCCCCAATCTGGAAAATGATTAGGTAGATAGTGGCGATATCAATGAGATAGGAAAGATGATAGGAATAGAAAAGAAAACAAGTGGCCCCCAGGAGCCAAAGGTAGGATTAGGGCTTGTCACAAAAGGGTGAGAGCGAGGTTTGAGCCGATGGAATTCCTATGACAGTGTTGCCCAGACAAGCTACTAGAATTATGCAGTGAAAGGAGATATGTTACATATGTAAATAATACAGTAACATTTTTAAATGAAAAGATACATGCATGTATCCTTACATAGAGCCAGACTTCCCACACAATTTTCACACAAGTAAAAATGTGTTTATGGAATCTATGACTACGACATGTATCCTGAATATATGTGAAGAAACAAAATTTTTAAATATTTTCTTACTATTTTGGTGTATTTTTTTCAAGATAGAATTTCTCTGTGTAACAGACCCGGCTGTACTAGAACTCTTTCTGTAGGCCAGGCTGGCTGAGAAGTCAGAGATCTACCTGCCTCTGCCTCCTAAGTGCTGGGATTAAAGGTGTGCACCACCACACCCAGCTAAATATTTTCTACATTAAATAAAAACAAGATTTTTGTCCATTTAGTGTTGCTTTTATATAAACAAATAATTTCAGGACTGATCACTTGGAAATGGATAAACAATCATGGGGCTCTTCCCTGGCAATGATTAATAGTCTCCCACTCTCCCCCCCCCTCTCCCCCTCTTCCTGAGCAATTGTTGGTTGGTTGTCTATAGTTTCTTGTATATGGGTAGAATTTTATGAGACTTCCCTCCACAATAGGATATTTATTCATGTTGTCATTATCTGGGTCCTCTTTGGGCAGCCATATTGTTGAGGTATTAAGTGTATAACGTCCCTGTCATTTCTAGAAGACATAATATCACAGGAGACACTATCTCACAGGAGATATCTTAGTACTCTGCCTCTCCCACACATTTTGAAGAAAAGACATTTTCATCCTAAAATTAAGAGAATGTTAAATGATATTCACATGACTATTTGCAATAAAGTTTAGAATAGAACTGGTTTGTGGGCTTCTAAAATTTTTCTAGCAGCCCTATCAGTAAACAGAAATTCCCTAGGATACTCAAAAATGCCCTTGAGAATGTTTGACTTGTGCGAATCCATGACACTTGCTAGCCTGTATTTGTACAGGGGTATATAGTCTGTTCTTCACTGAAATATGCCAAAAAAAAGTCCAGCACATTTCCATTTGTATAAGAAGTAAGGAGGAAGAAGGATCTAAAGTCATAAGTTGTGATTATCAAAACATTTTAAATGTTATTTTGAGGTATAATGAAAAAACATGAATAAAATGTAATGCATTTTTTTTTTAAATCCAAAAACTTAAAAGATTGCTGTTTCTCGTTACTATATGTGTTCTACTTTTGGTTCCCAGGCGGCCTTTATCTATGAAATAAATGGTGAGATAATTTCTTCATCAGCATGACAAAATACCTGGCAAGCACCTTATGGGAGGAGAGGTTTATTTTGGCTCAGAGTTAAGGGTGATGAAAGTATGAAACATGGAGTCCTCACATCTCAAGAAGCAAGAAAGCAGAGAGCCCTGGCCTGAACCAACACTCTATAACATGTTCAAAGGCTACGACCCCCGACAAGCTTTTCCCAAGGTCTTATAACCTCCTGAACAATGTCACCACCTGGGGACCAAGTCTTCAAACACAGAAGCCTATGAAAGACATTTCTCATCCAAACTTACAAAGCATATTTTTCCTATGTGTATTTTGTTTTTAAGTAATCTTTTTAAAGAAAGAAATGAATCTACAGTGCTGATGTGGTTGATATAGACATTGCTGACTCTTTGTCTATATCTTTTAGATGTATTTATCTTTCATCAGACTTAGGAACTCAAGAACCTGTCAAATTTCAGTTAAGAACAGTCCTTAATGTGTTGTATGTTGTGATACTAGGGGTCATAGGACCCTTGGCCTGCAAGGGCAACTTCTCTGCACACATGTGGTTCCCACTCTTCATCTGATGTTCTGAATCTCCACCCAGGCTCTTGCTCCCAGCTGACTTGAGCAAATTAGCATGTTTTAGGAATGTTTGGAAAACTCACCAGGCATTTACTAAGCTTTAAAGACTTGCTAAGAAATGTTGGATTTAAATGATCAAAATCTGGGTTTTGAAGGTCACACATTTTTCCACATGAAGTTTGGAATTTACACCCCAGTTTGATTCACTGTTGCTTCATCTTTTCTGCCTAAGAGCAAACAGAACAGCCTCAGCTCTATCTAGGTTATATTTGGGTCACACTTTAGCCTTGTGCTCCAACCAGGATTTTGATACAGGCATAGGCCCCTGCTTTGCTTGGCTTGTGACCTTTCCTTGCCTAGAAAGATCATTGAAAGGATTTAGAGGAACATGTGGCCACCTCCATGTTTAGGTGGTGCATCCTGAAAGCTTTGTGTGAGACCAGTATCATTCCACAGATGCCCTGTAGAAAGTCATACATGTTTTTGCAAACCATTGAGACTTTCAAAGATGCAATGGTATGACACAGATAATCCTCACAAATCCTAACAAATGTTCATTTGGTTAATATGTTAGGAATAATCCATAGCTATGCAATATGGTTAATACTTACATATTGTTTATATAAGCTTTAGTAACAGTAATTGTACTTCTTTGAATGAAAATTCTACTAAAACACTCAAAAGAACAAATGGTTCCTCTCACAGTCAAGTTCTTTCAAAGAACTAAAAAAAAAAAAGAGAAAGACATCATAACTTATAAATCTTATATAACCAAGATACTCAAACTAAATAAAAATAGCTTGAGGCAAATGGAGAAAAAGATCAGATCTATCCATGAAAACACTTTCAAAAATATAAACTTTTTATATGGAAAATCTGACTTCATTTTTTTTTAAATGCGTGATTACTTCAACCTAGGAAAACCTAGTGCCATAACTCATCAGCGTGTATGAATTAAAGCAACTTAACCATCCTCAAGACAAGTAGCAAATAAGTTCAATCAGATTCAATATACACAATTTCAAAACTTCTAGCCAATTGAAAAATTTAAAAAGGCATTCTTTAATCTATAATAGTAATTGTTAAAGATATTAGTTTAAGAGTTTCATATGCTTTGATTATATTCTTGCCTTCTTCCAATGCTTCCCAGATCCATCCCCCAGATTCCATTCCCCAGATTCGTCCCCCTCTCTCTACCCACTCAACTTTGTGTTATATTATTTCTTTATAAGATCCATCAAGACCAACTTGGGCTGCCCAAATATTCTTGGATGTGTGGCTTTCCTTTGGAGCATGGTCAGCTTACCAGGGACTACACACTTCTTCCCCTTCTCTTTCCCTCGCCCTCCCTCTCTTCCCCATCTTTCTTCTCTCCCTCCTTTCTCTCTCCCCTTTCTTCCCCCTAACTGCAGTAGCTAACTGGGAATAGCTCCCTGGTTGAGAATGGTGTATTTCATGTCCACTGTGCTCACCTCTACAATGATTCCTGAATGATGAGAGAAAGCGATATAGTGTACACTTTCCCTTTAGGGCTTTGCATTCTGTAATAGTAGTTTTAATATATTTAATATGTTATATGTGACTTTATTTGATTGGTCACTGTTAGCTAAATAATGAATTTTGATTGTTGGACCCTGATATTTTGTACCAGGAATGAGTCAGTGACCAAATAAGGAAATAGGCCTTGGGTGTTAACTTTAGGAATATAACTGTTTAGAGGCAGGCGGATTTCTGAGTTTGAGGCCAGCCTGGTCTACAGAGTGAGTTACAGGACAGCCAGGGCTACACAGAAAAACCCTATCTCGAAAAACCAAACCAAACAAAACAAAACAAAAAAACAAAAACAAAAACAAACACACACACAAAAAAGGAATATAACTGTTTTAGCAAGGGAGAGGAAAAGGGCTAAAAGAGCAAAGCCTGTCTGCAATGTTTGCTATGCTCAAGCCTATTAAAGCACCATTAGCCACTTTCCAATAACGCATAGAACTAGTTATCCTTTTCTTAGCAGACAATAGCTTCATAGTCCCAGTCCTTTATGCATGCCCTTACCCCCGCCACCCAGATACTTACAGAGTGGGCATATAAGAGCTAGGCCCCTTTCTTCACATGGGACTAACTTTTTGATGCAAAACATTTCTATACAACAACATCAGATTTAGTCTCTGGTGGGGACCATGTCTGGCTTAGTTTTTTCCTGGTTCCTGATAGCACTTGCTAATCAGTTATCTGAGCAAAGATCCCTGGGTCAGGCTCTGTATCTAAGGGATATAATCAAGATCAGTATGATACAGATATGAGAGTCAATGGCTACCAAAATAATTCATCAAAATGACCGTGCTAGTAATATTAGCTATCACACAGGAACTAGCCAGACCAGCTTATCTTCAGGATAAAGTTGGTCACAGAGTTTCATGCTATTTTCATAAAAGGTACAAAGAAACATTTTTTTAATGTCAATATAACACACAACTCATCATTATGTTCACTGTTATAAGGCCCCATGGTGCAGATTGTATTGAGAGCAAATTCAATTATTACAGCTGCTGCCTTTGCTACACATCACCACAAGCTTGGTGGTACAAAAGAGTAAGAATTTGTTCTCTGAAGTCTTAGACGCTAGAATGCCAAAGCCATTATCACTAGGCTGAGACAAAAGTGTCTCAGGAGAACTGTACTGTTGCAGAGCTTCTAAAAGCAAATCCATCTCTTACCTCTTCCAGCTGCTGAGGCCAAAACCATCCTGGGTCTGTGACAGCATTACTCTGGGCTCTACCATGAGGCCACGCCCACGTGGCTTCTTGATTTCCTGCCTGTAATAAACCTCCTTTGCTGTGCTTACATCAAAATATGGAATTGTGTTTAGACTTCACTCTGATAATCCGGGAAAATCTCCCCATCTTGAAATCATTACCTTGATGACAGAGGAAATGATGCTATTTCTATATAGAGTAGTATTCACAGGTTTCGGGGACTAAGAGAGCAGTATCTTGGAAGAAAGCAGCAGTCATTAGCTACCACAAAGAGTGTCATCTGGTTCTTGGGTTGTGGGTTCGGCCACGCCCCCAGAACCCAGGCTACAGGAGGTCTAATCTCCATTCAACCTGCACCCTTCAGGACACAGGTGGAGGGGCAATAAACAGGCCTCAGGCCCTAGAGAGATTTACATACTAATGAAGTACCTGAAGGTCAGAGGGTGGAGCCAAATAAACATTCCTCCCCAGCCCCTCCCCCCTCTTTCCCTTCCTATTTAACTCAGGTCTGCCCTGGGTTTTGGGGGGGTGCATCTAGATCCATCTACATTCGCCATGACATTAAAGTCTGTAAAAACCCATGAACTTTCTCGTTGGGGCCACAGCAGCCGGGCCTAACTTCCAGCTGGAGGAACCCAGAGCGTTCCCAGCCAACTACCCACAGCCTGGCATGAGGAACCTTGTGTTTTCTAGCCACAGTTACCTACAAAGAGTTCATTGCAGTCCTCTGCATTGCTGAAACCCAGATGCATAGTGTCTGCTCAGCTGAGCATAGAGACTTAGATTATTATAACCGATCATAAGGCAGTATGGTTGACTGTGCATGGTTTATTTTTTATTTTAAGAGGACATAGAAAATCAATGTGCTGCAGTGGTTACATTTAACAATGATAAGGCTTAAACCAAGCTTTAAATTTTAATTCCATTTGCCTAGTGGGAAGAGAATTTAATTATTTTTTTTCTGATATGATTTTTTTCCCAATTTCCATCTAGGAATGTGGCTTCCAAACAATTTTTGATAACCCCTACCAAATACATTTTACATCGCAACCTAACATTTGAAATATACACTATTAATAAACAATAACAAATAAACTGTATTTGTTCATCATTTAGGTGTATTCTATTCTTTTCTATTCCATCCCATTTTATTAAAAATTCTGGTTGAGGCCCTCAAAATTGAATTATAATCATTAGAGTAATTTAAAAAAAACTACTACTTCAAGAAAATACTAGAAAGCGTGGTCTCAGGACATATGCTGTATTAGTTATTTATCACTATATATAATCAGTTATTCCAAACACAATTGTTTAAAAACATAACTCAGTCTCTGTGGTCCCAGAACCCAGCTATGTTTTAACTGAGTAGATCTGCCTCCAGGTCTCTCAGAATGCTGCCGTCATGGCGTATGACTCTGAAGGATGGAACAGAAGTCTTCACACCCAAGCTCATTTGAACCAGACCAGGGGTTCTTCCTAGGTTCACCCTGGAACTCTAAGGGGGAGGACCCGGGTTGAGAAAAGAAGACTCAAAAACTGGGGTCAGGGGGGTGGTGGGGGCTGAAGACCCAAGCCATCAGGATTTTTAGCATCACGGCTCCTCATATTTGCCTCAAAGGAGGAAGCAAAACACTAGGCAGGGAAGAGCAGAGGCAGAGTCACAGGGAACCTGAGGAATGCCTCTAATTCCTTTTTTTGGTAAGGTACAGTGCTGCTACAGTAAGCCAGGCCATCTCACATCTCAGTATCTGTAACATCTGACCACAGCTTTACATAGCAGCTGTTAAGCCTCAGGCCCAGGCCTTGAGTCCCGCTTCCCCCAGAGTCCTGGTGCCAGTCCATAGTTGGCCTTGCCAAGCAGGGTTCTGGAAGGAAACAAAACTCCTTGTTTCATCCACAGACTCCAAAATAACTTTGGTCCTGTCTAGCCCCAGACACTCACTCACATGCTTACTGGCAGGATTCAGCTGCAAAGGACTTCAAAGGCGTGTTCATTTTTGATGAACTAGAGGTCATCCTTAGCTCATACCTGCATAGACCTCTCCACCTGGCAGCTAGCAACAGAACAGAGAGCAGAGTGTAAGACAGGATAAGTCAGGGTTTCTAATTGCTGAAAAGGAAACACCATGACCAAAGAGCAAGTTAGGGAGGAAAGAGGTTATTGAGCTTACACTTTCAGATCACAGTCCATCACTAGGGAAGTCAGGACAGGAACTCAAGCAGAGCTGGAACCTGGAGGCAAGAGCTGATGCCAAAAGTCAGAGGGGTGATGCTTACTGGCTTACTTCACATGGCTTGTTCAGCCTGCTTTCTTATAGAACTCAGAACTACCAGCCCACGGATGGCACCATCTACCATGGGCTGGGCCCTCCCCATTGATCACTAATTGAGAAAATGCCTTACAGCTGAATCTCATGAATGCATTTCCTCAACTAAGGCTGCTTCGTCTCTGATTACTCTAGTTTGTGTCAAGTTGACACATAAAACCAGACAGTACGCGCAGTCATGGACTTTCAGAGATGTTTGAAAGATTCTAGGTGTTTTCCATCCCTTTCACTGTATTCTTGTCATTAGAGGAGAGTCAACAAGTCTAGCCCATAGCTTAGGGAAAACATTATGTGACAGTGTGACTACCAGGAAGTGAGGATTAATAGGGACTGTGGTAAGATACAACACTGGTGAATCTGATACCAGTAAGAGAAGTGTTAGTAGCATTTGAGACAACCGAGCTTCACCTGAAACCCAACTAGCCTCTGTGATGTTACATCTTAGAGTCATGTGGGGAAGTATCCAGGTGAGACTTGTCTCAGTAAGCCCTGAAGATCCAACTCTGAAGACTACTGCCCTACAGTGAGGAGATGAGCTGGGCTTGCTCCTGCTCACTGGCTGAGTTACAACCGTGGACCACTGTAGTTCTTCCTCCTCCAGTGCTCCAGCTAGGGAGATTGGTTATTTGAATGAGATTTAATAGCTCTTCCATATTGGTCAGGCTATTGACCATGCTTACACAGGCGTGGATTGATACCATCCTGTGTCTTATGCCAGACTAGAAGATTAAGAGGAGCTAATTATCCATTTTGAGTTAAATTTGTCAATTTTTTTTTTTTTTTTTTTTTTTTTACCTTCTGAGCAAATGGTAGAGGAGAAATCATGACGGAAGCAAATGATGGGTTTCCAAAGGCATTGCTTTCCTTCATTAAAGCACAGTTCATTCTTTGTTTTAGTGGTTGAAAGATTTTCATTTCAAAAATAATTTAAAGTTTCAGGATCTCCTTTAGCCTCAAGGCTCTGTCTTAGTCATACTCATATTTTCAGCATTCCCAGATGAATAACTACGGAGTCACAAGCATATCTATTTCGTATTTAGAATTTCCCTGTGTGCTTAATTCAGTCTAAACACCGAAAGAAAGAAAGTAGCTTCTAACAATAAGGGACGGTGAGAGGCTGCACCATCTCTTATAAGGAAACAATAATGCCATCCTCCTTAACTCCCCGCTTCTGTTGCCATGGTGATCTCTATACTCAGTGTAGCCTGACATAGCTGTGTTGAGACTCACTGAGAATCTTCCCCTTATGGCAACCCACTGGAGAGATTTGAAGTAACCATGCCTGCTAGTGATGCATACAGCATCCTAAATGATGCTTCAGGACTTTAAATAGCAGAGGGAGCTCTCATAGAGTGACCAAAAGAAAATAGCAAAGGAATTTGGAAAGAATCTTTTGACCTATTACCAAGGAAATTTATATTCTTTCTTAAGAAAAAGTGTGTGTGTGTGTGTGTGTGTGTGTGTGTGTGTGTGTGTGTGCGTGCGTGTGTGTGTGTGTGTTGCAGTCAGATGACAACTAGCAAAAGTCTCTTTTCTCTACGACGATGGTTCTGCAGATTGAAGTCAGGTTCTTAGGTTTGGTGGCGAGTGCCTTTGTCTGCTGAGCCATCTTACGGGCCCATTTTAGAACAATTTAGAACTATCATCCACTTACCTTATATTCCTCTTCAATCATTGTTGGTCATTTGCAGTGAAAGGGTCTTAAATCCTGGGGTTACCCTCTACCCAAAGCCATTGTTTTGCCTGACAGACTTTGGCAGAAGATCTGCCTGTGAACAGTTTATAAGTGCTTCAGTTCTTCCAGGGCCAGGATTATATTTGTTTTTCTTTTTCTCTCCTTCCAGTCTTTCTTTTCCTCCCATGATTTACTTAGCTAAGCATTTGATCATTGTCAATAATAGGAACTGGGAAATGGAGACTCAAGAAAATCTTTAGGTAAGTCTTAGAACATTTTACAACGAATGTAACAACTGGCTCTACCAGGAGGGCAGGAAGACAGGTAAGGTAAAGCTAGACCTCCAGGAGCCAGGAATGGCACAAGGACTAGGAGTCTCCAGGCACCAGACTCCCCACAGGGGAGACTCAGTGTCTGACTTCTTGCTCTCCCTGTGGTATCATCACTTGGAGATTCCTCGTGTCTGTTTTCTTGCTTTTATCCCACTCGTGAGTCTGCTCTATGTTTTGATTTTCTGTCCTTGGTGTAAGTTCTGATGACATCATCTCTTTTCACCAATTTTCCCTGACTGCAAGGACTGATGTTAATGGAGTCAGGTGCGGTGAGCATCACAGCTTCTGCTGGAACTATTGGTGTGTGGCTCCTTCTTTAGTAGGTAGTTGCTCTTGAATGGACTGAATTTTACACAATGTCTGCCATCAATGCAATTGTTAATAAAAGGCCCATGTCCCTCCAGAGTGGCTTGTCCCAAATGCTCTAATCTGACATAAGAATGATTATAATCATTCTTCACGTCATGATATTTTCTTTTTGTGATTGATCAATTCTCTTAAAAGAAACAGGGTGGTGGGATAGACAAGGTTTTAATTCTTACGCACAGTCGAATGTAGTGAGAAGAGAGGAAAGGTCAATGTGGTTTTAGAAAGTGTAGGAGAAACCTCTATGACTTTGCTGTAGGTTTGTATCTCACTAACCCCTTCCTTGTTGTGTGAGTGGATACAGGGTAGTTGACTAACCAGGGTTTATGCATGGACACTGCTACCCTCTGTTCAATCCATTAGATCAGCCATTCCATCTTTGTAACTTGTTAAAAACTATGGCTGCAAACAAGATTGATCAGCTTCCTGTGGGTGGGTCTCTCTTCCACTATCCTCACACTCTACAGGTCCGGGATACAGCCTGATACAGGAGAGGAAAGAGACGCTGAAGGCTCGGCAGTGAAGATGTAAGCCATAGATGCCGAAGCTTGCATTCCTATACCTATTGCTGTGCACCTGCTTTTCTATCTTTTGTAAGGGTCCGGGAACATATCCTTTGGGAACACATCCCTTCCTTTTTCTTTTCAAAATGATGAATCCCAAGGATGATGTTTACAGTCACTGAAGTTTTCAAGAGTTTTCCTCCTTGACCCAATTTGGAGTCCTCCGCCACATTTCCTGAATCAGCCTTTAAGATTTAGGCTGCTACTAAATTCCTTCAGTTTAATTTGCTTTAGAGGCTAAAGCGGGAAGCATCTGGTCCTCAGCAACTGACGGAAAGACCTAAATTGCTTATGTTGTCCTCTGTTGCATCCAGCATCCCACTCCCTCACCAAGGCAACCGACTGTGAGCCTTGCATTCTAAATGTGAGCTCATCCTTATACAGTGAGAGAATGCATTTCTGTGAACTTGTGTTCTACACCTCTATTTATATATATCCACATGTTTTCTGCTTCCCTTCTAGATAACACAAACCTGCGGCTAAAAGCACAAATTGCTTTAGCGACCTCATTTAATGCCTGCTCCTTCCTATACCTTAACGCTATAGTTAGGGTATTGAAACTGGGGGAACACAAGTGGAAACTTCTTTCTTGTCAATGAAAAAAAATCTAAAAGAACAAAGTTTGAAGAACTGGCTTGGCATAACAAAGAACAGGGGTGCTCACGGTGCAGTGCATTGGTTTAACAGGAAGGAATCATTAGAGCAAATTCAATTTCAAAGGAGCTTTGAAAACTGGGCATGGTGGTGTACACCTTTAATCCCAGCACTTGGGAGGCAGAGGCAGGCGGATCTATGTGAGTTCGAGGCCAGTCTGGTCTACAGACTGAGTTCCAGGACAGCCAGGGCTACACAGAGAAACCCTGTCTTGAAAAAAACAAAAACAAAAACAAAACAAAAAACCAAACAAACAGAAAAGAGAGGGGCTTTGTAAACCTGGTATTGTAACCTTTTCCCATTGCTTAGCTGTACTACTTAAATTGTCACCCCTTCACCCCTTGCTAGTTAGTTACAGTTTGATCTATGGACCAGTTCCCTTAGCCTAACATGGCAGCTTACCCTGAAGACTGGAGACTGGAGTTTAACAAGAGATATAGGTGATTCTAGAAAATTTTACACAGCTTGCATTACACAGCTTAAGAAGCATGGTTGTCTTAATAATCTGATTACATCCTCTCCAAATGAACTGGTTTTTCTGTCTGGCTCTGTCATTCCTTGCTCAATGTTCTGCCTGGTAAACTGCTCACTTTCAGCTCAGCCATAAATCTACACAGTCTTGTCTCCCACGTTTCCCTCAATTCCTTTAAAGAGTTCCCTGAATAGTTTGCTGTCTTTGAATCAGATATTCAGTAAAATGCAACTACAGTATTCAGTAACCTTAAAGTGAGTGAAATCTGCATGGAAGCAAATAAATGAAGAACATTCATTGCCAATATCCTGAACAGGACAAAATGGTGAGGGCAGGGGAGGAAGAGTCAGATGGGGATGTTATTAGCATCACTGCTTTCCACTCTTGATGTTGTCATGGTGATAGACATCAGTTAACGTAGCAACATCTTTTTCTTTTTTCCCTTGGCTTCCTTTGCCTGTCATAATAGAACAAGCCCTGTACTTCCTACTTCAGCAATTTAACACAGAGATCTTGATTGAGATGGCAGATTTATGCTTGTTGGAATCACCCTTTATCAACAAGCTCTCATTTCTCTGACTTCTTAATTTTTGGAATGATTTTCCTCTTCTTTCCTCAGATTTTGCTCATTTTCTTTAGCCGTAGAAATTGCATCTTTCACCTTTACTTACTATTTTCTTATTAAATCTATAACTATTCAATTGTATCACTCAGTGGCTCCATGGAATCAGTGATCCTGCTTCCCCACTGTCTCTTTTTCAAAGTCTTATGTTAAATAATATTGTAAGGCTCCCACGAAGGGAGGACCTCACCCAAGTCTCAGGAATTTGTGGCCACCCCAGTAATTCACAAGACACAGAATTTGATGTAATCAGCAAGAGGCATATTTTAATCAGTATACTGAGGTCAAGACCCATGACCCACGCAGGGTCCGTGGAGTCTCACCCCGGGGCTTTGGAGACAGAGAGAATTTAAAGGCAAAAACCACAACAGGGGTAAACTACAACCCAGGGTAAGTGAAAGAGGGTTATTGGAGAACACCTGTGGAAAGTTCCAGCCCGTTATTCAGTTTGTGACAGGGTACAAGGAAGAGTCAGGGAGAACATATGGGCTATTCTCTAAGAACCTGTACATAATCAGCCATCTATCTTGTGGTCAGCCAAGTTCCTGAAACATAGAGCTCACGACCAAGCTGACCTGCACTCTTGTTTCTGCCCAGCCTGTTAGGAGATTTTAAAAATTTTAACCCTTTCAATATGAAACCGAAAAGCAGACACTCTCATCAAAAGCTAGTTCCAGAATGTCCCTGTCATGGAAGAGGCCCATGAGTGCCTAAAAATTATGAAGGCCATCATGTTTCACAGGTTCCAGCAAGGACCAGCATCCTTTAGGGTTCTTGTAATCTACTCCTCACCTGTCACATAGTTCTGTTGGTAACATCTCTTTAACTTGGGGGTGCTTTCTGGGAAGCTTTCCATTTTGAGACCCAATAACCAGTTAAGGCTCATTTTGTTCCTTCCATGGGGTTGACATTTGGTCCAGCATAGCCCATTGGGGTCCTTTCATCTAGACCTTCAACTGGATCTCCTTGGGAGTAAATCAAGTCAGATGGAAGCCGGGAGGACTCTTGTGCATCCCTGTGGTCAGGAAAGAACTCTTGTACAGATGAGGTCATTAGGGAGATGCAAAGCTTCGATGGAGAGGATGACCAGGGCCCGATGACCCTCTGGGCTCAATGTGGGTTTATCGTCACACAGACTATTTCTGTCCATGGCTTAAAGCACTTTGAGCCATGTTTTGTCCTTGTGAACTGAAGTGCTCCTGTGTGATGCAGGGGGACTTTGATTCATTCTGAGCTGTTTGTGGCATGAATGCTAAAGAGGAAATTGAGTGCCTTTGAGTTCACCATGTGAGTACTATTTTGTAGGACCCTAGGGATGCCTAGCTCTGCCCTGTGTATATACTCTTGTAGACCATTCAGTGCAGTGTGTAAGGAAAAAGAGCTTTGGAACAAAGCAACAACAACCTACCTATTTCCAAATTCTGCTTCTAGGCTACTGCTGAGTTGAGTATATGATTTGATATTTCTGGTCTTTCTTTTCTGGTTTCTTTCTGAGTAAATGTAGTTCTAAGGCTCAAGTGGCATGTAGGAAAAAAAAATATGGCTGGGGAACCGCAGGGTCTCTCACGCCATGCTGTGTGTAGTTGGCTGAGAATGCCCCGGGTTCCTCCAGCTGGAGGTTAGGCCCAGCTGCTCACTAAAGGCCTCTGCTGGGGCTCAACAGCTCCTCACTGCTCGGCCCCAACACACAAGGAAGTCCTTGGGTTTCCAAAACCGGTTTATTGGCATGGTGGATGGTGGATGGTGGATGGATCTGGATGTGTGCCCCACAAAACCCAGGGCAGACCTGAGTTAAATAGGGAGGGGAAGAGGGGGGAGGGGCTGGGGAGGAATGCTTAATCGGCTCCACCCTCTGGCCTTCAGGTACCTCATTAGTATGTAAATCTCTAGGGCCTGGTGCCTGTTTATCACACCCACCTGTGTATGTGACTGAAGGGTGAAGGTGGAATGGAGCTTAGACCTCATGTCAGGCCCGACAGTGGCACATTAAGGTAACATGTAGTGTGAACATTAGTGTGTACACACATGGGTTGAGAGTGGATGATTGATGCTAGCTATTGACAAAGAACTCATGCTGGACAGTGGACATGGTGGAACACACCTTTAATTCCAGGACTCAGAAAACAAGGCAGGCAGGGGTATTTTACTCTGTGAATTACAGGACTTACAGGAATACATAGTGGGGTATTGACTCAGAGGGGCCGGGCGTGTGTGTGTGTGTGTGTGTGTGTGTGTGTGTGTGTGTGTGTGTGAGAGAGAGAGAGAGAGAGAGACAGAAGACAGAGAAAGACAGAGAGAGACAAAGACAGACACCAGACACACCACACACACACACACACACACACACACACACACACACACACACACACAGGAACTCAGTGTCCCAATTAACCTAAAGCCACATAGATTAAAGAGAGTCACCGTGGCAACCTCAGCCTATATGCTTATAACCTCCATGCTCATGGGAAACAGAATCTACAGACCCAACTGGATTTCGCAGCCAGAGTTATCCCTCAGTCATCTAACTCTGACCATGATCATCCTCTTTATAAAATCTTTCAGCATCTCCACATCTTCCTACTGCTATAAGTAAATTACAAATACATTCCTCGCAGAACTGACCAGGGCCACTGCCAACCCACACACATCTTTGATCAAGGACAGTTCTTTCCTTGGTAGATGCATCAGCTTCAGGCAGGGCACACACCCATCACAGCCTTGCATATGTGCTCCTGACTCACTCCCAACTCATCACGCTCCTCACTCTTGTCTGTTGTCAGGAGTCAGGAGATCTGCCTTCTCAGACTTTAGCCACAGTAAATGGTGAACGTCTTCCACTTCCCGGGGTGCCAGACAGTTCTCCTTCCCATGGCTCTGCCTTAGCAACCCATCTCCGTATGAAAGCCTTCCATCTTTGCTGCAGGTGTGAGAAACTCCCCTGAAGAACTTTCTGTGACCACTTGGGAGTTAAATGTCCCCTTCACATCCTTCATCCACTGGTTCTGTGATAACTTACTCAAAAGTTATTTTATTATACTCCTTTATAGAATTATCAGAAATCACTTCTAGGGAATTGCATCTCAACATGTGAAGAGATCAGACTCTCTTAGGAACCAGCAAGACTTAAGGCTCCAGTACTAGAGCTTGTCCTTCAGTTACTTTCGACCCTAAGGATGAATTTTATTCTGTATTTTTCTTGTTTAATAGAAAGGGCATGGACACTCGAGTCAGATCTTCAAGTTTGAATCATGGCTCGGCCATTTTCTCATGGTATAAGCTGAAGCAAGACAATTAGTCTCATTTGTCTCCATGTCTCCCAGCTGTAAAATGATAATAGATAAAACATAGGGTTGATCTGACAATGACATTACAATTAAAGTACTTATCTCACTGGCTGGAACATAGCAACACACTTAAGCTGACTGTTATTGTGTCCATCAAAACAGTGGTTTTAATGGGAACAGTTGCCTGACCACACTTGGGGAGGCATAGTGAGTAATTAGATCTATTTTGCTTGTTTTAGTCCTCAGAACCCAGAACTAGGCCTACTTCATAGTAGTCACCCACTCTGTTGTCCTCTTGCGCTTGACTAATTAATTTTTTTCTGCACAAGTCGTTTATGCTTCTTTCATTATTGCTGGGTAGGGTGCAACACTCTGTTTTGTAATCATGCCTTGTTGACTGCTGAAATCAGAAGCATCACAGAGACAGAAGTTGTGTTCGATGAGCCTGCTGTCCTTACACACCAGGGCTTCTCACCATGCCCCTTCAAACAAACAGATGTCTCCCTGTACCTTGAAAAGCAGCACATTTGTCCATCCTAGAAACCACATCCCTGCAGCACCCATATGTCTTGCTCCACATGCTGCATAACATTGCATTATGGACTCTGTTCCCAGCCACTGTACCAGAAAGCAGATCCAAAAACTGTAGGTGATTCTTGATAATAGAATTGCTTCCTTCAGTGGGTCTGTCTCATTGCTGCATGCTGCATGACAGTGGTCTGCTGTGAAATACTGGATGAGCGTCTCTTTGAAGAGGGTGTGAGGGATTCCTGCTTTATAGGGAATGCAGATTTCAGTGGTGTGGATGTTCTCACCATATCTGATTGCAAGTTACCAATGAGATGTCACTGAGCATAGAATCAGCAAGAGGTATATGAAGTCCGCTTTTGTGAATTGGTAGGAACTGGTTCAGCAATGCCATTGGCTAAGTACTTGGGATTTCAATCTCTAGGACAGTGTAGGTATGCATTTGGAAAGCTTCCCAGACCTTCAGGAATTTCCTTTGAGTGGACTTCTAACCATCCCTCCTGTCACCGAGACTACCTTGGTTAATGGTAGCAGTTACAACAAACTATTGGGATTTGAGGTGGCAGCTTGAGGGCATCTGTTGTAAGGCTTTTATCCAAGTGCCATAAGTCAGAAGATGCTGAATGTGATAAGTGGTGTGGGCATCAAAACATAAGTTTAATCATGTTCTGGATGATGATAGCCGTATCCTTCATAGCAAATGTTTCTACTGCCTTGGTGCAACTGAAAATTTCTCACTTGGAATTTAAACAATTCCATTATTGCACGGTTTCTGCATTAGAACAGTACTTACAGACGAAACATGAATTGAACAATCTAAAGTTATTATATTTTATTATTTTCCAGCAAACATACGCATTCGCTCATTGAATCCTCAGATCTGTCTTACAAGGCAGATTCTATAATTACGTTTTATTTTTATGAGGAAATAGAACTATAGGGAGATAAATCACAGAGATCATGCAGATGCTTGAGGGAAGCCTGGGATTTCAGCCAGCTTGATGTGACAGCAAGGGGTCTAAAGAGTGTCCCTAGAGTCTCGTTGCAGGCTGTGAATTGAAAATGGAACAGAGCGGGTGATAAGTGGTGGTCCAAGGTCATCTTCCTCTGCCTTTATTTAATTCTCCATGAAGGGGCTATGTGCATCACAAACTGTGAGATTCTTCTAGGGAGGCATTAGTCTTCAGGTACTTCCAGATCCCAAAGAGACTGTCCCACCATTGCAATAGCTCCCTAAAACATGTCCTTGCAACCTGATTATACCACACTGAATGTGCCACAAGACATTGGTTATCTGCCAACACCCTTCTTCCCCTTCCCCATAATAACAGTAGTTCAGAGACATGGTTAGCAAGAACAGTATTTTACAGCTTTTCTCTCAGCTTGATGTGGCCAAGGAGCTACTTTCCAAATAGGTATAGAAGCAAAGTGTGTAATTTGAGGGTTATGCTTCAAAAAGTCTGGAGAGATGGCTCAATAGTTAAGAGCAGAATGCTCTACCAGAGGACCTGGGTTCTGTTCCCAGTACCCACACGGTAGCTCGAAACCATCTATCTGTAACTCTAGTTCTTGGAGATCTGATGCCCTTTTCTGGCCTCTGAAGGCCCCAAGCATGCAAGTGGTTCAGATATGTAATGTAAGCCAATTACTCATACACACAATAATTTTTTTTAAAGGAAAAGCATATCCCACTTGCCATTGTTTTTTGGAACAGATGGTAAAGTTGTAACTTTGGAGAAATGCATTGACAGCTTACTCCTGACAACTGTGACGAACACAGCAAGCGTATCATTTTGAATTTTGCAGAAAAGAAACAAACGTTTAGCTTATTTCAGTCACTTCTACTTTGGTGTTCTGTGACCCGACACACATGTATAGCCAATCACCAAGGGACCCCCAACTTCGGGTAGAACAAGGCTCTAACCTCATCTTCTCTGTCCATGTAGGTTTTCTCTGTTGATGTCAACTCTAGCAATTCTGTTTCTAGATGTAGCTGTTATCCATTGTTTCAGGACCAGTCCCAGAACATCTGTCTGGAGGTAGCAGGTGGCGAGATGGCTCAGTGTTTAAGAGAAGAATGCCCTACCAATCTGTCCCGACAAAATTAGGGACATTTTCCCCTATTAGTAATAAAACCACCCAAACCTTGCCTATGGTGTTCTCAGTGGTGAATGCATACGCAGCTCTCTATTCGGAGCCGTGGTGATTTCCTTCGCAACATGGCACTGTGTCCTCCTGCAGTTTGTTCTTTCACCTTGCCTTCTCCAGTTAGTGATAAAACTCAGAGCCTAGAATTGTCCATGTGGAGCTCACAGCGTCTGCCCATCAAACTTTCTCCTCACATAGACACTTTTTAATGCTGCAGATTCCATACACTGGCTTCCACATGGCTTCTTCCAGCCAGTTGTTTCTTTCACAACTGCAGAGGCAGGGGATTTAGAGAGGTACCTTGGAACCTGGTTCAGGATGCAGGCACGCGCTACTGTGGAGGGAGTGAGCTGTATGTATCGGAGGCTACTTCCGGGCTTTGTTCTCTGGGTGGCTGAAGCCTGTTTACCCTTTATATTGATGACGGGCTTTATACCTGGTCCCAGGGATTACCAATACAAAACAACATGCAATTGAACCAATAATTTATACCCGAGCAGCCTTTTGGTTTTCTTGGCTCCTAAATCCATCCTTGTCTTACTGGGCTTATAAGCTCGACTACAAGCCACTTCAAATATTCCTATATTGCTTAAAGTAGTATGAGTTGGTTATTTTGCTTACAAGTATTTGACCCAATACATGCATGAGGGTTTGTGTCTCAAACAAAACAAAACAACACAACACAACACACACACCAACCAATAAATTAAAAACCTTCTTGTAATTAAGAAAAGGGTACTCCTTCTAGTAAAAGGAAATCTGAGATAGTCTATATCAATGATTTCTCTGGAATATTTACAATATTCATTCTATCGAGGAAGAAACTATTAGGAAACTTGAGTTAAGTGATTTATCTAGACATGTTTCTGTATATTAACATTTAAGATAGATATGATTACAAGTGAAAAATGTGCTTGTATGTGACCAAATGTCCTATTGCTGTGTATAAGAAATAAAAATAATGTAGCGATCGTTGGTGCTTTTCAGTGACTTTTTTTTTTTCTTTTAACCATTTGGTTCTGCCAGGTTCGGAGTGTTCCGTAGAGTGCCATCTGCTGGCGACTCCGTTCACCTTCCGTGTTAATCGTGGTGTTCCCTGGCAGCTGTGTGCAAAGCGCCGCCGCCGAAGTGGGGGAAAAATAGGCTGCTTGTGGGAGTGGATGAAGGAGGGAACGAAACTCCACTGGTCCAGAGGAAGCAAAAGGCTGGTTAGGAACCAGAGGGAGACGTGAACCAGATGGGCACAGAGGAAGAGTGAAATAATAAACCGTACTCGAGGGCACAATGTCCTGTTGCAAAAGAAATAACCGTGGCTCGGGATTGATAGCTGAGCGCGCATTCACCATTGCAAACAGAAAAGGCAGGGCGCGCGTGGCCGGAGGGGCGGCTTCTCTCGTTCATCTGCATTCCTTTTGTCTGGAGCTAGGGTGGGGTCCTAACAGAGAATAATGGTTCCTTATGGCTAACCTTCTTCTCTCGGTAAAAGAATCGTCTTTTAAAAAACAACAACAACAACCAAAACTTGCTTCCTAACCACATAAAACAGCCGAGACTCTCCCTCTCCGCAGACAGTGATGTGATTTTCCTGTCTTGGTCTTGCTCATCCTTGAGACAACAGCTCCCCTGGGGGAATTCTGGCCGCTAAGAATGTTAGAAGAAAGCAGCATTTCTCTTGGTCAGCTCAAGGTCACTCACTATAACGTCAGAGGTGGCAGCTCCCTGGGATCTGAGAATTGAACAATGACAATTATGCGTCCCAGTAGCTGTCTGTGTCCTTAATCTGCCTGGGGAGTGAAACTATAAGGTGGGCATTTTTTCCGCCCTGAGATGAGGTGTCTGAACTTTGATTGGGGCACTGGGAGTTGAAGACGTCACCAGAGTCTACTCCAGTGGGGACAAGATTACTCTGAAAGAGCTGGAGAGAGGAAACAAAGAAGTGATGCTGGAAAGGAGGAGGGAGGTTGGAGAGAATCAGGCTGACTCCTCAAGACCTGGCAGCTGGAGGCCTCCTAGAGGGAGGGGAGGCGCCTCATCAGAATAACAAGTAGGAGTGGGCAGAGGAGAGGGCTGGAAGGAGCCCCCCACCCCCAAGTCACCTTCAGAGCCAAGGAGTAAAGATGCTAATATCTTCGGGGTTCTGTGTCAGCACTGTGGGAGTGTGCAGGACAGCGAACCGGCTGTGCTGACAGCAGGACCTGAAAGCTGGAGGAGATGGTCCTGAGCAGATGTCAGGTTCCTGCCCACATTTCAAAGAAGAGTAACAAAGAACTGCCACATGGAGTTGTGTGGGGGCTGGGGCGGGACCCTGAGGATTTGTAGATATCCTCTGGTTTGCCACCAGAAGACAGGTCAAGTGGGTGGGAAGCAGGACAAAGCTGAGGAGAAGCTACTGTTTCTACTGTTTAGCCTCACCAGGCTCCCTGGCTATGGGAGCCAGTGCAGTGTAAGAGAGAGCTGAATTTGCCTTCAGGGCTTCTTGTGGCCCCTCATGGGATTTGTAGTCTTTCGTGAGGCTTGTAACTTCTCTGGCCTTATTTCTGTCTGGGTATGGCAGTACTCAGTTCTCACACTGCCTTTACTGAGTGACAGCCACAAGGCTCACTGCTACAAGCACTCTAAGTGCGTCATGTCATTCGGACAATGGTGCTGTCACCACTTCATACGTAGAAAGGATGAGTGCAGCAGTGTAGCCCAGCCCCTGGTAATCTCAGGGTAGATAGATATCAGGAGAACAGAGAAACGAAGTGAGGACTCTCTCGGGTGTTGATGGAAGGGTCTCAGGCACACTGACCTATGTGGCATCACTTCTGTATTTCTTCCTTTCTTCCTTTCTTCCTTCCTTTCTTTTTTCTTCCATCCTTTCTTTTGTCCTCCCTTCCTTTCTTTTCTTTTTTTTTATTGTATAATTTCAAAAAGAGGCTAAAGAGACATGTGGCTAAAAAAATAGCCACAGGACCCTCAACTCAAGAAGCAATTGTAGGTTCTAATACACTTAAACATTAAGGTGAGGCCACCAGGACTCACTTTCCAGGGAAAGGTGATGTCATCTATAAAGATTTTCAAAGGGAAAGGTGATGTCATCCACATAGGTTTTCAGAGATTTAGAATGCAGACAAAAGGACATGGGAGGAGGGCTTTACATCTGTGAGGAGGCATCCTAATCAGAAATGCTAGTGACTCGGGAGGAATTTCTGTTCCGGTATTAATGAGTTTCTAATATTTTTCTCCATGAGTTAAAGAGTGATCAGAGCGAGGAGCCCAGGAGAGCCAGGGAGAGGAGCTGGAAGCTGCATGAAGGGCACACTGAGAAAAACGAGGCAGACTCTGCTATGAGATCCCAAATCTGAGCTGCAATGTCAGGAGAGTAGTGCGGCTGCCCTGATGGCAGGAGGTTTGGCATACGGTACCACCGGGTCAAAAACATGGTTTGGTCTGTGGAGGGATGTATCTTTCCACAGAAAGACACACAAAAATAAGCACACGTGCATACATATATATGCACATGCATACATAGACATACACACATGCAAGGTATAGAAAGGGCCAAGTCAAAGAGAGGCAGGGAAAAGAGCCCAGAACTCAGAATTTTAGCTACGTTTTAAAATATAAAAACACTCCTGGAAGAGCCAGTGGTCTCCTGGCAACCCTGTTGGCTGAGAGAGCATCTACCTCTTTTTGAACGCTTTGGGTGTGGGGAGGGGTGAAGAGGAATCACGAAGCCAGAGGCTGGGGCTTGAGGAGAGTTAGAAGCATGGTTAGGGTGTAATGGGACAAAGAACATTATAGGCTGGGACTGGGCTGGACCTGGATACAGCTCTGGGCTTGTTCTAGAGAAGATACACACATCTGTCAAAAATGAGCCTGAGCTGGCCACAGACTTGTGTGCTGTGTGGTCAGTAGAGCACAGCTTTACTTGCCCAGCCTAAGGTCTATAATTCCAGATCATCTTCCAAAGCACAATCCCTGGATTTCTCTCCCCGTCTCTCTGTCTCTGTCTCTGTGTCTCTGTCTCTCTGTCTCTCTGTGACTCTCTGTCTCTTTCTTTGTTTTTTGTTTTTGTTTTGTTTTGTTTTGTTTTGTTTTGTTTGAGACAGGGTTTCTCTGTATAGCCTTGACTGTCCCGGAACTCACTCTGTAGATCAGGCAGGCTGGCCTTGAACTCACAGAGATTTGCCTGTTTCCGACTCCTGAGTGCTGGCATTAAAGGCGTGTGTCACCACTGCCTGGCATGGATCTCTCTTCTTTTGTTTCCTAAATAGAAATTCTTCAAAGGGCAACTCTGACAGTATGTATAATTTATTAACTACAATCTTCCTATCTGTCTATTTATCTATGCACTGTCTATCTGATTGTCTCTCTGTTCATCCATCCATCCATTCATCCCCTATGTCTGTCTGTCTGTCTGTCTGTCTGTCTGTCTGTCTGTCTGTCTGTTTATTGGTCTGTCATCTATATGTCCATTATCCACTAGAATATACACACTTGCAGTGTCCTTTATGTGAAAGCATCTCAGTGACTTCATTTTCAGGAGCATCCTTTGGCCATGCCCACTATGAAAACCTGCAGCTTTTGAATTCACTTGAATTCAGAAAAAGACATTCAAAGACCGACTATTGCTGTCTTCGAACAGCAGCCTCAACTCAAAGAGGAGCACAGATCTAAGGCTCAATGAGAATATGCCGCTGAGCTAGGATACCTCAACATTCCAGCCTGACCAGAGAGCTCCCTCTGGTGGCTCTTTGATGTATGCTTCCCCCTCCCTGCCCCCTTTTCAAAATTTGAAAAGAAGTAATGCCAAGACAGGCATAAACTGTTAATTCTCAGATTAGTGTCTCTCTCTCTCTCTCTCTCTCTCTCTCTCTCTCTCTCTCTCTCTCTCTCT
>JANHMN010000014.1:31890200-31901594 GCA_030674055.1 Rhabdomys pumilio
TCTCTCTCTCTCTCTCTCTCTCTCTCTCTCTCTCTCTCTCTCTCTCTTTCTCTCTCAAAGTCAGGGAGTGCTGGTTATACTAAACCTATACTGTTTTCAAAATCCTAAGTGTACTGATTCTTCCAGGAACCACACGAGGCAATGAAGTTCCTTGGTAGACCAAGATGACCTGGACAGTGAGGTGTGGACCAGACTGGACAGTGACAGCCAAGCTGCACTCTAGATCCATGGCTCAGTCATGCCCTTGGGCTGTGCATAAAGCCCTTAGTTATCTTCATTTGCATCAGCCAGTCTGCATGAAACACAGGGCACTCCATGGATCAGCAAGGAGCACTTAGATTTCCTCCCAAATCACCATTTTAGATCAATGGAGCCACATTCGCTGTCAAAGGCTGCTTTGCTTTACAAGGCAGTCTTCCTTAGAAGGGTTTTCAGCTGCAATTTTCTCCTCTTGCCAAAAATCTAAGCCTACTTTCTATTTACACATATGTTTATATAAGTTTCCCTATATTAAAATGTAAAGATTGCATTACTGTTTCTTCTTTCCCCTCTGGATGAGGTTTTTGGACAAACCTAATGGGTCCTGTGGCTTTTGAAAGTTTTCTTAAAGGCTTGACATGTTTCTATCCTCCCTCCTTATAATCTGAAACACTACATTCCTGGGATTTGAAAGTATACTGCTCTGGGAGCCAAAAAGCTAATCAAGCTTGCATCTGGCTCTGCTTCCAGCAGCTGTCTGACCTAGGCAGGCAGTTCATGTTTCTGGATTCCAGTTTTCTTATCTATAAAAGAGAAGTAGTTAACCAGATGAATTTTATGCCTCCTACTAGCTAGAATATTAAATTCTGTGGTTGGTGAGAGAGAATATGAATAATGCCATAATGATTAGCACGTGTTATAACTTCTCTCAGACAGTTGAACAACAGACAGTCTACTTTCTAGATGTGGACTCCTTAGTCTCACCATTCCTCAGATCCTTCGTGAAAGGGGCTCCGTGCTTGGAGTTGAAACAAGAACCCAACCATGGAAATGAAATCTCCCTTATGTCTCTGTCCAGTCTCTAAACACTTCATTAGGATGAAAAAGAGTTGAGATGTGCCTTCCTGTCCCGTGGGCTGCATGTACACAGGGGACATGTGTTCTGTCACTGACTGTGCCGTGGGAGCCCTTCAGCATCTTGGTAATGCGGTGACTGAGGTACGCTGCTTTAGAATGAGCTTTCTTTTCTTTCAATATAAGTACTCAGTCTGCTTGGAAAAGGAGCAAATCCCTAACTTATAAAGCATACTGTCTGCATAACTCTTCATCATCAGTCTTCACAGATGGTGAGGGGAAGAAGCCAGCTCTAGCATCTTTCCTGAGACCACTAATGACCAGAGTCAGGGCAGGGTCAGTGGAAGGGAAGGAGGGCTCAAGGACCCATGACTTTCTGGACACCACATACTGAGCCATGAATTCTTTTAATATGCCAAGGATCTGCATCGTCATTACTAATTTAAAAATCAAATCTACAGAAAAATAACCTTGTGATTGGAAGCAAAGAAAACAATGTCCCAGTGAAGTTTGTTGTCCCTTAGATCCCGAGGGAGAAGGACTGATGGACTTAGAATCCACAATAAAGAATTGCACAGGGACAAATAGAATCACCAGCGTGTTCTCCCCCAGTCTTTGAGTACGGACAGACAGAAGAAAGGTATGGCTAAAATAAGGAAGCCAGGAAGGAGAGGGAAAACTCCCCAAAGATCATATCCATGGAAACAATTCCTGGACCTGAAAGGAAAAGAAATTCCTAGTGAGATGTGGGATCTGTAGCCACAGGAGCCCTAGCCTCAATTGGAGCAAGGTGGCCACTTTGAAACTGGGGACTGGTTGCAGATATCCATTCTGGTCCCTACCTTTTTCCATAGGGCAGTTCTAGGTGGTCAGCATTGCTTTTTCTATCTTACACAATTACACTGAGGTATTTGTTTGTGTGTGCAGCAGCAGGCATGCTCTGGCACCTGTGTGGAAGTTAGATCTCTCCTTTCATCGTGTAGGGTCCAGGGTTAGAACTCAGGGTGTAAGGCTGGGTAGCAGGCATCCTTGCCCCACTGAGCTGTCCCAAAGGCGTTCAAGTAGGGAACAGGGTGGAGAAAGGCAGGGTAATGGAAACGTAAGCAGAGACCATCATCACTAAGGTAAAGATGCAGGACAAGGATGAGGCTGATGTGTGTTCAGAAAGCTTGAAGAAGTCAGGGAGAAATGGAGTTCAGCTCTCTGGAAGTATAGTCGAGGGTGATAGGTACCACATCCCTTACAGCAAGAGATGTGTGCACTACACAGCTATGGGCAACAATGGAGAGAAGCAATGCTGCTTCCTCTTGGAGGTTCCGAGGTGGCTGTCTCTTTAACTGACATGTCTTCTGTTTGTTTTTTCTTCTCAAATTTGGTTCATGAAAGATTTTACCCCCTCCATTTTTCAATACATGCTTTCTATTCCTCTTTCAATTTTGTTCCCTATCCTTCCTCAGCTCCTTGACTTGCCTTTTCCATTTTAGTCATATTAAAGGGAGAAGTGAGCTGGATTAGGAATCATGTAGAAATGTCCCGTTCTGGTCTCACCTCCTGCCCTCTCTGGACTAAGAACCACCATTTCGTCATCTACAGAGTGAGAGTCTTAAGCTGACTATTTTACTCACCTACTTGAAGACTTCCCTGAAGACTCACTATCTGCCTGATTAGTGTGCAGGATGTGTGAGACTGAGGAGGTGACATGATGACTCACTAGTCAAGAACCTTGTTGGTGAGCTGAGGAAGACAGGAAATGATCAAATCATTGAGCATTTCTCACTGAGGTAAGTACTACGGAGCAGGTCAGGATGCTAGGCCAGCAGCTCTGTGTGAGTGTGTTGGGACCAGAGGCAGGAACCATTTCTAAGGGAAGTGTGTGGGCCCTGGGAAGGTATAAACTTTCATGTGCTTTATATTTTTCTTCATCCATGGCTTAGTTAGAGTTTCTATTACTGCGAAGAGACACCATGACCATGGCAACTCTTATTTATTTATTTTTTTTTAAAAAAGAAACATTTAACTGAGGCTGGTTTATACTTTTAGAGTTTAGTCCATTTTCATCATGGTGGGACGCATGAGCATGGTGGCATACAGGCCAATATGGTCCTGGAGGAAGAACTGAGAGTTCTACATCTGAATCGGCAGTGACATACTTCTTCCAACATGGGCACACCTACTCCAACAAGGCCATATTTCCTAATAGTGCCAATCCTTATGGCCAAACATTCAAACATGAGTCTATGGGGACATTCCTACTTAACCCACCTGTGGTGGTTTGAATATGTTTGACCTGGGGAGTGGCACTATTAAGAGGTGTGGTCTTGTTGGAGTAGCTGTGTCACTGTGGGCATGGGCTTTGAGACCCTCATCCTAGCTGCCTGAAAGTCAGTCTTCTCCTAGTGACCTTCAGGTGAAGATGTAGAACTCTCAGCTCCTCCTACACCATGCCTGCCTGGATGCTGCCATGCTCCCACCTTGATGATAATGAAACAAACCTCTGAAATTGTAAGTCAGCCCCAGTTAAATGTTTACCTTTATAAGAGTTGCCTTGGTCATGGTGTCTCTTCACAGCAATGAAAACCTTAACGAAATCACCACCATAGTCCCTAGTGGTGTTCTAGAACTTCATAGGAAGACCCTGTCTTAAAAAGTAAACGAATAATGTGAGTCCACGTAAGTTGTTACCAATGTTTGTGATGTGGTCTATGGAATGCACCTGGACTATATGTCCTTTCTTTTTCTTTTCCTTTTTTTTCCTTTTTTTTTTTTTTTGACACAAAACCTGGCATGGTTCAGGCATAGCTGAGTTCTATATCTTCATCTGAAAGCTGCTAGCAGAATACTGGCTTCCAGGCAGCTAGGATGAGGGTCTTAAAGTCCACACTCACAGTAACATACTTCTTCCAACAAAGCCACACCCACCTCAACAGGGCTACATCTTTTAATAGTACCACTTCTTGGGATGAGCATACACAAACCATCACAATCTCCCTTCAGCTTCCTCATCCTGCCATGGAAATGCTGCCTTCACATCTTGGCATCTTCTCGTTGTCACAGACCGGAGCTTACAGTTCCTTTTCAGTCTTTCAGGGGCATGTACCTGACTGTTCCCAGAACACAGCACATACACATATCTGTAGATTTTCATTAGTTTAAAGAACCTAGAAGCCATGCTTTGATACTAACATGCTTAGCTAGCTCAGGCTAGATTCAAACTCATGATGAGCCCTCTGCTCTCAAGAGTTGGGACTACATGTGTGTACTGCGATATTTGGACTATGGCTTTGACACAGGGCTTCCTAAAGCCCAGATTAGCCTCAGATTTACTAACATAGCTGAGGCTGGCCTTGAACTCCTAATTTTCCTGCCTCCATTTCTAAATTGCTGTTTCTGGCGGATTATTATAATGAAAGTTCACATTTCATTTAGATTTTTAAAACTTCTAACACTTTCTCTGTTTCAATATATCACATTATACTGGTTGCCAGGTGTGGGGAAGGGAGAATTCCAAAGGCATTTCAGGAGAGCAGAACTCTTCCCAGTGTTACTGCTCTAGCGTTACAGCTCTTGCAACAGAAACTCTCAGACAACGGGACGATTCTTGCACACCTTTACTTCTCCTGAGTTAGCTCAATATATACAATATTGGGGTGGGTTAAGGTCTGGCAGCATGTAACCCCTATTGGCTTGGTCTAAAAGCTTGGGGATGCCTCATCTACATGTGGAAGAGCCTGAGGCACTATTCCTAGGTGACCTACCTCTCTGTGGGACAGGCTGTGGGGGTGCTGAGACTGAGTGAAAAGGGCCAGGCACCAGGAGCTATGTCAAACGCCTTCCGTCCCATAAGGGTCCAGGGTTCAAAGCTTATGCTAGAACAGGCACCCAGCTGCCCCACAATAGTCTAAGGACAGACTGGCTATGACCTGCTGAACTGGACTTGCCAAATGTTGGTAGTGGGATGTGAATCTTAAAATATAGTCGGTTGGTACTAGAAATTTGTGTGTGTGTGTGGGGGGGTGTCTCCTGGGTTGCCATAGTACTGAGAAGTTGGGGTTCCCTCTCAAGTTTTTTGGTCTCATTAATAAAAGTATTTAGTAATGGACTCAGAAGGAAGCTTGGGGATAATTTTATTAGAGTTTAAAAGAAAAGGCCTGGGTGGACAAGGCAAGCTGTATCTCTTGGCAGCTGCCCAAGAAAAGAGAGATGAAGGAAGGAAAATCCATACTGTTTCAGTTGAACCAGTAGGAGGTCAGCTATCTGGCAGGGAAGATGGTTTCAGAAAAGAGTGGAAAAGCTGGAAAAGCTCAAAGTAGCAGGGAAAATGTACTTAGGCATTGGCTAGCATTGGAAAGTAATGCTTTTCTGTGTAACTCAGAAAAGGGAGCAGGTTTAACTCAGTCATGTGGCTATGGCTGCCTTCATGAGTGATGCACTAGAGCAGGCTTTCTGAGAAGGAACTTATCTCATTAATCTGATGGTTTTTTTTTTTTTTTCTTTCTACTTTAGCCTGATGAATCTGCCTTTCTGAAAGGCATTCCTTTAATTAGGCTACTAGCTAGCTTAAACAGATTAACTCTTGAGGGGACAATAGCACATGTCCACCCAGATTCGGATTCCATCCTCCTGACCTGAAGGAAAGAGTTTGTCCTCAATGGGTCTCCAGCGCTTAGGTGACATTGTGCATCTATTAGAGATGCCAGTGTGGACTACTGATGATTTGGGAGGAGTAGAGCAGAAGCCAAGGCTTATTCATGGAGAGGTATGGAAGCTACATTAAGGAGAATTAAGTATCTACTCAGCTAAGAGAATGGAGCAGAGGTACCGGTATCTAAGGATAAACCCCTGAGTGTGAACTAGGAGGAAGCACTTAGCAAGGGCAAGTATTTGCCAGTGTATGTATCCAGATTCATCTCCTCAACACACCTTCGCAACAGCCATTGAGGCAGTATGGCCAACTTTTTTTTTTTCCCCAACAAGGAAAGTGAGAGGCAGAGAGGTTACTAACTTCCCACGCTCACCGACATCTGAGTCAGATGGAAGACTGCAGAGTGCAAGCACTCAGAGTTCAGAAGTTAATAGAAGTGAAGAGATCAGGCAACAGAGCTAAGGAGAAAAGGGTTTGAGGAATCAGTAGCTTCAAAAGTTTGGGTGCCCAGAAGACAACGGTTATTACATAAAGGGATTCTAGCAAGGAGAAGAGAAGGATAGAATCCTGGGCTGAAAAGAAAAACTCTAACCGGTGGGATGGGCAGCCCCAAAGTAGCTGAGGATGGGCCGTTTTCAGATGGGAACGAAAGCCCTGTACTTGGAGGAAAGAAAGGAGAAGAGCAAAAGGCAGGAAGCACTAAAAGCAGTAAGTACCAAAGCGGCTGTGGGAACCGAGGCATTAAGTATTTAGCAGGCTCTTTGCGTAAGTGTTCGATTTCCTCCCACATCAGTGTGGGCAAGCCTGCCTGAGGAAGGATTTTTCCTTCCTTTTACAACCTCCTCTACTACCAGAGGGGGCTCTTGGCTTAGTGGATTATTTTAGATGAGGAAATAGCTCCACTTTACCGCTAGTTTCTTTCCATTTGATGGATATTCGCCTTCCTAATTTGGCTCAGCACTTCTCATCTCATTTAAAAGTATTGAACCCTCCATTTCTCCACCCCACCCACCCCCACTTTTTTTCCCCCAGTCATACAAGTTACATCTTTGAGGAGAAATACGTTGCAGAATTAGAGAAAACATGTTTAAAATGTAGAATGCTATGGTAAGAACCTTACTGACTTTGGAGTTTTAAACACTCATTTTTGACTTCTGAATGAAACTGAAATTTAAAATAATCGCCCTCCTTCTCCTGCCTGCTGCTACCTCTTACTCTTTTTCTGAGGAGTTACTGGGAGGCCTGTGTGCCTTGTTAGTCCTACTGGGACTTAAAATTTAAGAATGTCATTGAGACTCCTTTAAAAGAATTAAGAAGTGAGTTTTTTTTTTTTAAAAAAAACCAAAGTTTGGCAGCAAAGTAATGCATACATACACAACACAATACATGTGTTTTTTTTTCTCTAAAGTGTGTTGTAAAAAAATGTATGTACTGCAAAGACATACTAGGGAACTATGCAACACAATTATTCATTAGGTGGGAGAATTTCTTCAGATACTTCTAAAGTAATATTTCTGAAAGTTAAATGAAGAAGATGCTGTTGTAAACTTGGCCGTTTTGTTGTTTTCACAGTAAGATTATTTTAGAATCTTAATTGGCCAAATCTCCCCGTCTCCCTCAACCCCGTGTAGAATTACATGGGATGAAAAGTAAGTCCCCAGCAGAAGGAACACTGAGCCAACATCAGGAAGTTTGGTTTGGTCCTCCACTTTCTATAGTCCTGGGTAAATCAAGAGCATCTGTCTGCGGGTGCAGAGGTGATTCTTACGCCTACCTGAGATTAGGAGTCACAGGATGACATTTTATCAGATCAGCAATCCCTTGATAGGAAAGAAAGTGTTGGCAGCCATTTATTTATTTATTTATTTATTTATTTATTTATTTATTTATTTTTTGTGCAGGAGGTGCAGGCAAAGCTGGAGGAGGGAACATAATATACGAAGAAGAAGAAGAAGAAGAAGAAGAAGAAGAAGAAGAAGAAGAAGAAGAAGAAGAAGAAGAAGAAGAAGAAGAAAAAGAAGAAGAAGAAGAAGGAGGAGGAGGAGGAAGAGGAGGAGGAGGAGGAAGAGGAGGAGGAGGAGGAAGAAGAAGAAGAAGAAGAGGAAGAGGAGGAGGAGGAGGAGCCTCCTCAGGAGAAGGCTTTGGATGTGGGGTTCAAAGGGGATACTGGGAAGGATTGTCAGTGGTAAGAACACTATGATATATATATATAGTTTGCTGATATAATTAATACTTTGCTAATAGTATGGGCAGACAGACAGCTGCATGTAGGGGTTCTGAGGAGGAATGACATCTATGTGACAGTAGTGGATCCCCTCCCTAGAGGTCTCTGAAGAGGGTTTTATCAGGAGCCTATGACCAGGCTCTCTGCTTCCTCAGTAGGCAGAAGGAAGGGTTTGAAGGAAGGGCATGTGGGGTGACAGTAGTCACTGGTGGCTCTTCAATATGTCAGAATCTGAAAATTCTCTTCTTCTTCTCATGCACCTGGATGTCATCACTATAGCTAGAGAGTCACAGACAGTGCCCTCAGTGGGGTGCCTGTCACTGTCTGTGAGAAGGCAGATGGGGGCACAAATGTTGTGGCTTGATCAGCAGTAGCCTGGTGCAGACTGTCTTAGTCCACACTAACGTGGAAGATCATTGATGGGCTCAGGGCAGGGCAAGTGATCAAAGCTGTTCCCAGATGGTAAGAAGTCTGCAGTTTCTAGAGTAAAAAAAGTGCTAAAAGGAGTTTTTTCTCCTCTTCTTCCTCTTCCTCCTCTTCCTCCTCTTCCTCCTCCTCTTTTTCTTCTGAAAGTTCAACATAAACCCCATTTGTCTCCATTTAAGGACCAGGCCTGATTTCAAAAAAAGACCTTAAAGCACCAGCTCCAGGAATAGACCATAAGTCCCAGAAACTAGTTCTTAAGACACTAGCTCTAAGAACAGACCATAAAATAGAGAACAGATCATAAAACCTCCTCCCAAAGAACAGCCTGGGGATAATCACCAAAGTGGGGAAATACCTTATCTCAGAATGGGACATCTGTGCTGGGCAGCCCTATTTCATAATATGATTAAATGTTTATGATACAGGAATGCAGAGCACTGAACACTAATGACCCCCTAGCACCCACCAATGAAATTTCAGATTACTAATACTTCTAGAGAGTTCCCCCTGTTCCCTATAAGAAGGCCTGTATGCCTCTGTCTGAGGTCGCCATTTTAGGGTTGACTCCCACCCCCACCCACCGCATGCCGTTTCTGCAGAATAAATGCTCTTTTTTTTTTTTTTTTGGTATACTATCTGAGTCTGGAGTCTTCCTTCAGCGATTTTCTGACCCTTACACCACTACTACTTCTTAAGAATTTGTTGAGCTCCTTATTTATGGGTGGGAAAGCCAGAAAAGCTCAGAAGGTTCTGCAGTCCGTGCCACTGAGAAGCCACTGCTGAAATTGTCAGGGAGGTCAGACTGCTCTCTGTCCAGGTTCTCCGTCTTACTAATAAAAGAATATACAGGCAGACACAGTAGAACAGGAAGCATAGTGTTAATTAGAAGAGGATGGTATCGAAAGCAGCCCAGGACAGCTCACAAGTCATGAACACTGGGCTGCTGTTTTATAGGTTAGGGAATGTCCATCAAGGGGAGGTTCCTGGGGTTAGAGCCACTTTATTGTTTCTTCCTTTGATATAAATTATGTCTTGAGGTTGCTCCAAGGTCACCTCAGCCAAAATCATACATAGGTAACACAACTGGATTCTGAATTCAGAAATCGTTCAATGGCTTCATTTTCTTTCATTTGACTTTCCCTTACCATCTGAGCATCACCAATAGGCTGACAGTAGTGGCCCTTTGAGGAGAGGGGATAGGGAATGTACAAGCCTGGGACTTGCTGCCTGGTAAAGAATTTCAAATCCTGGAGAGTAGCTATGATTACGGAACGCTTCTCGTTTGACTGGATGAAAGGGGATGACTACTAGTCTCATAAGAGGAAAACAGAGGGGTGGTTTAAGAAGGGGTGTGGTCAGTGCCCATCTCAACCCCTCACCTACTAACCCTTTCTAAAAGTCAGTCCTGAAGCCGGGTCTTACTTGCCAGGCTTTTGTTGTACTTTCTAAATACATATATTTAAAACTACTTTCAGTTATATTTTGATATATGAAACCAAACATGCTCTAAATGATTGGACTTGGGGTAAGTAGGAGAAAAGTGTGTCACATAAAAATTTCAAGAACCCCACCATGATGACAATGAACTAAAGCCCTGAAACGACGAGCCTTGGTCGTGGGGTCTCTTCAGAGCACTGGAACACTCATTAAGACAGAGTTTGGCAGTAAACAGAGTGGAAATTGAGTTCTCTAATGTGCTTGTCCTTTAACGTCTACCACAGCCAAATGATTCAAACTCCTTATTTCTAATGAATAGGTAAAAGCCATGAGGCAACATAACATTCCTGAGGTCACAGAACAAGTTAGAGAGACTTGACTAGAAAACCCCAAAAGTGATGTGTAGAAAGCTCTATTGAAGGCCATAGGTGCCGTATTAACATCCAGCTACTGTGTTTGTGTCCTTCGCATGTACGGTGATACCAAATCCAAAGGATACCACGAGAGCTTGGAAAGCCCCAGATGTGTACAGAGGTTGTACCCCTGTGTGTACTAGTGGGGTTTTGCTACATCAGTTTTCTTCAGGCTTAACAGAACTGGCAATCACAGTCCAGATTTGACAAAAGAAAAAGATTAATAGATAATTGCTCAAGTTCTGTTTTCTTAACATCAGGAGGTCCCAGAGCATAGCCGAACCTATGATCTACTCTTGGGCAAAGTGGGCTTCAGCCATTGCATGATTTTTAAAAAATTGTAAACAGTTCACTATTGCTCTGCAGTGGGAGATTGGTTCTTTATATGAGAGAATAAGTCTGACACAAAGATACGTCTTTGCACAGAATAGAACTCAAACCTGTGCTTTTCCTGCTGATGTGATTATGCCATTACACATCCTCCAGGGGAAAAGAAAATGGTTCATGGTCCAGTAGAATAAGTTTAACTTGGTGCAGCAGGGGGCAGGGGTGGGGGCAGGTATAGTACAAAGTGGAAAATGATAGGAACTTTTAGAGAAAACTGTGGTTGTTTGAGTAAGAATGGCCCCCATAGGCTCATATATTTGAATGCTTGGTCATTGGGGAGTGGTGTTACTTGAGAGAGATTAGGAAGTGTGGCCTTGTTGGGGTAGGTGTGGTATGTTGCTGTGTATTGTAATGCTAAATTCTGCACCCAAAAAGTCTAGTTGCCTATGATTGAATTATTCTATTTACCAGCTTTTGTTGTGCAAACTTTTCTTAATTTAAAACTAATGATTAAATAAAAATGATTACAGCCAGTTACTGGAGGGACTAGAGGTAGACAGGTTTGGAGTTACCTGGTTGGGAGAAAAAGCAAGGAGTCAGGGGAAGGAGACTACCATGAGAGGAGATGGATCCTGAGAAACGAGTATTTGGGGTACACCACTGGGGAATTAGCCAGGCCAGCAGCTAGAAAAGTAGATTAAGGGTTACTCCCCCAGTAATTGTCAAAACCAAATAAAATAGCCATAATTTTAAGTCTTATTTATTCATAAGCTAGATATGGATAAATTTAATTTGGTTCAACTACACACTCTCCCATTCTTTAACACATAGGATCCCAACAGAGTTTAACTCACAGGATACTACAATATGAT
>JANHMN010000014.1:31901604-31930228 GCA_030674055.1 Rhabdomys pumilio
AGTACGTATGTGTGCGTAGCAGCAGTTCTATATTTTCAAATTATGTTGTAATAATTTATACATAACATTCACATTTCTTTTTCTATTTTTCAGTCTCCCAGGGCCCCTCTCAAGATTTAAGGGTTACAAAGTGATATTTAAATGTTGCATTCAGATGGCACTGTATTTCCCCAGTCAGATTCGAAACAGAAAACGTCACAGTCATTCTTACTCTGCCCTCTGCTGGTAGAAATGGGCCACAAATGCTTCCTTTCAGACTTGTCCACACATTATAGAAAAACCTGATAAAAACACCTAACACATGCTGAACATCTCACTGGGCACCATGCTGGGCACTGTATCATTTCATTCTCCCAACACTGTGTCGCACAATTCTAAAAATAAAAAATCATAGAGCAAAAATGCTATAATCTGGACTACAAAGTCAAGGTTCAAGTTCACTATAGTTCATATCTAATGCTTGCACTTATCTATGGCACTCTATCTCAGACTCAGCATCTTCCACAAAGAAATCTGTTCAAGAAAACTCTTCACTGCGTTTCATAAACATGTTGAAGCAAGGGCAATGTTGTGTCCAGTGACCGTGATCCTGAAAATACCACCTGCTCACCAAACCCAAGGTTATTGGTGGTGCGTTCCTTTGCTTCCTGTCTTTTGTATGACTCACCATGATTTTTAAATGTGAGTTCCCTGATGGAAAGGGGGCTTGCAGTCTTCTGTTGTCTCAATGAGATATCACTAGAGACTTCTTTCATTCTGTTTGCTGCAACTCAAAGGAATTCAGTGCTAGTGCTACTGACTAAGGGTCTTATCGTCCTTACAAAAGGAGTTACTGTCAGCTGAAGGGTTTTCATGGAAGGAATCAAACGGTGCTGAACAGATGTGGAGATGACAGAAATGCTCTCAAATGCTTCAGAATCTCGGGAAAAACAAATGGCTCAATTAAACAAGTTCTACGGTGTTGGTGGGAAACCTTAACACAATGCTAATCTTAATAAAATGCCACTGATTGCTAGTGTTTTTGGAAGGTAGTTTTGTAGTCTGTACTGAGGGGTTAGAGAAAGAGAAAGGGGTAGGGGAGGGAGAGAGGCAGGCAAAGGTTTGACTGAGAGAGATTCAGCACAGCAATACTGATGACTTGAAAGTTGGAAACAACCTAAGTACAAGAAGACGATCATGTCATTAAATTATACTACTTAGATTTTAAAAGAATCACAATATTGGAGGATGGAGAAATGGTTCAGGGGTTAAGAGCACTGGCTGTTTTTCCAGAGGTCCTGAGTTTAATCCCTGGCTCTCAACCATTTGTAATAGGATCCGATGCCCTCTTCCGGTGTGTCTGAAGACAGTTACAGTGTTCTCATATACATAAAGTAAATACATAAATCTAAAATGGGGGATTCTTTTAAAGAAAAAAATCTTCAATATTGCTAGTAGAAATACTGCAGGCTGACTGTGGAGTTTACTGTTAAAGCAGGTGCTGAGCACCTGGGTTCAATCTCCTGTGTTACCAGTACCACCATCATCACCAAAACATAGAACCAGCCCCTCCCTCCAAAATACCACCACTGACAAAACATTAGTATGGGAGATGACTTGAGAAAATCATCATAAGGGAGCGCGCTGTGGCACAGCGGCTTGGGCGTCCACCTCTAGAGGTCGGGCACGGTCCTTCCCGTGCCGGTTCGAATCCCGTCAGGCTCCTTTGCGGAGTCTGATGGAAAAAGAAAAGAAAAGAAAAGAAAAGAAAAGAAAATCATCATAATACAGCAATGGGTGAATAAGAAATCTAAAATTAAGCAATGATTGGATGTCCTTTCTGTCTGTCTTTCTGTGTGTGTAGTCAGATATACATCTGGATTGCATTATAAACACAGCATTCCCTTGCTGCTACCCTAGAAAATCAAACAGACCTGTGCATGTCACTGTAGAGCTAAATGTTTAACTCAATTACTAAAACTGACCAGGAATTATACTTAAATATCTCTGGTTAGAAATCATCTAGTGACCACATTTTCCTTTGAGCTGATTGTAGATTGTTTATCTTAACAATAAAAGTGTTGCAGTGACCAACAGGAAAATGAATCTAGAAACTATGGTTGGGGATGTGTTGTAGTTTGAAAATGCTTGGCCCAGGGAGTGGCACTATTTGGAGGTGTGGCCTTGTTGGAGAAGGTGTGCACTGTGAGTGTGAGCTTTAAGACCTTCATTCTAGCTGCCTGGAAGTCAGTCTTCCACTAGCAGCCTTCAGATGAAGATGTAGAACTCTCAGCTCTTCCTGTACCATGCCTGCCTGGATGCTGCCATGTTCCAGCCTTGATGATAAGGGACTGAATCTCAACCTGTAAGCTAGCCCCAACTAAATGTTGTCCTTTATAAGACTTGTCTTGGTCATGGTGCTTGTTCACAGCAGTAAAACCCTAAGACAGTATGTCCCTCTAGTTCAATGTAGTCAAATCAGTCTTTCCCAGATTTTCTTCATTTCTTTATCAAGGGTCCAGTTCTACACACACCACCTGCATGATGTCATCTTAACAACAGTTAAATATCCTTTCAGTAATATGTCGCAATACAGTTTGAGTATCCTTATTCAAAAATACTTGAGACTGGAAGTATTTTGGATATTTATTTATTTATTTATTTGGGTCAATAGAGTGCAAAGATTGGTGTCAACTAAGCAGAAAAGTGACATGCCTAGCCGTATTGATACAAACATTCACATGGCCACCTGTGTTTTCACAGTGATCCATAGATAAGGTCACTTGTCCAGTTTTCCACTCATGGTATCTTGCTAACTCAAGAAATTTCAGATGATGGACCATTTTGATTTAGAAGTGCTTAATCTATATTTTAATTGGTATTATTAAAAAAAAATCAACTTAAATGTGTCTGAGAAATAAAAGGTAGATAACTAATATATTTATGTCCAAAGTTAATGATGGTTGGAACCAACAACCCTTTGGCAGCTTACATTTTCTGTGGCTCAGGAATCTGGAGTGGCTTATCTGGGAAGCTCAGCCTCCTCCAGCCAGGATGCAGGGTGGCTGCAGACACTGGACAGACTGAGCAAGCCAGTAAGGTCTGTATCTGAGGAGCTCATGTCAGTCGACAGGATGCCTTGGGGCTCTTAACTCTTCACAGCACACAGGAGGTAATTTTCCTCAGTGGAAGGCCTGAAGGGAGCAAACAAGGAACTTCCTGTGCCTTAGTCTATGAAGGCCGCCTACGCTCCATTTCCTCTTCCTCTGTTGGTAAGGGTGGCTGGGTGCTCCTTTATGGTTACCTTTAGCCTGCACTGAGGGAAAGGTGGAGCATCTTCTCAAAGACAAGAATGTTGAAAAACAACTTAAGAATATATTTTAAAATCTCCTTAGCTATGTGATCACGACAACAAACATATTGTATATTAAAATTGTCCCTAACAGTTTAATTCTGAAGAAGCCATGAAACTGTGAAAAAAAAAAAAAAAGCTTTTCAAATACCATTACAATCTTTTAACTATGGAACATCTCTAAGTTTGAACTACCTTTTACAGAAAGAAGCTCTTTAGCTTGAATTTCTTAAAAATTATGTTACAGTGTTTTCAAAATTATTATTGAGTACGGGACACATCGTATTCGGATAAAGCCAGCCAACATCTAGAAATCTCTGTCTAGAAATGTCAAAATGCCTTATTTATGGAAAAGAAAGGGAAAGATGTCGGGGAGTGGGGGGGCGGTGACAGACAAAAGCATACACAATGTTTCCCAAAGTCACACTTCGGCCGTTCTCACTGCCGCAACGTGAACATTCGGACTTTATAAGAAAAAACAGCTTTCCCATAAAGACTGAAAAGGCACCCTTAGCTAAGACTGATCACCCTGGTGGGTGTATTAGTTATTTTATGTTGCTGTGGTAAAATGCCATGACCAAAGAAATGAGTCTATTTTTAGCTTCGGATTCCAGAGGATAGAGTCCGTGACACGGGATAGGGGATCATGAAGGCAGGAGTTGGCTGATAACATCTCCGTTCATTCAGAGGAATCGGATTTAGAAAGAACAGCAAGTGGGCGAGTCCATAAATCCCTAAGGCCTATACTCACTGACTTTCTCCAAGAAGGATGCGCCTTCTCAAGGTCCCATTGCCCTCTCCAAACAGCGCCACCCCCCGGGCACTAAATGTACAACTACATGAGACTCTGGGGCCATTTCTCACTCAAACTACCACACTGGACATCTCTCTGATAAGCACCTTGAGAGCACATTGTCTAACTTCTGGCGTCTCTGAGGAAAAGTCGTTTCTTTTGTCCTTTCTGCCTTCAGAAGCCTCTGTGTAACAACCATAAAAAGAGGGTTTCAGGGCCCTGTTGTGGGCCCCGCCTTGGGTCATGCGGCCCCCGCCTTGGGTCATGCATTCACATCAGTTTCACTCAGTTATTCCAATTGTGCTGTAAATGAGAAATTACTATCCACACTTTTATTTTGTTCTGCAAAGAATCAGGATGTGATTTAGTTTCCTTGCCACTCGTTTGTTGTGCAAATTTCTTTTCTGAGCCTCAGGGTGTTAGGCAGAGCTCTTTCTAAGCACTGGGGATTCATCTCCACAAGCAGCCCAGTTCCCTGTCTTCAGAGTTATGTAAGAGAAGTGAGGCCTACACACAGGTTGTTCAAAGTCTGCATCCCCAGTCACTGTAGCCACAATTCTCAAACCTTTTTATAAGAAGTATCTAAAATACTTATTAGAATGGCATATTTACTACCTGGAGTTCTTATTATGGGAGATACAGGACTCTGCAATTTACCCAACTCCAGATGATTCTGAAATAAATGTTCTGTGGTCACACAGAGAAATTTTCTTTAGGTCTCTGCTCTTACTACCAACAGAGAAGAGCAATTGCCCTTGCTGTGCTAATTCAGGCTATGTCCTCAGTTCCTTTCTCCTTACCCAAGTGCCATAAGCCAATTTTCTGATGGTTTGCGTGCCCCAAGTTCACATTAACTAGTTTTTTTTTTTAATTGAGATTTGCACCTTTCTTTCTTTATTTTGAAAATGTAGCACTATGAGTAAAATATGGAGGTAATGGAATATATAGATACATTGTTGCATCTAAATATATCCATATTTTAATTTAAAAATATTGTTATTTATCGGTTTATTTCTTGTTTGTGTGCATGGTGGGTGTAGGAACATGCATGTGCTCTGGTGTGCAAGTTGTTGCTCACTTTATGGGATCAGAGGACAACTTATGGACCCTGCTTTCACATTTACATGGGTTTCAGGTCATCAGACTTGTGCTTTTTCTAATGAGCTGTCTCCTAGGCCCAGTATCCTATACTTTAACAAGTGTGCTTATAGTGTTCACAATGAGAGATCTTAGGAACACTGAGTGATATATTGCTTTGTACAGATAATGAGGAAAGAGGCATTCCTAGTTTTAGGTAGTGCTAGCTAGGGAGTCACCATCATAATAGATAATAGTCACGTATCACTGTATAATGAATTGCTCTATAATGTATCAGGTTTTAAAAGGCAGGCTTTATTTCACTGTTTCTTATAGGCTAGGAATCTAGTTGTGACTTTGTTAAAGATTTCAGGCTTAGGGTCTCTTAACATGGATACAATCAGAATATTGACTGCATCTGCAGTTATCACAAAAATTCCACTCCTTATAGATTTACTTGTAAACTCATTCATTTGATTGCCATCATGTGTAAGAAGATCTCCTCCACAGACCTTATATCTCCTTGTATGCTTGACCACTGGCTTCACCAGCGTGAGTGGTGAGGAAAGGAGAGAAAGTGCCCACGATGGATGCTGCTATCTCGGCATGATATAACCGTGAGAGTGACATCGTTTTTTCTCTCAACATAATATTTCTATTAGTTATTTGGAAATTTCATACAATGCATCATGATCCCACTTGCTTCCTATTCCTCCCAGGTCCACTCTTTCACCCATTTGCCCCCTCAAAAACCAAACCAAACCAAACCAAACCAAACCAAACCAAACCAAACCAAACCAAACCAAACCAAACCAAACCAAACCAAACCAAACCAAACCAAAATAAAACAAACCAATCCCAAGTCCAATTTGTGTTTCCCTGATACTTGTTGCTGTCTATGTGATAGGTTCATCCTGCACTCAGTCATGAGTGTTTAAGGTGTGTGGTATATGTGATGATAATGCCTTCAGAGAGGTTTCCTGTAAAATGTTGTATCACGTGACAAATGCGATTCAGATATGGACCTCAAACTATAGTAAAATATGTCAGAAGATTATTTTAGATTATTAAGTAAATGCGTGAGTTCTTAAAAGCTGTGGAGGTCAGCAGTGAAACGTGGACAGCATGTGACCTAAGGCGAAGACTGTGAGGGTCCAAATGTGGTGCTGTCTGACATCTCCGGACCAAAGACCTGGAGAGAGGCCTGTAGAGGCATGCATAGTGTGAGCAACAGTGCAGAGATTCTGTAGGAGCGAAGACTAGTCCCTGTCTGACAGGAAGCAGAGAGCTGGAGCACGCTATTCATTTGACAAGAAGTTAAAATCTTCCTACCGCTAATATTTATCTGTTGATTTGTTTGATTGATTGTGAATGCACGCACAATACATAAACAATTTTAAATGTTTAAAAATACGCTATGTTTTCTGTTGTATTTTTGCAACAATATAAAACCAAGACTTGATAAGATTTTTAAAACTACTTCTCATACCTAGAGACTCTGATAAGGTTGGTCTAAGTAGATAGAGGGAGTTAAGTTTAGAATGGTCCAGGTTGGGTCATTATTATCCCTACAGTGACCAAGCTGACCAAGGGCTAAGCTACCTACCTATGGAAGGAGACTACAAGGATGACTAAGTATCAGCGTACATGGCTGACACAAGAACAATTTCAAACTCTACTCCCCACCAAGTAAGTAGATGAAAGAAATTATGGGTTATGAGTCCCCAGAAGAAATGATGGGAGACTCCATTTAACTGTGCTTTGTTTTGGCTGTTACATCATGGAGTGACTTTGGGACAGTCATAATATTAAACAATTTACATTTTAAATCCAAAGTTAGCATCTTTGGACTAAAATCATTTTATTTATAGCCTTGACCTGAAGATCAAATGGAAATGAGGGATCATGAATCTCAATGAATTGTTACCCTTTTTAATATCACAGTGTCCTTGGAAGAGTTTCTTTTTAGCCCAACAGGGCTAGAAAAAAAAAACTCATCTAGACCTGTACTGTTTAAGTTGTATAGACTCTGCAGTATTTTCTTGTGGACTCAATTTGTCAGTCATATAAAAGAAACACTTCTGGTCCTTAGAGAAATGGAAATGTTTTTACAGAGCATCAGTAATCTTGGAAGAGTGTACATGAAAGTGTGTCAAAAAAATATGAAAAGATGCCCTAAGAGTGGCTGTATTTGAAACCTGAGAGAAGAGGAGAAATATTCTAAATATGTTCTTCATACTTTATTCAGCTTTTTCATACATAAATTCTTAACAGTATTTTAATTAAAACTGTGTCAGTTCTGTGATTTGAATCCATGGCACCCAAATCTAAGGCATATTTTTAAAAGGCATTCCTCCATCCTCTAAAATATTCATTCATTCATTCATTCATTCATTCATTCATTCATACAATTAATGGTGTGTGTGTGTGTGTGTGTGTGTGTGTGTGTGTGTGTGTGTGCACATGCACATGTCAGAGGAATTGGTTCTTTCCTACCTCATCAGGTCTAGTGATGGGACTTAGGTCATTTTACTTGCTGGTAAGTTCCTCTACCAGTATCCTTTGAAAGACAGATTTTTGACTTCTTGCTCATCTCTTGTATCTTTATCACAATGAAATACATACTCCCAGGAGCTGGAGAGATGATGGCTCAGTGGTTAATATCATTGGCTCTCCTTTCAGAGGACCTGCATTCAATTCCCAGTACCCATATGGCAGGTTACAACTGTATGTTCCCCCAGTTCCTGGGGATCTGACACTCTTACACAGATATATATGCACATCAATGCACATCAAACAAAAATAAAATCATAAAAAGAAAAGAAATACTCTCTCCCTTCTTCTCACCTCCCATGACAAAACCCACTTTTCCACTTAGCTTGTGTCTTTTGTGAATGCTCTATTTTTCTTGTCATGACTATATAATTGTATTAGTCTCTGTAATTTCTACCATTAACATTATTGTCCCCTCCGAGTTTATTTTCACTGTCCTTTAATTTTGGCTTGTTTCATTAGGTGACTCTTGTCATTTGACTCTCTGTTCTATATATAGAGGCAAGGGCAAAGAGATGCTGAAGGGTATGCTAATGATACTTGCTCTATAGTGCTTGAAAGGCCACAGGGACTTCATCACACCTGGTGGAGTCCAGAGAGGTGGAGGGGGCATAAAGGAGCAGCTGCCAACTCTTCAGAAACATGGGCCGGCCTGTCTTCTTCTCTAAGCAGATTTGTGATTGGCCAACCATCAGTAGCCTCGGGTTTTAGGTTTGCCCTTCATCTGACAGATGAACCTACTTCCTGACTTCTAGTGAGTTGACTATATATAGCATCACCGTGGATGAGCTATTTCTTGTCTGGGTTGGATTGTAAATTATTAAAAAATAAAACCTGTAATTTTAATATCTAGAGTATAAACCTCAAAAAGGGAAGTGGTAGTTTCTCTGTTAATAGTTGTTAAAGTGTCTGTGCCAAATGCGTCGGTGAAAGGACAGGCAAAGAAGCCCAAATCAATTAGCTTGAAATAGTTGCACAGAAATCATTTGGTATGCAGTGGAGGAAGTAGAGGAGACAGGAAGAGGAATGGGAGGGTAAGACTTAGGTGGAAAAGATCACTGTTTTTATCTTTCTTTAATTCTTTTATTGACTTTTTTCTTTAGCATAGAATGAAATATAAGACTTTCATTTGACAGTAAAGCTCTTGTCTTATTTTCAGTCTGCCTCTCCTTCACTTTTCTTTCAAATCTACCTGAAAAACAACAAAACCAACCAACCAACAACAACCCACTATGCTCATCAGCTTACCATCCCATGATAAAATGCCTGTGAAAACGAGCTCAAAAAGATTTGTTTTGGCTTCCAGTTTCTACACTTTGGGCCACAGTTGCTTGCCACAGTAGCTTTGGGTCTGAAATAGTGGAGGCTGTGGCGAAGGAGGCCGCTCACCTTACAACAAAGGGAAGCAGAGACTGAGGAAGGGCTGGGATCCCCAAGTCCCCTTTAAGGCCAGCATCAGTTATGTGATCCATTTCCACCAGCCCTAAGTCTACTCCCTCTTACCAGACTGACCAGCTGGGACCAGGTTTTTGCCATGTAGATTTCTTGGGGCCATTTAATATCCATTTCAAGTAGTACAGTGGCTCTCTCAGTTGATCTGCCTTCCCATCTTATGTAGCCTGTCTTCTCTACCTACTTTACTCTAAAACTGCTCTTGTCATGTTGCTTGGCCTTTTCTTTTTTGTTAAAAAAAGAGAAGTTTTGTGTGTAGCATTGGATAGCATGGAACTTGCTATGTAGATCAGCCTAGCCTTGAACTCACAGAGATCTACATGGCTCTGCCTCTAGAGTGCTGAGACTTAAGGCATGTACTACCGTGCCTACCTGACTGGTAAGTTTGTTCACTTCTTATTAAATGAAAATGCGGATCACTCCCTTTACGAAGCTTTTAGCTCTCCTATTTTATTTTTTATTTTTGTATATTGTGTGCATGGGGGGCGCAGGTCGGGTGCATGCCGTATCATGCAAATGAAAGAGGACAACTGGTGGCAGTTGATTTTCTCCTTTCTCATAGATTACAGGGATTGAACTTAGATCATCAGGCTTAGTAGCAAGTATCTTTGACCTCTGAGAAATCTTGGTAGTCCTCAAAGAGTTCACATCTCTTGGTTTCTTTTATACCACTCTTACCTGAGTCTCCATCCATCTCTTTGGTCATTTGTCTCAGCCTATTTTTCTGTTGCTAATAGGACAATCCCACAGACTGGGCAAGTTATAAAAAGGTGCATTTGAGTTCACCATTGAGAGCCCATATCTGATGATGGTTTATTTCGAGAGTTCCAGGATGACAAAAGTCATCAAATGTTAAGAAGTAGGGAGTTCACATGTCTTTCATTTCTTTTCATAAAGCCACTAGTCACTAGTATTCAATCACAGGCTACACATTATTGTCTTTATTCAGCCCCAGTCACCTCTGAGTGTCTGCTTACGAAGATATTAGGTTATGTTTCTCTGCTCTTAGCATCTCACAATGAACATTGGATTTCAGCATGAGTTTAAGAAGAGAAAGCTATATTCCAATCAGAGCATCACTCCCTTTTTGGGTCTTCTTGTGAATTTGCCTTCCTTAGTGACTTACAAATAGAGCATACCCTAGTTCCCAGACAACTCTTCTCCTACCTGAAACAATCTTGTTAACCTCAGTATCTCCATTTAAATTTAGAATTAATATTCAGGTAAGCTCTTGGGGGTTTAAGGATTAATAAATAGATTGGGGGTTAGAGGTAGGAAATAAAAAGTAACCAATAGGTGTAGTGGTTTGAATAGGTTTCACCTCCAATAGACTCATGTGTTTGAGTGCTTGGCCCATAGGAACTGGCACTATTAAGAGGTGTGGTCTTATTGGAGAAAGTGTATCACCGTTGAGGTGGGCTTAGGGGTCTGATATATGCTCAAACTAGCTCCAGTGGGATAGTTTCTTGCTACCTGCTGATCAAGATTTAGAATTCTTGACTCCCCCAGCACCATGTCTGACTGCATGCTACCATGCTTCTCACCAGGATGATATCTGAACTAAACCTCTGAAACTGTAAGCCAGTCCCAATGAAATGTTTTCCTGTGTAAGTGTTGTCTTGATCACGGTATTTAGTCACAGCAATATAAACCCTAACTAAGACAATAAGTTAGGGAGAAGAGATTAGAAGTTACCTCTGTCAAAAAAATGGATTACCTGGTTAAGGGATCAGAAGTTAAAGAAACGGCAAGAAATCAGAGCATCCTTTAGAAGAGCTCAAGAGTTCAGTCATGGCTTTTATTTAAAATGTTTTTTTTTCTTTTGAGTCCAATACGAAGCAAAGGAGAAAAGGAATGAGCATCTTTGTAGGGGATAAACTTGTTCAATTTCACTCCTTATGTCTGTGTGTGATTAAGAGAGAAACACATAGCAATGACTTCATTTTCTAAAGCAAAGTCAAGACTAGGATGGCATTACTAGGCTTGAGGGTAAAGATGGATCACTGCTAAAACCAGTCGTATTCAGTTCAATAAAAGGTCAGAATGACCCAGAAATATACAGTCCTTCTGGGTTCTTAGCATTAATAGAGTTTGTATCAGTTTCTTGGCACACAGGGGACTAGAACAGTGGTTCTCAACTTTCCTAATGCTGTGACCCTTTCAATAAAGTTTCTCATGTTGTACTGAACCCCAACCAGAAATTATTTTTTTCTACTTCATAACTGTAATTTTGCTGCTGTTATTAATCATAATGTAAACTATCTTATATGCGACCCCTGTGCAAGGGTCGGTTGACCCCCAAAGGGGTTACAACCTACAGATTAAGAACCACTGGATTAGAATATAAAAGCAAATAGTTTACAATATTTCAAAGGGAATCCTTGTAAGTTTTGCTGACATGAGGTTTTTCTGAAGTTCATTTCAATTTCTATTATGTGTTTATATTAGGGAATATTAAGTTTACAAACTGTGGGAAGTTATTCATATTAAAAGCATTTTCTTTCTTACAAATTGCATGAGCTCACTGAGGGACAGGATTCTACTATATATATTTTCACAAATAACAATAAATTAACAGGAGAAAAATTCTGTAAAAAATTATTGAAAAATATAAGTCCAAATTCATCAATTTATTCTAATTATTCTTCCTTTTAATTTCTCTTAATGTTACATGCTTAACCTACCTTTGTTTGTTACCTTTGTCCCTCCCACACCCAGTTCAGCACAGGATTTTAATTTGACCTTGTGGATCTTCCTGTGACCCAGACAAATGATTTTCAGTGTGGAAGTCCTGCAAATGGCCCTGAAAGGCCTGGTTAGAGGAAGATCTGTAGAACTAATTCCAGATGATGACATAAGACCCCTGAGCAATCTAGGCATCGCTGATGCCTTTGTTGGGCTACGGATAAAGTAGTGCCAGCAATTGTGTCATGCCCCAAGGCTCACAGTTAAAGAGAATTCTGAATGTCTGAAAGTTTTTGGGATCAGATATGTCCACTTACTATTAACCTTATCAGGATTGGATGATGTGCACTCTGCTTTTGTGCCCCATTCTAGATAGTTTTTGGTTAACTTGACACGTGCTAGAGTTGTCCAGGAAAAGGAACCTCAGTTGAGAAATGTCTCCATCAGAATGTGTATGTATGTGTGTGTGTGTGTGTGTGTGTGTGTGTGTGTGTATTTGCATATATATATATATATATATATATATATATATATATATATATATATATATGCAAAAGTCTGCAGTGCATTTTCTTGATGAATGATTGCCATGGAAGGCCAACCACACTGAGGCTTCTGCCACACCTGGGCAAGATTGGGCAGATGGTTGTATAAGAAAGCAGGCTGAGCAAGCCATGAGAGCAAGCCAGTAAACAGCATTCCTTCCTGGCTTTGCTTCAGTTCACGCCTTATATTTCTGTCCCAATTCCCATTATGATGGACTGATAACAGAAATTTTAGTTTATAGGTTATAAACTGAAATAAATCTTTCCCTTACAAGCTGCTTTTGGTCATGGATTTTTGTCACAGTAGGAGAAGCAAACTAGAACACATTTCATACACATGTCAGTCATCCCTGTGGACTATAGCACCAATTGTTAACATTGTCATGAGGCCTTCAGGTTTCTGATATAGGAACATGTGATTTTCAGATAGCAGAGGTGAGTTTTTGTCTTGGCAGGTCTTTATCCTATAGTAGTATATAGTATATAGCATATAGCATATAGGCCTTGGTAACTCAAAAACAATTGAGTTGGACAAAATGTTATCTACCTTAAGTTATTATAATTAATGGACCTCACTCCTGTACTTTGGTCCATATTCATATATTGAATATGAATAGCCCTAAATAAATACATATTCATTCTCTGCCCTCAGTTCTGGCTCTCGATGTTATATGTGGCATTACTAATGAGGAGTATTAAATGTCATAAGAAGTAAAGATAGATACTCTGAACCAAGCCTAATGTACTGTATGTCAAAAGATAAGATTCATTAGACTAAGACTGAAAATTTCAGGAATATAGTCTCTTAGATATTTATTGTAATCTTCAAAAAATAAAACAAGATAAACTCAGAAAACAAAACCACTTTCCATACAGAATTCACACACGAACTAAATACCTAACAGAGCACATACCATTTGTACACAATTAATTTCAATAATAATAATAATAATAATAATAATAATAATAATAATAATTTCACAATGTGAATACGCTTTATAGCTTTAAACTCAGACAAGAGCTTCTGTGGACACAGGAAGAGTCACAATACTTGCTATGCGGCAACAGCTTTGAACTAAACATCACAATCACGATAAGAAAGCATTAAATATTATCTCAAGAAGAGTTCCACAGTGCCATCACCAAGAAGGAGCCCAAAGTATCCTGGCACAATGTAGAGTCTTTCTTTGTGCATTGTCTGATGCCCTTAAACAAAACCCAGAGCTACAGAAAAATCTGAGTACAGTTCTGCCTGGTGGTGTTGGAGATTAGGCAATGTCTTGTGGTTTGGTTCATTGGCAAATGTCTAAATTAACTGCTTGAAAGCAATTCATGTTTTGTGGCTGAGCTGAGGCTGCTTAGTTCAGGGGGATACAATGAATAATGTAGCAGCTTGCCTTCTCCATGTAGATTGGAATGCAGAGAGCTAAGTTGGGCAGTTTGTGGGTTTCAGTCTCCATAGTTGCTAATTCTCTTGCTCTTCCTTGCATTCACAGAGAACACCCTGGGGCCTTTTGCATTCGTATGCTTGGCACAGTCTTCTCACTACTCAATTCTTTCTGGGATCATACTTGACCCCTACATAGGAGCCAACCTTGACTCTTCTAATTCTTATAAGTCTCATTCTTTTTGCTACGGTATCTGCCATAATCTACTACTTAGATCATACCATCTCCCTTTGCCACAGTCCTTCCATGTTGGATTGGTGCAGTGTAGAGTACATGGCGATTGATCAGCGACCACGTAACAACAAATGAGACATTTAACTACACTCTTAAACTATTATTATTTTGTGGTCAGCTAACTGCTTCTACTTTTCTTTCCCTTTTCATTTGGCACTAAGTCCTTGCTATCTCTGTCTTTGAGTCATCAATTTCATTCCACTTCTTCAGTGGATTTTGTAAGATGTATACAATTTCCAGCCTGGCATTGTTACATTTGGGCCACATATTACCCACATAACCCAATGTCATTTAATATGATTGGCACTCTTCATATGTCAGCCTCTGGTCCGGTGCCATAGAGAGAACAGATATTAACCGTGTATGGGTAGAATGGCACCTAGAACCAACTGCACTCCATTAATTTCAGTCACTCCTACTTCCTAAAGGAATAATGGCTTGCTAAGCACATAAAAAAGATGAGAACAATATGTAAATGAGGCTTTACCTTAATAATTGACACAGCAAATTGGAGATGAAAGTGATGATTCAGCTTAACTTTCATATCTAGGAATAGGTTTAACTTTTGATAACCCAGCTATTAGCCTGGGGACAACCCTATGACATTCCAGGACAGTGAGTACAGTTCAGAGCATAGAGTGTGCATGTCTGTGTGTGTGTCTGAGAGTGTGTGTGTGTGTGTGTGTGTGTGTGTGTGTGTGCATTAGCATTTCAAAATGGATTGAAGGTTTTTACTGGGTTTTCTTTCTTTTCTAACAGTAGTGTGGACAACTGAGAGTTGAAAGTGGATATAACATTATCTACAAACTAAAAAGACACCGATAATGCTAAGAGATCCCAAGGCTGAGGTTGCTGAGCTTGCAAACAAAGGACATAATGAAGTATCAATAAAATATACATACAATACAAGAGTGGAGAGTCTCCAAAGACAGAACACGTGATCAACTTTTCTGAGGAGAAAAGGTGATTTCTGGATATGCATATTTTCTTAGGTATCTAAATTAGCTGCTTAACACACTCTTGTAAGAATATTAGGGACAGAGCTGAACTATAGAAGTGAATACTTTTACAAAACAAACTCACAGTCATTCTCTCTCAGAAACAAAACCCACAATTCTAAAAGGCAAAACAGACATGGTTTTAGAGACTAAATGTTTGATTTATAAATGGGAAAAAAAGGTACTTTTAAGTAGGCACAGAGGAGCTTCCCACGATGCCAGTAAAACGTTTACTGAATAAATTGCACTACTAGACAAATACTGCTACAAGGAATCACTTGAATAAGCACACGGCTATCAAAGCATCTCACACACTTCTCATAAGTCACTCACACTAGTTTATATACACTGAGTAAGTCATTAAATATTGCACTTATTGGCCCATGAACCCTCAATTCTGAGGTGTTGAAAAATAGAAAACAAATCTATTTTTAGAACATACTTCATGCAACATTTACGACATTTCAGTTCTACGAACACCATGAGGGAGTTGCACATTTGGACAGTCCAATGGCATCACGTCACATCTGACATTAACAATATAGTAACAGGAATTACAGGACAGTTCCCATTCATCACGATTTCTAGGGAGGATGAAAATTGCATGGAAATTATCATATCGACACAGCAGACAACCCCTAGACTTCACTTTGACAAGGAGTATTGGTTCACTAGTAAGACACAGGTCATGCTTACATTCTCGACAGGCCAGGTAGACATGCGGCTCATGTGTCTATGAGAACAGCATTCATGAACCTAAGGGATCCTGAGCCACAAATGACAGGAACATGGTGATATTTCCACTACACAAAAAAAGCCACAGCAACTCTCAGTTGTCCACAATGAAGTCAAAATAAACACAGGCGAATGAAATAGACAGGTAGTCCCCAGCCTCATTTCAGCAAGTAATGACAGACAGAAAGTCCATCAATCACAGTTGTTGAGCAGAGCTGAACATCGAGGCGATGTCGTTCTGTGGGGTTAGTGCGTTTAGAATATCTATAGTCATTTTTAAAAATCTGGCAGTATGGAAGGATCACACAAAGATAAAGCCTAATACGTCCTTAGCTACACGATACTTAGTACTCCCATCCCAGCTGCGGCGATGAGATGCCTCATTTCTGTTACCTCCAATGTTTGCAGGATGTCCTTTCTCTCCACCCTTTCTGTTCCCAATCCATTGCATTGAACTTTAAGGTGAGATGTGATTACAAATGCTACACAGCAAAATACCCTTTTTTTTTTCTATACAGAGAAAGTCCTAACAATGGGGATTTTCTTGTCACTGAAAAGGGTGTTTTCACAAATTTGTGTTGGGGTGGAGACAGGGGTATGAACATATCTCAACTGTAAATATGTCAGTGAACTGTAATGTCCTAATTAAACTTCAGGGTATAAGATAGGCTTGTGTCTGCTCTGATTTCTAGAAAAAAAAATTACATAAAATATAAAGGACTCCAAAGCTTATTTGAATATTCAGTGGTTTAGCATACCGAAGGAGATATCTCCATTCCACTGGCAGACAACTAAAGTGTAGGTAGCATCCACTACCTGGCAGAAGCGTGGACACTGCACCGTTCGGAGTGAGCAGAAAGGCCTTCTATGCAGCCTCACATATCACACTGAGAGTCCACACAGAAGAGGTTGCCAGGGTCTGTCATGAAGACTAAAAATCTAGACAGAGACAGTTCCCCAGACAGATGGGCTAGCTTGCAAGCACATCACACCACAGGAGAGTTGATTGAACATTCCCAGATTACGATGAAGATTAGCAGCAAACATTAACTTTGCAGTCTAGAATAGTTTAAGTCACATCTTTAAGATCATTCATGTCCCTTGTTTTTTCACATGTAGCTTCTATCTTGACGTGGTGAAGCTCAACAGAGTTTGGATACATTTTTGCTACAGTCACACAAGTGCCACACAACAACAACAACAGGAACAAATCAAACCAGAACACTAAAGGGCATACTTAGCCATGTACTAAAATACAGAGTAGATAAAGCATGTTAATGAACCACTATGAATGTCAATACTCTGAAGTTAATGTCGCTTAGTGAAAGTTCAGTTAATGGTGGAATGCATTTTACTTGAAAATTGTTGTCATAGATGTAATTAAAATTAGAAGCTTAAGTTGGCTCCTGAAAAAAAAGTGATAAGTGTGCTGAGTAAATGAATTTGGGTAGGAGTGAAGTAAGTAAAATAAATCAATTTTTTTTTTTAGATTGAGCACATTGGTGTCTTCAGTTGCAATTTTGTAGAATTTATATTTTACATTTATGAGCAGAATGGAAGCATCATTATATATCCTTTCCCAGTACAACTCTTAGCCCTTTTTTACCTGCCAGTGAGCAATAGCAAACTCATGGCCCCAGGGAGGAACTTCACGCATCTCTTGCTCTCTGTAGTCATTAGAAGCTCCTGATGGCAGTAGATGCTGTTTGGCAGGGTTAATAACAGGGAGCTGGGCCATTGCTCTAAAGCAGTTTCCCTGTGAGCCCACAGATGTGATGCTCATGGTTAACTCGTCATCTTGGGACCGAGGACACCTTGTGAACCTCCCATATCCATTCACACAGCAAAGGCTATGTAGATGAAACACGTCCCACTTGAACTAAGAAAGGAAAGAGATGAACCAACACCAGAGTTCTTGGGAGTGTTTCCTGAAGCAGTTAGGATTCTGTTCTTTTTTTTTAAAAAAAAAAAAAAAAAGGATGGGCAGGGGTACCCAGATGACCACAGGAGAAGGCAAGGGCACACTTAAAATACTAACTTAATTGCATCAGAGACAAGAAATGACGTCTAAGACCTGGAAAAAATATCTTTTTTAGGTACAAATTTATCCAGGTTGTCAGGAGGACCTATTCATACTTAGGTTGATGGCAGGAGGGTAGTATGTATTTGTACATATGTAATGTAGTGGCTGAACGTTTAAAAACCTCAGGATTTTAAACTATATAGGCTAAGGCTTATAAATGTTCTATTACCTGGTTCCCTTTGCCAAATTTGATTTTACAGCTAAGGTTTCTTGATGATATTAGGAACAGCAACTCTTTTCTCTCCTGAGAGTGATGAGTCTCTCTGGAAATGTTCACTGAATTGTTTGAAATGAAATATATAGCAGGTTGGGAATTTTATAACTTTTGATTGGGACAACTATTTCCATGGGAGTTTGGAAAATAGAAAGCACGGAATGTTCTGGGGCAATGACATTAGGCTTACTGTTTGCTCCTCTCTCCACTGACTAGCACAGCATGGTCTTAACTTTAGAGTTCTCAACAGAGCAGATATGTGGGCACTTGGCTTCAGTCAATCAATTTCAACCAGTTCTTTGGGGGAAATTTTCAAATGAGCAAACATGGTTGTTTCCCTTTCTTTCCTACCTGCTCTCTTTTTATAACTCGTGCATGCCAGCATCCTTCTGAAGAAGCCATTTGAAGTACCGGAGTAAGGTCTTTTACACTCACTGTAAGCATGCAAAGAAAGAGGCCCAGGCTTCCTGACTTCATTGTTTTGTATTAGATTGTAATAATGAGTTTGACAGCTATAGTATTCAATATAGCAACATTATGACTCAGGTCATAGAAGAAGGACATATGAATACTATTGCAAAGTAACTATTGCAAAGAAATCCTACTTTATGCCCCTTGCTTCTCTCTTTCCCTTCATGTTAATTTCTATGATTCATGAATTTAACTGTCATTAAAATTTCAAAAAATCATCAGTGTCCTCTCATCTCTGGTGAGCCAACACTTGCTCCTCTGGGTGTCAGAGTGGAAACTTACCACTAATGTATAAGTTTGAAACTAAGCACACAAGAAGAAAACATGCACATACTATCCTGTCAACAGCCTTGCTCAACAAGCTTGTGTTAAATCCTTTCAAGTGATAGTTCTCTGTTTTTGAAGGGAAGGATGGATCTTTTACACAACCACCAAAAGGGAAAAGAGTCTACATAACAAAACTGTCCTGTCCTTCAAACTGATGTCTTCCTAAGATTCTTGTCACAAATACTTCTGGAAGGCAGAGATTTCTCTTGGCATTTGCCACAGAGGTTAAGAGTTTTTTCTGTATTATTTCTTTCTCTTCTTCTTCCTCCTCCTCCTCCTCCTCCTCCTCCTCCTCCTCCTCCTCTTCCTCCTCCTCCTCTTCCTCTTCCTCTTCTTCTTCTTCTCCCTCCTCCTCCTCTTCTTCCTCCTCCTCCTCCTCTTTTTCTAGAGCAGGTTTCTTTGCCTTTGCTCTCCTAGAACTCACTCTGTAGAACATTCTAGTTTGAAACTCAGAAATCTGCCTACCTCTGCCGCCAGAATGCTGGGATTAAAAGTAGGTAATACCGCCACCAGGATTTTGCATATCATTTCTATATGGTCTCCAGGAAATCTAGGAGAAAAGACTGGGTGTTCAAGTGTTTCATCCCCTCTCTTCAACTGTCATGGCTCGTCAACTTTCTGGACTGCTCAGCTTTGTAATCTTCTGTTTTAACTTGAGCATGTTTAGAGATTTATGTAAGGAAGGCATGCTTTAGAATTATAAATCCTCTGAAAAATATGGTTATAAAACTGTTTTTTCCTCAATGCAGGACTCATGGAAAATTTACCTAATTGCCTCCTAAATTGGTGGGAAAGCTTAGCTGAAGTTGGAGCAGAAAGCAGTGGTTGAGGTGTTGGCCTACCTTTTATAGGAAGAGGGGCATTCAGAAAGCTTCGAGCCAATTTCTAGTTCAGATTTGGTGCTGGCTCCAGAGAGCCAGGGTGGTGTTTAGTTGTGCAGGTCAAGTTGTTAAGGGATGGAGGCCGCTCAGATCATGGAATTCCACAGCTACTCACAGCACTTCTGGTTACAGTGCTTGTTGGGCAACTGACACTAAATAGATACCTCTTTGTGAGTCATTGCTCTCACACGTGCACAGATGCACAGAATCACTGGCAAGAATCACTGCAGTAAGGTCTGCAAACCTCCATTACGTTTACATGGTTCAAAAACAAAACCAAAAAAAAACTTGCAAGGGCCTGAATTTCACTTTCTTTTTCTTTATCCCATGATAGAATTTTATGGTTCGTAGCTCAGGCTGTTTTAATTCATTATCCTCCTGCTTCAGCCTCCTGGGTGACCCTGCACCCAACCCCTCAATGTTTTTAAAGTCAACACACCCTTCAGATATTATTAATGAAAGTGCAATATATATATACATTTCCTAATAGTAGACTCCCAGACCTGTGATAGGGTCTCCAATCAAGAGCAAAAGTCCCACTTTCTTTTTAGACAAAGGCAAAACTAAGTTTCTTGACATCTATCTCCCCCTGCTCACAGCACACACACACATACACACATACACACACACACATACACACACACACACACACACACACACACACACACACACACACACACACAAAAGGTCCCTAAGTTATCATCCATACAAGTCAGAAGCATGATTTAAATCCGTGGCAAGAAAGTTATTCGCAGTAAAATTATAGTCTGGTGTTTCTGCAATAGCTGCATTGAGAAAAAAGCTGCAAAAAAGTTATGAAAGATGAATGGTAAGTTGCATGCAAGTAGCAGGTGTTTATAGATGAATGATCCTTACAAATAAAAGAGCAAATTTGCCACATGTTGACACAGGAGATTGCTCACAGTTTGAATGCATATATGGGCCACTGACATCAAAGACTTCCTTTAAATCATTATTAGGCAGTATAATTGAAGACTAATAGACCATTTATAAATGCTGACTCTTGGCTGCTCCGGAGCCCCTTGGAGCTCCTGTGTGGGAGACATTAGCAGCCACAGTTGGGCTGCGGTGGAGGAGGGGTTTCCTTGAGCCTCGTGCTCTGCTTGGCGGCAGCGATGGCTGGGTCGGTCTCCAAGCTCTCTGACATTTTGTCACAGATGATATCTACGAGGCGCTCAAAGGTTTGCTTCACGTTGATGTTATCCTTGGCGCTGGTTTCAAAAAACTCAAACCCTGGAGAAAACACACAGAAACAGGTCCATCATTTCATGTTTCTGAAGCCCAATGGACTCAGTTGTGGTTTTGAATGTCGATGGGGTGAAGGCAGCAGTGGAAGATGGCTGTGAAACCACAGACGACGGGGACGGCAGCAGGACAAGAAGTGCTACCCACTGACCAGAGCAGAGAGTTATAAAGACGGATGGATGATGTTCATTTTATTTGTCTCTACTGATTCGTTCCTGCTGTCTGCAAGGGCAGAGAGATTTTCCAAACGGAATTCAAGTGTTATTATTAAAAACCTTACCAGTCTCTTATACTAACTCCTTGCTCCTGCCTCTGGTGTGATCATAAATCTTGGTTGACTTGGCTGGATTAAGAACAAAGCACTGGATGTGGCTATGACTGCTTTTCCAGATACAACTAGATGCTGTGGACTCTGACTTAATCAATGTAACAACCCTTCCATAGCATTATTGCTAGGCAGTAAGGGGTGGGGGTGGGGCTTAGTTGCTCTGAGTCCATTACTAGAGCTGTACACTTAGATCCTATATTTTCCCGAGTTATCCCTTGTTCTGTTTCCTGGACACCTTGATGTGAATTGTTGTGCTCGGCCACAAGGTTGACACTTCTGAGAAAAGTGAGATACAACTCCCTTAGGATTTTCTGTATGGCCACCATGTAGTCTTTTAAAGTCTTCTCTAAAACGGATAGTGACTTCCATTATTCTCTCGTTGCTGTATTCTGTCAAAGTTATTAACTTTTTGTTTTAAAGGAAATATTTAGAAAAGACCCTGTGCCTCTTCTACCAAAAGAGGGCCTATGAAGCTCCTGTATAATCCTGTTCTCTTATCCTGTCCTTTCAGTGGCTGCCTAGTCATGGGACTAAGCAGTATCTAACAGGACACAAGGTGGCGCTAAAGAATCACAGGAGGAGTTACCATAGACCTCTTTGAACCTCTGGGTATTTGAACTGAGTGTTAATCCAATAACCCTGCAGTCTTTGTAACACTGTTTCAACTGTCTGGTGGGGGCAGATTTCCTTCTTGTCAATACTGTTTATGGCAGTAAACTTTTTGAATGGGAAAGGAAACAATAAATTTTAATTGAGCAGTGAGAGTACAAGAAGGTAGGAACTATGGGGGGTGAGGAGGGGGGCAATCCCCAATTCTGGGATGTGGCAGTCTGGAAGCAAGTCTCAGAATGCAGCTCTGCACACAATGTTATCATTCCATTGTTCGAATTCATATTCTGCTGGTTGTGCTTGCCAGTCAGTTGCTATGGCAACTGCCCCAATTGGCCAGCCAGAGATTGGTCTGGTCCACTGGGGGGAATGTTGATTTAGGATGTGTTGGGCAGAACACAGAGAGCCTTTTCTAATCCATTCTCAATTTTACACCCTATAAATCCTTCTGGTTACATCTGGCCTTATCTCAGAGGAGACACAAAGATTCAAAATGATTAAATCCAGTGAATGCCTGGCTCCTGGGACCAAAATGAAAAGAATAGCCCACTATCTTGCATAAATGTCCAGATCCCTTTAATAACTAAGAAAATACTTGTTTTCTTGAAGGGAATTGAAAAGGAAAATAGATAATTTTCATAAGTTAAAATTTCTAATTTTTAGACACCACTGTTTGATCAGATGATTAAACCCAAGTTACATTTTGACTGCTGCTCTGTTAGGATCTGAGTAACAGCCAGACTCAAGAGGCTAATCACCAGCAGATTAAAGTTCTAGGAAACAGTGCAAGGTATTTCAGTCCACCTTTGGCTTCTATTTCTTTTTTATTGTTTTGTGTCTGCACAGTGATCAGGCCGTTCTCTTAGAGTAGAAATTTCTTTATCTATAGACAAGGCCAGGTGGTGTGGATGGTGCTGATTTTTCTAAAGCTGGTGCAGTCCCCTCTGGCTGGATCATTCACTGTCCTGGTGGACCCAGACTAGGGCAGGACAGGTATCCTCTGATTGATGTCATTACTTAATTCTCAGAGCTCTTTGCTTGCTATGTTTTAGGTGCTGGTGTTATTGTCCCAGAATTAATGGGGGATGGACATCATTTCAGAATATTCCAAAAATACGCTGGAGATGTGAGACCTTTGAATGAAACTTTGGAGGAAAATAATTCTAAAATTTGGGACAAAGCTGGGACAAGATTCTGTTCTATTGTCCTTTCAGGCAGCGCTTCTTTTACATGTGAGCGTGTTTGAGAAAGGACAGAACTTGAAGCACTGAGCCGTTGCTGAAGATGTGGACTCTCATCTCCCATTATCAAATGTAACGCCTTTATTTGGGCATTAGGTCACTTTATGATGCTGGTGCACATGTTGGGAACAGTAACATGGTCTCTGATCACAGAATCCAAAATGTTCTGAATTTTCATTCCTTACTGTGTGTGATGGCTTGTCTATGCTCGGCCCAGGGAGTGGCACTATTAGAAGGTGTGGCCCTGTTGGAGTAGGTGTGTCACTGTGGGTGTGGGTTATAAGACCCTTACCCTAACTGCCTGGAAGTCAGTCTTCCACTAGCAGCCTTCAGATGAAGATGTAGAACTCTCAGCTCTTCCTGCACCATGCCTGCCTGGATGCTGCCATGCTCTTACCTTGATAATAATGGACTGAACCTCTGAACCTATAAGCTAGCCCCAAATATATATTGTCCTTTATGTAAGACTTGCCTTGATCATAGTGTCTGTTCACAGAAGTAAAACTCTAACTAAGACACTGTGGGATCCTGTGAATATGTGGTCACTCAGGAGAGGGTGTCTAGGAGACCTACACACCATGATAACATTCTCTCCCCAGCATGGTGAAGACCTGCAATATGGTGAGAATGGGGAGGTTTACTGGCCCGAGTACCCTGGCAGCCACTGGTCACAAGCTAGTTATTTAAAAGTCTTCATTGTTTGCATATATTTGTTTGTTTGTCAGGGGCAGCTCTGCTTATATACTGAAGGCCTGGGGTCAGCCATAGGCCTGACATACACGCCTGCTAATACAAAGTCATGGGTCTCTGTGGAAAAACCCTGAAACAGATGGCTAGAAGCTATTATAAACAAGCAGCTTTGGTGGAAAGTTGCCAAGCCTTAGTCGTAGACCTTGTAGATAGGTAATCTTGGTGGATAGTACCAGCTTAGATTAGGACAAGTGAATCATGGGTGGAGTTATAGTGACCTGTTCCTTGAAGCTTCACCCAGCTGATACTCTGTTCTGGAAGATATCTGTACTCCCCCTGAACACTTATGTTCTTGCATCATCTCCTTCCCTCACATTCTGCCTTTTTGTGTATATAACCCCTGTGTGAAAAAGTAAAAATTTCGATTTGATCAGATTATAGACAGATCGCCATTCTTTGAGTTCGCCTGTCCCCCATCTTCTCTTTCAAGTGACCTCCCCGGACTCCTGTTTAATGCCCTGCTGGACAGAACATTTGTTTATTAATTTATTGTTTTTTATATTGTATGTGGCCATGTATGTATGTATGTAAGTGTGCATGCATGGAGCACATGCATAGAGGACAGAAGACAGTAAGCAAGAATCTATTCTTCCCTACTATGTGGGTCTAGGGATTGAGCTCAGGGCATGGGTCTTGGCAGCAGGCTCCTTTATGCATTGAGCTACCTTGCTGGTCTGACATACTAGATCTGTCACCATAAGCCAATTATGGCTTCTGTACTCACTTTCATAATTTATGATATTTGTTTTGCCTGTCTTACAGCATTATCATAATTCTCAAATGGGAAAATGTGGGCAAAGGGGTCAAACAAGCTGGAAAGTTTGGGGAGAGCAGTGTTAGTGGCCACACACTGGCGTTTGTGTAGTCAAGTGCTTACCCCATCACAGAGAATATTGAGAGCACTTGAGACATTTTAAACTCTCTTTGTCCATGAGCAGACACCATTAGTTTGTCTAGTTTTTAGATAAGGAAATGAAGGCAGAGAATGGGTAAATGATTTGTTTAAACCTTCTCATGGTTGGCTGGGAAGTGGCAGAGGGAGAGATCTATTAGCCACCTATAGACATCCCTGCCTTTCTAGGTACCCTGAAGAAGGGAACTACAATTTTATTGCAGTTAAATGATCAGTTCTAGGGTAATGAGGAATTATTAATTCATACATACTTTCATTAATTTAAATAATTCAAAGATGATAACATGGACTTTAGAATGCCAGCAACCTAAACAATACAGTTGCTTGACAGTTTAAAGTACACAGTGGGATTACAATAGCCAAATCTCTGTGTGGACTAGAGAACACAGCTACAAAAGGCTCTGAAAATTAAACTGTTTTTCAGTGACCAACAGCCTAAATCTATCATAAACCTCGGGGTTCAAACACTGGGAGCTCAAGGTCAATGTCACAGCCTTTAGTATTGTGTCATTGAGTCATTTAGATCTGGGGGGAGAATGGGGGTCTATCATGTACCCCAGATGTCTGTGTCCATTTGAATCATGAAAGTGAAACCTCTTTGTGAGAAGCCATTAATGCCCCATACTTGTTTCCAAGCATGTTTAAAATGATGGCCTAACTTACAACCAAATGTAAACACTGGAGCCTTTATTCTTCTGGCAACTCCTTGGACTTTCTGGTTATTACCTCTCAGTGTCTTGGCCTTTTTACCTTAGCTACCTGGACCTAATAGGCTTGTTTTCAGAAAACCTTACCCTCACATCTGTACACACCATCATCATCATCAGAAGTCAGGCATCAGTCAAAGAAGCCTCGAAAACAGTCTTACAAAACCCTGGAGATTGGTTCCAATTCACTGCCAAGGATGGTGCAGTTCATCAGAACCAAAGAAATAGACCAAGGTCATGTAGCAAGCTGACAGTGGAGTCTGACAGATCCCCTGACACGTAGGTTACCACTTTAGCTTCTTGCTCTGAACATCTGCCCCTTGTGCTGCATGGTCTGTAATTAGTAACATTAACACACATGTGTCTTTATCAGGGAGCAGTGGACATGCTCAGTGACACATGGATGAGCTGGCTAGCTTTTCCCATTCCTCCCAACTGCTCTCTGGCAGAGGCAGCCCTGCTCCAGACCCAGAAGATCACGTGTCCCAGGCAACACATTCCTGCCTCGGGGTTCTCCAGACCTGACCTAGAAATAACAACTCCTGTCCTTTCTAAAACCCAGGGCAGGCACACCCAGACACATTTAAGTTGGACTATTTGCTGAGGTCTCTGTATAGCTGGACGAGCAACCACTGTCTGGAAGGACTCTGCTGGTGAGCAGAGACATCACAAACCCTGGGCCTTGTGGGGAGGGACACAGGTCTGGCTGGCTGGCATGGTACTTTACCCTGTTCCTTAAATGTGTCCTTGGAACAAAGCACAGAGAAGCCTGGAACCTTTGCAGTCTCTTACCCACAGGGAAGTAAGCAGAGCCATGAGGCCAAAAGCATGCTGCTCACTGAAGGTGGCAGGCTCTAGGCTGTTACTCTCTCATGAGGAGAACCGAAATGTCACAGTGCCCCACAGTGATTATCCTGTGTCAGCAATAACAATCACGGCTCCAATATTGAGTACCGAACTGTCTCTTTTTTCAGCTCCTTTATCCAATACATTTATTCAGTTTTGTAGATGATATTAAATTTCTTCCTAACATGCTAACATTTATACTGTATAGTGAAGCTTTTTTACTAGAGTAGTTTTTTATAAAATCTTTTTATTCACCCCAGGAAAAAAGTCTTGAACACTGTTTGGGCTCTCTAACTTTTTAAATTTGAAAGACAAATCATCAGTGACCCCCCACCCCCCATGACACCCCAAACAGTACTTGAGCACACCACTTCATTCCTAGCTGTCAATAGCTTACGTTCTTGCCACCTTTTCCATTTCAAGTGGACTCGCTCTTCTTCATTTGAGTTGCGACTAAATGTTTCCTCTTCAATTTTCCTGTGGAATTGGATGAACCAGAGCTGAGGGAGAAAGGTCATCGCAATGCCAGGCAGGTGACAGTTGGACCAGAAGTAAGGACTTCAAAGCAGCAGGACCAACTGTCATTTTAGCTAGTCCCATGTTGGGGACTCAGCCATGAGACAGACTTTAGGAGTGGGAGGGAATGAGGATTTGACCCACTTCCCTGAAGAATGGCCAAAGAAAGCAGCCGGAAGTTGGAACAGGAGCTCTGCCCGAGGCTAAAGGTGGTATAAATAGACCACAGAATGAACAGATCTTTCAGGCTCCAAGTTTCCTTTGTCTGTCAGGCTTAACCAAATGGCAGGATTCAGAAACTGTGTGAGGGTCATCGTGTATCGTTGATGAACGCTGGTCCCCACATAGAAAGTCTTCTCCCTACCTTTAGACTTACAGACTGTAGTTTAGTCTCCTGATAAGGAAGAGGGTGCCTGAGTTTACTGGAGGTTACACAGGCTACTGGAATTAACTCTCCATTGAGTAAAATTCAAGTCACATAGCTGGCCATTCATGCCCCAGATCTTAGATTTCCCTAGCTTTCAGACTTGCACATACACATCCAGCATTCCAGGTCTACCAAGCTCGCCCCCTCCACTACGGTTAAATGACTCAAAGGCTACCCCTAACTGCAGTTCTTCCCATGAGTCTCCCTAAAGAACCCCACCCTGTATCCCCTCTCCCCCATCAAAATAAGCATTTGCTGAAGTGTTACGTCTACTCCCAAGACTGTTAAAGTTTTAATCAGGATTTTCCCTGTGTTGTCGAAGGCCACGCAGGATGAACAACAAACAGCTTTAGAACTCATGGAATGTGGCCCCACTAGTTAGCACAAGCAAGATGGGTGTGGCTCGGAGGACTACAAGTCCTGAGGACTTTGTGCTGCTGTGGGGTTTTGCTCTGCTTGTTGCCGTCACATCCCTCTTAATCTAAGACTTTTATGAAAACTCTAAGGGGGCTTCCAGCCCCTCACTTGGCAGTATCTTTGACACTCACAAGCACAGTGCTTGATTTCTTTTAGGCATTGATGCTGGAACATATTAATGATTCAATCACAACTCTAGGAAGGAATTTAGAACCTTAGTTTGTCAGCAATGACCATCACACTTAGAAAACATTTGGAAAAACAAATTGTTAGTGAAGCTGAGTTAAGACATTTTTGTTAGTAGCTTTGACATAGAAAATCTTAGGGAACAATTTGAAGTTCAGAAAGACACAGTTATAATTGAGCTAGGGACTTTTTGAGGTCAAGGAACAAGAGCAACGGCAGTCTAACTAGCATTGGCTGATGTGACTCTTACTGAGGCTGGACTGGTGATTTAGGTGATAATTAGTTTCTTGTCTCCATCCTTGCCCTCAGCTTCCTGACATGATTTAATAAAAATTGCTGATGAGTATATGTGAAATCAGAGGATTTAAAGTAGGCATGACTTTTTTTTTAATATAAAAGTTTAGATTTGTGATTTTTAAAAATTTTATAAGATTAGTCTTTAAGATAAATAAGAAATTAATGATCGTTTCTTTGTAACTGGAAATTGCTGCCTGCCACTAGGAGAAACTGGCTGAGAAAATGACTTTGCTTGCCTACATTTTATTAATTTATAACAAGTTGCTTAGTTATAAATGTATGTGGGTTCTTGGG
>JANHMN010000014.1:31945477-31994616 GCA_030674055.1 Rhabdomys pumilio
CTCTCTCTCTCTCTCTCTCTCTCTCTCTCTCTCTCTCTCTCTCTCTCAGCTACTGCTCTAGAGTCAGGCTGCCATGCTCCTGCCTCCTGCCATAATCATAATGGATTAAACCTCTGAAACTGTAAGCAAAAAACCATCCAGTGGAAAAAGGACAGCATTTTCAGCAAATGGTGCTGGTTCAACTGGAGGTCAACATGTAGAAGGATGCAAATCAATCCATTCTTATCTCCTTGTACAAAGCTCAAACCCAAGTGGATAAAAGACCTTCACTTAAAACCAGATACACTGAAACTAATAGAAGAGAAGGTGGGGAAGACCCTCAAATACCTAGGCACAGGGGAAAAGTTCCTGAACAGAACACCAATGGCGTACGCTCTAAGATCAAGAATTGGCAAATGGGACCTCATAAAATTGCAAAGCTTCTATAAGGCAAAAAACATTGTCAATAAGACAAAACAGCAACCAACAGATTGGGGAAAGATCTTAACCAATCCCACATCCGATAGAGGGCTAATATCCAAGATATACAAAGAACTCAAGAAATTATACTCCAGAAAACCATATAACCCTATTAAAAAATGGGTTACAGAGCTAAACAAAGAATTCTTAACAGAGGAAACTCGAATGACTGAGAAGCACCTTAAGAAATGCTCAACATCTTTAGTCATCAGGGAAATACAAATCAAAACAACCCTGAGATATCACCTCACACCAGTCAGAATGGCTAAGATCAAAAACTCAGGTGATAGTAGATGCTGGCGAGGATTCGGAGAAAGAGGAACACATCTCTATTGTTGGTGGGATTGCAAGCTGGTACAACCACTCTGGAAATCAGTCTGACGGTTCCTCAGAAAACTGGACATAGCATTATCTGAGGATCCAGCTATACCACTCCTCGGCATATACCCAGAAGATGCTCCAACATATAATAAGGACATATGCTCCACTATGTTCATAGCAACCTTATTTATAATAGCCAGAAGCTGGAAAGAACCAAAATGTCCCTCAAGAGAGGAATGGATACAAAAAATGTGGTACATCTACACAATGGAGTATTACTCAGCTATTAAAAATAACGAATTCGAGAAATTTTTAGGTAAATGGATGGATCTAGAAATTATCATCCTGAGTGAGTTAACCCAATCACAAAAGAACACACATGGTATTTACTCACTGTTAAGTGGATGTTAGCCCAAAAGCTTAGAATAGCGAAGACTCAACTCATAGACCACATGAAGCTCATGAAGAAGGAAGACCAAGAGGGGACACCTCAGTTCTACTTAGAACCAGTAACAAAAATACTCAAGGGAGCAATTATGGGAACAAAACATGGGACAGAAAGTGAAGGAGGAGCCATCAGGAGACCATTCCATCTGGGCATCCATCCCATGTACTGTCACCTAAGCTAGACACTGATGTGGATGGCTAGAAGTGCATGCTGTCAAGAACATGATATAGCTGTCTCCTTAGAGATCTGCCAAAGACTGACACATTCAGAGGACTTTGCTCACAGCTAACCACTGATATGATCAAGGGTTTTCCAATGGAGAACTTAGAAAACTGAAGGAGCAGGAAGGGTTTGTGACCCCGAGAGGAAAGCAACAATACCAAACAATCCAGAGCACCCCAGGGTCTAAACCACCAGCCTGGGAGCACATAGGGAGGGACCTACAACTCTAGCGGTATGCGTAGGGAAGGACGGCCTTGTTGGGCATAGGTGGGAGAGGAGATTCTTGGTCCTATGAAAAATGAACACAGAATGCGGGGTGGGGGGGGATGTGAAGGTGAGGAGGGGTAGTGGGGGTGGGGGGTAGGTGCGGGCACAGCCTCATAGAAGCACAAGGAGGGGGTATGGGATAAGGGGTTCCTGGGTGGTGGGGGAAATGGGATAAGAGGATAAAACTTGAAATGTAAATATTATAACCAACTACATAAAAGGGAAAAAAAGTTGTTAAAACCAACATCTTTAAAAAAAATGTCAGCCATCTAGGAAAAAAAAATTTGTTTTCTTGATACTAAAACTTGTTCTGAGAATTGTATATTGCAGAATACACAGCCTTGGTGTATCTACTCATCAAGCAAAATGAGCAGACCTGTTCAAACCCCCGGTGTCCGGGAATTCCATCTGGATGCAGTGAAGACACAGTGTCAGAGACTTATCAATTTACTCTTCCCCCCACCCCTCTTCTAATATCTCAATGCCCATAATCAGCTTGAAGAAGTTAAAGAAAAGTCAGCGCCCCTATTTCCTGGGCTTGGGGACTAAGGTGGTTAATATGGGGCTGTCTTTCTGGGGAAAAGTAGTGGTTTTGTTGGAACAGGGAGGATTAGCTAGGATTTATGGCATAGCCATAACCAATTGGTAGAAATCTGTATAATTAGTATCAAGATGAAGTTATAATTTCTTAAATGGTACAAAATTCACTTGGATTTCAAATTTAAGGTTTTCATTGGTATGAGTTTCTTATTGATATGAAAGTGAAATGAATATTGATACTCTCATGGGCATTGTGCCTGTATAACACATTTAGAAATACAAGGCTTAGACCCAGTCCTTCTTTAACTTTTTTAACTGATTTGACATGGTTAGCCTGTGAGTTAAGGGACTATAACAAATTCATGACTTTGAGTTTATTGTTAGGGTGTTTTCTATATTTTATTTAGAAATAGCTGAGAGGAGTTAACAGACAACAGTCCAGGTTACCTTACATGGATAGTTGGATTTCAAAACGTCAGAAGTCCACAGAATTGACGTTACAAACATTTCTGTATTAATGTTCATTTTGATTAGAGACCTGTCTGCTCCTGACAGCTTCCTGTCTTGGATTCTAAGAAGAAATTGAGCATCCTTGGAGTTACTCCAGTTGTGGTGAGACAGCCACTAGGCAAGAAGTGCCTCTCTCCATCTACAGACAAATTACTGTCCAGAAAAGGACACACTTGCAGAATAGTCAACTGATTATATCTGCCTAGACAGAGTAATCAGCCCTTAATAATTCTGCATCACTAGGTCTGTCAGATGATCCTGGGCCAGAAGGCTGAAGATTTGATGCTCCAAAGTTCAGTAGTATAGGGACTGTCCAAGTGTTCAGCGGCCTCTATAAATTGGCTAAGTTTTAGAAGCTATGCTTAGTGCTTAGTTAACCCATAACTTCAGTTAACTCAGTCATTCTGGATTTCTGACTGGGTTGAAGACCTATAGTCTCATAGCCAATCCAGGCTATTTACCTTGAGAGAAAAGATCTGAGTGGATGGTTTTCAGCTGACATTCATTCTAAAGCCAAGAAAAAAAGCCAGGTTCAAAACTAAGTGTTTTAGTCAAGAGAGATGACAGAGGTTCTGGTTAGTCAACAAAAGGATGGACTGGGTATTAAGACTATCGTGTACCTCACTGGTACAAATAGGAATAATTATGCTCTAATTGTATTTTGAGAGAAAAGTTTTATTTTAACAGGAAGGGTGATATGTAGGAGGAGCTAAGGGGGAAGGAGCACCGAGAGGAAAAGATGGAGTAAGGAGAGGAGAAGATGAAGTAGAAGAGAAGCTAGGTGATGAGAGAGAGAAAGAGAAAGAGAGAGGGGGCATGGAGGCAGATGTTCACGTGTCTCCACCAGTCAAAGATAGTTTACATATCTAGGTTGGGTATTGTGTTACACTTCTGATTGAGCATTACCATACTTATAAAGCCTTTGATTAACATTTAAAAAATTGTATAAAAGCAAAATGGAAAAAGGGGACACGGGATAGGGGTTTTCTAAGGGAGGGGAAATGGGGAAAGGGGATGGCATCTGAAATGTAAATAAAATATCTAATAAAAAAAAGAAACTGTAAGCAAGTCCCGAGTTAAAAGCTTTCTTTTAAAGTGTTGTGTTGTTGTCATGATGTTTCTTCACAGTGATTAAGACCCCTAATGGACTGGTGGTATAAAGACATAAGCTCTAAATTCTATGCTTTCTTTCCCTTCACCATATTATGTACAGAAAACATGACAATTGACATACTCATCATGAATTAAAGTTTAAAAATCTCACATACATGATCACATGTCATAATTCAGATACTAATGCTATTGTTCAGAAGAGAAAATTACAGATCGGTGTGCATATAAGGCCAAATAAGAGTCCTCTATTAAACTGGTGGCCAAGAGCGGGCTCCTGCCACAAAGATCTCTTGGCAGTGAAGCTCAGGGATGCAGTATTTATAAATGAAATTATCATAAAGTAATTACAGTAATATCATTATCTGGTATAGATCAGGGGAACCTGGTAACATTTATTTTGGTTATACATTTTGGTTATACAGCTGGTTCATGGTCAGGATCATGGTGAGTCCAGGATGTGTTGCCAAGAAACAGGTGGCTGTTCAGGGGGGTGATGAGTTGAAAAGTGCCTCTAGCAGACAGGAAATGAAATGAGCAGAAGGTCAGGACAAGATGACATCATCTCAGTCACCTCATTAATATATTTTTTTGCTAAGAAAATTAACATTTTCTTTCAAAGGACCTAAAATCTGACAAATTTTCTTAGGTATCTTTAAAGACTTATTTGATTTTATTTTTTTAAATGTCTTGAAAACCAACATGAGCCAATACTTGGAAAGGCTCTAGGTTGAGTCTACACCTTAGAGGGGCATGATCTAATCCTGATAGCATAGTTAGAAATCAGACACTGAAGGGGTGAGTAGGTGCTTGGGGCGCATCAGAGAGTGTCATTGTCATGTTGGAAAGAGCTGGAGGCCGGGATGGTCAATGACATGGCTTGGATTTGTTGAGAACCAGCGTCTATTTGAAGTCTTCCCTGAGTAATCCTATCCCACAGTGTGAGCCTCATGAGTTGAGTTTCACTCCTGTGCCTTGGGCACCCTTAGGCCACAGTGTGAAAGGTGCAAACCCAGCTGAGGTGGAGGTTGTGACCTTGACTAGGTTGCAAAAGTTTTGAGCTCAGTACCCCTGTTCTTTACCCAGGCAACAGAATGCTTGTTTCTATAACTAAACACACCTGAGTACCATTCTTTTGCTACTGAGTATCCTGCAGGATCACAGGAAAACACTTTTGATTACCCGTTTGTATACACTCTGACATTTCTTATTTTGTAACATGCATAGAAATATGCTAAAACGAGAATATATTTTGTCTCTAGTTATCAGAACTATCCTCCATCCCATTAGTTGTTTTGTGATACATTTTTTTTTGAATTTTATGTGCTCTACAATACACGGAAATAGAATGAAATGAATACCTTCTGTATTATCCTATAATTAGAAAAGATAATTAGGTTAAAAATACAGGGAGCATATGGTTTCCTTTAAAATAAAATAAAAATAGTGATCTGTGGTGTTTGTGCCGAGGAGAGCGCATGTTTGCTAAGCCAGCAGAATTGGGTGAGTTGATACCTGCAACCAGGGTTGTAAAGCTTCATGTATGCCTCTGCCTTTGCTTGCCCTTGCTCTCTACCACCAATGTGTAAGGAGGGCAGCTTTGACTGAGGCAGGAAGTGATCAGAACAGTGTCCCCTTCTTAAATCCCACTCAAATCATCCATTCCAGTTCCTATCATTTAAATGATAATTAGAGTTTTTCACTAAAGATCCTCAAATTTTGTTTTTAGTTCTTATCTACAAGCTGAGGTCCCACTGAGTAATTTTTCCCTGGGGGTATTTCTGAGGATGGAACAGAGGGGCTTGTACACACACTAAGCATACAGTCTACCACTGAGCCACACCCAGCCTCCACATTGGTCAAATTTTAGCTGATGGTAAAGAAAGCTTTCGCTAGTGTGTCTGCTAGGGCAAAGCATATTTTCATTGCATAAATTTTCATTTTGTGTGAGATTTACATACACATGTGTTTTGGTTACTTGCTGCGTTTTGTAAAATTTCTTATTTGTGGAATGGATTTCTAATCATGTAATTAGAAGAACTGGGCAATTCCTTTGTTGGGAAGATGCATATTTAAAGAGAATAGCTGTCACCAAACAATATACACATGAAAAGATGATTTATTTCTGAATCGCTGCAAAAATTCCCCGGGGGATTTCCTGTTAATCTCAACAAGATTAATGGAATCAGAAACCATATGCTAGTCTCCATGGTTACTCTTCCAAGTTCGGTTAACTCAGACCTTACCAGCACAGGATGCAACGATTAGAACAATAACTCTTTAGCTGCCATTCAGCAAGAACAGAAGAAGAGCACTTGAAACCTCCCTTCAACACATTTATGTGACACTGGTTAGGATATACTTTCTTCCTTTCAGGTCTTACCAAAGTGAAAAAGAAAAAAGAAAAAAGAAAAAGCTTCTAGAAATCTGGGAAGGTACACAAGAAGAACAAAGAGTCTTTGATGTTTTATAACATTTTACACAGGAGTAAACTCTCCACAGAAGAAAATAATTTACATATGAAGAACTATAAATTGTACATATGAAGAATGGCAGAATCCGACAGTCTTGATTCTTTGATACTGTTCTGGGTATGTCACTGATTTCCTGTGAAGTCACTGTCTTCTTATAAAGAATTACTGGTTCTTGCTACTCAACCTGCTTTGAAAAACAGTCTGCAATAGTTGTCCCAGTGACTACAAGCAGTTGCTGCTTAGAGTCCACTCTGACTGTAGCTGGAAAACTAAGGAGACAGAGAGAATGTAACTCTGCTAATTCCTGGTCAGTAGAGCTCAGGCAGATCTTACTCTCACCCCTTGCTCTCAATTTGTATCCATTACTCTTGCTCTGTTCAGCATCCACAAGGATCAGTGTCAGGGAGAACACTCAGTGTGTAAAGAAACTCCCTCACGACCAGTGCTCACCACAAGGGGAAGACAGATCCTGCTATTGGTCTTCTTTTTCTTTCTGTTCAATTTATTCTTATTTATTTATTTGATTACATATTTAAACTTTTGGAGAGCCCTTGAGCCTTATTCCAACTCAGAACAATGAAATCAGAATTTTAGACTGGTAAGATGGTTCAAAGTTGATCTGAGAACTCACATGTGAAGGAAGGATGAACTGATTCTTGCAAGTTGTCTTCCCACATCCACATTTACACACACACACACACACACACACACACACACACACACACACACACATACACACACGAAAATGGAGTGAAAAATAACTTAGAGCCTCCAGGGACTTCACCAGACATATTAAAAAACATCTCTCCAGATTTCTGTTTTAAGTCCAGTAAACTCAGCTATTACCAGCACTGGGTGAAACTACTAGAACAGTTACTATTTAGTTGCAATATTTAGTTGCAATGGTATATGCACTAAGGACAGGAGATTTATGAAATGATTTTCTTTACTTACACTTTCCTGTTCGTTTATAAATGATTGATTTACTTATTTCACATATAACACCACTGTGCATTTACAGGTGGCTCACACAGATGTGCATAAAACAAAGAAACTCTGCAATTGACAGTCTTAGTAAGGAAACAGAACTATGGACACAGTAGAATATTGTTGATGCGGGTGATAAATATGAATAAGTGGTTTATGAAGCTAAGGAGCTAGGCCTTTTATAGGTATAGTAACACATTCTTTAGGAAGATTTCAAAGAAAAATTATAGCAATAAAGTACTGCCTTCTGATGCTGATATCACTTATTATTTAATGAAATGGTTTTTACATGGTAAAATTGGTATATTAGCCTAAGAAACTAGATAAAAAGTGTAGTTGTTACAAATCTCGTTCTTGGCTTTCATCCCCATGCTGGGCTCGCTGGTGATGACACAGTAATAGAGAGATTACTATTCTCACTTCTCATTTCTTCTTCCCTTGTAGGCAGATTTTGTTTCTCTGCCCAGAAGACAGCAAAACTGAATGAGTCGCTTTGGCCAATGGTGTTTATTCATTTCATGTCACTGTGGACAGCAGACAAAGAGGCATGTTTGGGTTCCCTCAGTATGTTCTTTTAAAAAAGTATTTTATTATTTTATGTGTATGGATCCTTTGACTGTGTTTGGTGTGCAGGCCTGGTAGTCATAGAGGCCAGAGGAGGGTGCTGGAGCCCTTGGAACTGGAGTTATAGATAGTTATGCGCCATCACATGGGTGCTAGGAATCAAGCCCAGGCTCTCTGAAAGCAGTCAGTGATCTAAAGTGCTGAGCCTTCTCTCCAGTCTCCAGTAGTATGTTCATCCTGGAAATAGCCCACTCTCCCTTATACAGTTCCAGGATGAGAAGCATAAGCCACTGAGCTCAGACATCAACAAATCTTCATCCAATCTAGAAAAGGCCAGTGTCACAGTTTGAATATGAAATGTTCCTCACAGGCTTATGGTTGAGTGGCATGGCTGCCAACTGATGAACTTTGGGGAAAGTGACTGGATCCTCTGAGCTCTGACTTAATCAATAGATAATTCCCTTGACGGATTTGCAATGTGATTTTGTCATTGGAGAGTGCTGAAAAGTAGGAGGTGGGACCTTGTGAGAGAAAGCATGTCACTGGGGTGTGCCTTTGACATTATAATTTTGTTTCAAAATATTTCTGAGTACAGTCTGTCATTTACCCGCTTTAGTTCCTGGTCACCATGAGGTGAATGCTATCCTCTGTCATTTGCTTCTGCTGCGTTGGGCTCAAAGGTAATAGATCAGGGAACTCATAAACTAAGACCTATGAAACCATGAGAAAAAAGTAAACCTTTCTTCCCCTTAAGTTATGTGCATCAGGCATTTTATCACAGCAACAGACATTTTGACTAGTGTATCCAGTTTCACTCAGCATCTTTCTGTGGCCTTGTGTGCCTTTCTTTACCTCTTGCCATCTCCCTTCCTTCCATCTCCAGTAGGATCACATTAATGCTTTCTTTTGCCCGCATATGCTATATTCTCAGCAACTGAAAACTATGACCACTCTGGGAAGTTTCAGGTTTGTGATGCTTGAAATTAATGAAAGACTGAGATCTCATTTAAGACAAAATGTGGGTTACAAGTGTAGCATTAGATACAGGGTATTTTGCAGCAGATGTTCTTGGTACTCTGTTCCTCTCCCCTAGGACTCATAGCTTTGGTGCTTGCTGGATGACTTCCAGCTGCCTGTATCTGCTTCTTATTACTTTACAGCTTTCTATAAAGCAACATAAGGGCATTTTGCCCAGCAGGGAAGGCCAAAATAATAACAAGGAAATAACACACCAAGGAGCAGACCTCAGCCAAAGACTGATAGGAATTGCTGTCTAATACTCAAGCTCCTCTTCTCCCCAGATTGCTACCATTCGTATTCCCGAATTTGTAAGCAGGAAAAGCTCTAGACACCCATAACTGTAGCTGGTTTGAAAATATACCACCTGTTGTCCCCACCCCTTTCACAGCTCACTTCTCCAGCACTGTTAGGTGTTTCCAAATGTACTAATTTGGGAACTTCTATCTTAGAAATTCTACCTTAGAGCCTGATTCTGAGGAAACCCTACAAAGACTCACTAAGAGTGTTTCTTCTGGAATAGGGCCCAAAGTTTCAAAGTGTTCTGGAGTTGGTAGTGCTGGAAGTAGGGTTTAGATATGAAGCGTTAAATGTCCCCTTGAGTGTTTTGTTTTGTGTTGTGGTGGTTTGAATGAGATGTCCCCCACAGTGGAGCATTTGAATACTTGATTTCGTGTTCGTAGTGCTATGTGGGTAGGTTGAGGAGGTGTTGTCTTGCTAGAGGAAGTGTGTCACTGGGGGTGGGCTTTGAGTTTTCAAAAATCTCAGGCCATACCCAGCCTTTCTGTTTGGTTGCTTGAGGGTTGACGTGTAAACTCTCAGCTGTCCCTGACACAATGCCTGCTGGCTGCCACTCTTCCTTCCCTATCTTGACAGTGATGGATGCTTATCTCTCTCAAACCATAGGCCGGGAAGAAATCCTCCCTTCTAAAAGTTGCTTTGGTCATTGGCACTTTATCACAGCAACTAAGTAACTAGTAGTAACTAAGACACCTTCTGAGGGGCTTTTGGGAAATGGTTAAATCAGAAAGATTCTGATAAAAGCAATGATTAATATACTGGCGGATTCATCATCATGTGCTATGTTATTAGGAGGTGACGAAGACTCAAGAAGAGGACCCTATGTAGATGGAGATGTAACCTGGGAGAATATGCCTTGTTCCCTTCTCTGTGTCTTTTTTGCCTCCCGTGTGTCTTTGTGTCCTATCCACCATGATGTGAACCATTGAGCTCTCCCATAGGCTTCCCAGCTCGCGTAGCAGCAATGGTGCCATTAAAAGTGTGAAAATCCATCTTTTCTTAAACTGTTTTCGTAGGTCTGACTAACGCTGCAGGCTTTAGAGTAATGGCTGTTAACCGCTTTTCTTTCCCCAAGGATCCAGTTTAAGGTTATCATTGAATTTAGGCTTTATTAGCTTTGTAAAATACCCGTGTGTCACCACCTATCTTAAATGAATGTATCATCTGTCAGGCCCTCTCACTGTCTTGCATATAGGTTTTTTTTTTCCTATATCCTCTTGGGTCTGGTTCCCCTAATGAGGGCCCATAGAAGCCCTGGATATCACTCACAATAACTGTCACTTATATACATGAGTGTATGTCACAGCCACTATCAGAGAGCCCAAAGATCTCCACTGCTTATTCACTGCTAGGTCTCTGTATTCAGCTAACTTTCTAGTACAGGAAAGGTGCTCAAACAGTAAGGGCACATTAGTGATGGAAGGAATGAGCAAATGACAGACTGAGAATGGAGAAGTGCCTAAGAAGTCTGATATTTCAAATATAAGCACAAAGCCAGCAGCAACTAGAAGAGAATCATCGTCTCCTGTGATGACAAGTGCCTATTGCATCCATTTTAGGATGCATGGCGAACAGAGTTCTTTTGTAGCCTGTTAAACCCTGTGGAGTTCATGGTACCAGAAGGTTAGTGCTGGCCTCTTTCAGACCTGCAGGCTTTCTGTTTAATTAGTTTTTCATTGCAGTTTGGGAAGGGACTTTCTGGCTCAGCATTAGTAGTTAGGACTACCTCAGGGAGTACCTTTAAACAATGGACTTATTGTGTGTGGGGACCCTGGTGCATCTCCTTCAATTTAGAGGCAAAGCTAAGACTACAGATGTGAAGTATCTTGACTGAAGTGGTACAGCTGCCCAGGGACTGATGTGATTTATAACACAAGTCTCCCAAGAAGTCTCTGTGAAGACTGTTTCCAACAGGGAGGGAAGAAATTCATATTCTAAATATCTGATTGTCTTTTCATAACAACAACAGCAACAGAATGTTTCCAGGAGTCATTGCCACATCCCAGGATCTCTGAACACTCACAAGTGTCCTTTAGTTGGCTGTAGAAGTGAACAGAATTCGATGTGCCTGAACAGGTGTGTCTGACTTGTTTCTCTGCTGCAATTCTGCTGCTGAGAGCTGATAACTGGGATGCAGTTCAGCCCATCTGATAGTCTTAAATTCTGTAGTCTAAATCTAACTTTTGGCTCTCTTCTGCATGCCTTCCTTTTCTTACCTTATCACTTTTGATTTCATGAGCTTTTGTTTCTTTGTTTTTGTTTTCCCTTTTTGGAAGTAGAGTCTCATGTCCCCAAGATGGCCTAGAATTCACTGTGTAGCAAAGGCGGACCTGATTTTTGCTACTGATGATCCCGCTTCTGTCTTGTGTTGTTTTTATGCAGTGCTAGGAATCAAATCAATGCCTTCCTGCATGCAAGGCAAACCCTCAATCAACTCGACTACATTCCATCCCTCTGACCTTATCTTGATCTCATAAAATGTCAAAGTCTATTTTAAAAATAGTATGTATAGTACGAAAATTGAATATTTCTCTCCTATGAGAGAAATAGAAATAACTCAGTGTAGCAAAGGTTATCCTTCTGGACAACAAAGACAGGAATGGAAGCCAGTCCTAAGGCAGTATCACCAAGGAAGATATTTATCATCAGGAGAAAGTCTAACTGGTCTTTCGCTCGGAACAAGGACAAAGTCAGTTAGAAATACCTAGTTCACAGACTTTCAATTTTATGGTGTCCTGGAAAGAATTAATGGTCTTTGACAAGATATGTTTGCTTCAAAGGCTAAAGGTCAGGGCTTGCTGAAGGGAAAATCTGAGCTAAGGACCTAGAACCTGCCCTGTCCCCAGCTGGGTGCTAGCACCTTCTTGTCACCTTCTGCACTACTTATGACTGTATTCAATATACATTACATCTGACCCCAGAGCCTGAGGCCGAAAATAGCAAGATGAAACTAAGGAGGAGTGTTGTGAATGGGCCTGGTAACAGTTGTGCTCAATTTATATCTGAGATAAAAAAGTCTTTTAAGTGAACAGAAAGCGGGAAGTGTTGTGGATTCTATGTTTGGATTCTAATGCTAATACTACTCTCCTGGGAGGGGCTGTCTGGAACAAGGAATGAGTCCTGTACTCAGGACTTCTTGTGAACCATTCCCTAATGAATAAAGGAGCCAATCACTGGGCAAGTAGGAGGCAAGACTTCTGGGTTGAACAGGAGAAGAGGAGAAGGAGGAGAGGGTTAGGAGGCTTTTGGAACAGGGATAGCACATGGGCAAGATGTAGCTTCTAGAGTTTCACGGTTTCATGGATTCGCCACTGGAGGAATCAGATTTATAAGGTTTACAACATTAGGTATTAGTTGTTATGCCTAAAAATTGAGTTACTATTGTTTCTGAGCTAAGTTTGTATAGTGTTTTTCTTCTCATAGTGATTCAACCCAGTTCAAGAGAGAAAGGTAGAGTGGTTAAGTGTGGGTTTACATGATGTGCCCCACGAAGGCTGTGGGGGTTTGAAGCACTCAGATGGCATGGTAGTGACCAGCCAGCAGGAACTTAGGGAGCTGGATGGTGAGATTCTGGAGTTCTGGAGCTCCATAGCTTTGGAGCTCTGGAGCTCTGGAGCTCTGGTCGGTGTTGAGCTGAGTTTAGTGCAAGAACATGGCGGTAGAGCTGGGAGCCAGCTGGACATCTTTTAAAAATATCTCCTGCTAAAGGAGAGAACTTCCTCTTCTCCTGAAAGAAGAAGGTCTTCCAAGGAGAGGAAGTGGGATACCAGTTAGTTTGTAAGGCTTTGCCATGTGAGCTTCAGGTAAAGGAGAATGTATTGAGATAATATGCTAGTCACTGTGTTCTACTTACTGTGATAAAATATCCGACTCAATCAATGTAAAGTGAGGAAAGGCCTTAAGTTCAATTATACAACTCTAAATTGCCACTGATGTGTGAGTGCCTTTCTGCATATTATGGCATGCTGGTAACTGTTGTGGTTCACAGATATTGTAGCTGGGAAGAATTGTTAAATGCCGTTGTTCATAGCCAGGGATGTGGGGATGTCTCCAGTACACATATTCTGTTGCTGTTGTTGTTATGAAAAGATAATCAGATATTTAGCATATGAACTGCTTCTCTCTTGGCAGCTTGCATAGTATTTTCTGGAACCATGAAAACTGGACTGCAAGAAAGAAGCTTTCAGGTCAGATTCACCTCGAGTCATCTGAGTCCCGTGTCCTTCAGCAATAAGAGGCCACCCTCAAGCCCTGAGAGGTAACCAAGGGCTTCACAGATAATCAATTTGATTTTTGTGGTCACTTGGACTACCCTGACCAACCCTTAAAAAGGATGTTTCTTGTGTCAGGTACTAGGGTTTTTGTTAGTCTATGGGTCCTTATAGAGGTACAGTCAGCCCAAATGGCTTAAAGTCCTTTATCCTAATAACTTTTGTTACTATAGTTTTAGGTAAATATAAAATGACACGATTCCTTGAAGCATTATCAAATAACCATGGTGTTATTTGTCCTTCCTTCCTCTTCTGTGTTCTCCCTCTCCTGGGCAGTTGGAGCCCGCTTCCTGTTATTCCATTTTCCCCTTGACATCACCTGTATCCTTCTATTTCCCTCCCAAGGTCATCCCACCCCCTGAGCATATTCACCCTTTATATTCTCCTGGTTTAAGGTGGTCAATCTTGGTTGTATACTCACATCTGAGAATTTGGAGCTGCAAGTCAGACATGAAAGAGAACGAACGTGCAGTCTTTCTCTTTCTGAATCTAGGTTACTTTACTCAATATAATTTTTTTCTAAGTCTATTCATTTATCTACAAATTTCATTTTTCTTTACAGCTAAATAGTATTATATTTGTGTACATATACCATGTTTTCATTACCCATTAATCTGTTGAAAGATCTTTTAGGATGTCTGTCTAGTTGGACTTAAGACCTGCTCAACAGGAGGGAAATCATGATTGGTTCTGGAAACCTAGCCAGTTTCCCAGGGCTAGTGAGGTCATGGATTTCAGAAAAGAATTTACTACCACCACTTTGCTAAACCAATGAAATTCCTTCCTACATTCTAAGTCTTACTTTTATACCTACAATTATAGCTACCAACCCTCATTAAAGAATCTTTCCTTTGCAGCAAATAGAGACTATGACAGAAAACCACAACTGGACACAATGCAGAGATCAGGGCTTCTAGAGAACCCATCTCCAACAGATACATCTATACCACAGCTTCCTCATCAGACACAGGGAACAGTGTGGAGAAGGGGGTGAAAAGACTGTAAGAGTCAGGCTACTGGAAAGTCTGCTGTGAAACAGTCTTTCCTCAGAATGGCTTTATAAACAAGACCAGACTAATGCCAATATCAATAGACATGTTAACATAGAAGGCAGAACAATTTTGCAGGGTTCTTCTCATGAACAAAGAATTACAGGAACTATTGACTCCTGGGAGAAGGAGAATTACTGTCTCCAGGGAATGAGCAACCTTATTGGTTACCCAATGTAGAGTGCTCAGCCTTGAAATCATATACAAACACCAAAAACAGACTCAGCAGTTCTTATATGTATTTGTGCATATGTGTGTGTGTGTGTGTTTGTAACAAATATAATCAAAGAAAAAGAGGCTATAAACTTGTGAGTCACTATTTCAATTAAAAACACTAAAACATAAAATAAAAAACCCAACCAGCCTCCCCCCCCCTTCCAAGAGAAGAAACAGAATCAAAACAAACGGCAGCAAAATAAATGGCCCATTTACAATTACAAAACTAGTTTGAGATCTGAACAGAGAGTTATTCAAGAAGAGATGAAAATGGTAAAAATAAAAGGTTTTTTTTTTTTTTGGAGAAAAGGTGCATTTTGCTCATGGTTTCCGAGGCTGGGACATCACTACTTGACCCTGCAGTTTTTGGGACAACAAAGAAAAACTGCTAATCACACAGTGCAAAAAGGAAAGCAAAAAGAAAGGAAAAAAGATAAAGCCTAAAGTTCAAAGATCTCCAGTGTCATGCTCCCAGAGACCTAATTTTCTTCCTGGATTCTGGCATTTGTTTACATGATTAGAAGAACCAGGACCATTCCTCCAAGCTTTCTGCTTTCTCCTCTAGAAGAGGTGAGTAAAATCCTTTCATCTTCTTACTAGATTTCCAAGAATTTTGATCCACTGAGAGTTACATAAATGGAAGAAACTAGTTTTAATTATTCACGAATTGCCCACATGACATTGGCATAATATTGCAATCTCTTTCTCTAGGCAATTTCTTTCTGACTTGTCTTGTTAGTTTTTAATCTCTAACCATAAAGTCACAGTAGGAGAAAAAAAAATACTATCTGCCTCTATTTCAAATCAAAAATATGTTGCCAGACGTTGGGCAAGAAGCTAGGGACACAGCCATGAAGATTGGTCTCTTCTCAGAGAGCTTGATGTCTGTTTCCTTATGTAGGTTTCTCAAATATACTAAAAACAGCAAGTACTTATGAAGGAACCACTTTGTATAAGCTCTGAGTGTCTACAGCATACGCTGGCTGTTGCTTTTCAAGAATTAGCAAGCTTTAGAATCACCTGGATGTTCTGACTCAGAAAGCCAAGGGTGATGCCAGAGTTCTGGCTGATGATGGTGACTATCAGGCCGCACTTTGGTAGGCACTGTAATAGGGTAGAGGTCTAAGCAGCATATGACTCTGTAGTCATGCTGCTCTGTTTCCTATAGCGATAACATCTGACATGGAACATTGATGAAATGGTGCCGGTAAGTAGGGCATCCTTTCAACCTGAACTCTGAGGTGGTCTTCCCAGGATCTGGAGGCTGGTAGGTACTCAAGTGGAACTGAGGTCTCCAGACTGAAGAGATAAAGGAAATGATGAGGCTGAAACTGCCTAGGGGCACTGTGCAAGGGGGCGACAATGGGAACCTATGAAAGGAAGGTAGCTCTGGAGTATTCTTGAAGCCACTATTACTTTCATAACTTTAGCCGATACTGTCTTAGGATAGGTGAGAGAGAAGCATGTGTGTGGGTGCCAGGCTATCCACCAGCTCTGAGCACTGAGAATGGGATGAAGACTGAGAAAGACACTTATATATGCAGGGAAGCAAGGAAAGATTAACTCAGAAGCAACGATGATGAGGGTGGCTGTCCCTTCTCTGGCTCTCAGATTTTGGCAAATGAGATCAGAAGGAGCCACAACTATCTTCTCCCTTTCAGTAGGATGCTTGCCTTTATAGTTCCTCTTATTAAAGCTTTCTGAATTCTAGTCCTATGGATTGTTATATCCAACCCCCCTCTTCAGTAACCTTTAAAATGACAGTGGTTTTCAAATGAACTAGAGCAAGGAGTTTTTGTCATTGTAGAGAACTCTGGCCTCAGGAAAGAAGAAAATGTGAAAAGGCCAGGGCCAACAGATGCCATTTGCCCTTGGCTGTAGGGAGTAATTGCTATCCATTACTTCAGATTTTTCATCAAATGATGCAACCTGTAATGGGTTCATCACCAGGCTCTGCACACCAGACCAGCGCTTTCGCTAACACTTTATTATCCTGTGGAGCAATGCATCACTGACTTCAGCTAAAGTCTTGACCTACCTGTATCTTGTGGCCAGAATGGTGTTCATGCTGTGTTGTTTTGAGGCAAACAAGGTCATGGTCAGACCATTTTGGCAAAGAAAGTTTCATATAGTGACATATTCCCCTCCCCCTGCAAGTTGGGAGGAGCTAAGGTGGGACGAGTAAGGAGAGGAAGAGGAGGAGGAAGGGGAGGAGCTAAAGAGACAGAGAAGTAAGAGGATGGAGAACCACGATAGGACCCAGAGCAGTCCTGGGTAACAACTTATATCTGTTAGTTAATTGGTTAACACCACCAGTTGTGTGAGCATCTTGTTAATTTGAGCATTACCAAACATATAAAGCCTTTGGTTAATCTTTAAGCATTACAGTCTCATTTTCTACTGTGTAATTTCTACTCATTTTCTACTCATGGATGGAGACAGTGTGGAAGATTGGCAGAGCCATCTCCCATGCTGGTGTCTTGTGGGTGGCAGGGCTAGTGTCTCTGGCCATCGGAGTGGGCGGCCTGAGCCAAACGGCACACAGCCACGGCTCATGGCCTCAAGAGTCGGGAACATGGCTGCTCTGTAACACAAGCAGATTGAGTGCTACCATTTTAAATAATTACCGCAACAGTTCCAGAAGTTCATCATTAAAGTAAATGAATAAGCAAGCTGCATAATGCATGAAAATAATCCATGATGAAGAAAAGATGTACCCTGTGCACCTACTAACATCTGTATTTTTCATTATGTTTTTATTTGTTTGGGGTGTGTGTGTGTGTGTGTGTGTGTGTGTGTGTGTGGCACATTTGCCATGATGTATAATATATAGAGAGGTCAGAGAATAACTTATGGAGTTAGTGTTCTGTCATATGGGTCTGAGGAACTGAACTAGGGTTGTCAGCACTGGTGGCAGGTGCCTTTACCTGTGAGTCGCCTTCACTGCCCTAATTAATAATTAACACCCATTCTTTTTTATTTTACTTTTTTAATTCTTTAAACCGTTTTTACAGTCCAGTCTTCACCCCCCTGCCTGTCTGCCTCCTGACTGCTCCCCATCTATCCTCTCCAGTTTCCAAGATGTTCACCCCCAACTCCACCCCACCAGAACTCCCTACTTCCTGGGGCCTCAAGTCTCTCCAGGGTTAGGTGCATCTTCTCTTCACTGAGGCCAGACCAGGCAGTCCTCTGCTGTATATGTGTTGGGGGCCTCATATCAGCTGGTGTAGGCTGCCTGGTTGGTAGCTCAGTGTGGCTGAGATCTTGGTGGTCCAGGTCAGCCCTCCTCTTGGCTTCTTCCAGCTTTTCCCCAATTCAACCACAGGTGGCCCCGGCTTCTGTGCAGTGGTTGGGTGCTAGTATCTGCATCTGACTCTTCCAGCTAGGTGTACATGCTCTTCTCTCATTGCTTCAGGAGAAGAAGTCCAACCCTAGCTTCCTAACGTTAGCTGAGTGGATTACGATAATTGGTAATTTACTAATCCACCGCCTCCACTCTTTGGTTACCCCTGCCCATGCCCTCCACTGTCACCCTGAAGCCTAGGCTGCTTTATTTCTCCAGCTGTGGTGGAACTTGCACATATCACAAACAACACGAAATGAAAGAACAAGTCTAAATAATGATGCAGTGAGTTCTCCCCATAAAATGTATCAATCCCGGAAAGATAAACTTTAACTTAAATAGTATTGACGCTACTATACAGCATGTCTTAGGCAGCTCAGATCTTAACAAGAAAGGTAACTTTAGATAGGTTAGTTCTCTCTCTCTCTCTCTCTCTCTCTCAGTTTTGAGCTTCTATTAGACATGTCTAGTGGTTATTTATTTATTTATTTAGTCAAAAGAAAAGAGCTTTCAAAAATGCTGTGGCAGTCTTTCTGGAATTAGAACTCTCATTTGAGTGAGAGCTGAGGAGAGGGGACACCATTGGTGAGCTGAAGCCAGGACAAGCTCCTGAAAGACTTCTGCATTGGGTCCAGTGTGTGTTCTCACTTTATACTCTAAAACCACAAGGTGGAACAAGCTAGGGAGACTGGTCAGGTTAGTAAGGTTAATGACCTGTTCTTTCAGTTATGTCTCCAGGACATTCATTCCCAGGCAGAGATGAAGTCATGCTTGGCAATAGGCAGCCCAGGCAGCAAAGTATTTCACATAAATAGATCAACAAATCAGTATCTAATAATTGGTCATTTCTACCTCATTCCACTTCAAGATTAGAAATCAGAGTTTGTCCTCTGAGAGGCTTCAGAAACCAATTCTTCAGGGATAGCTTGAAGGGAAAAGGGTCTTTAAAGGAATAGCCACAGTTCTCCTATTGATATCTGAGTTGAAACAATTTTTGTTCAGGAGTAAAGATTTAAACTCACACTGTCAGCATAAGATATGCCTTATGGGTCTACTTACCAGAACAATCTGAAAGAATGAGGAAAAGGGATACTTCAATGATTTTATTGAAAACTGTTAGTTTTATTTTTTGAGACCAAGATCTGATTTTCTCATCTTTAATTTCACCTCTGAGCACTTTGCCTTTCTTCTGGGGAGTTACAAGAACAGTTATTCACTTTGCAGCTTTCCTTTGTGTATTGTGTCAGGTGCTCAACACTTTGTCTCCCAATGTCTAACACTCTCTCTTCTGTTCACGTTTATGCCCAGTGTCCCAGACCCACTGGACACCACATTCTCTCAGTATGACTTGTACTTAGATACTGCTTGTTTTGTTGTTGTGCTGTGCCTCACATTAGATATTCTTCAACTAGAGAGCTAGTAACTTATCTCTTCCTATTACAGCTAGTATAAAGAAGATTTAGTCAAATATGTACTCTGCAAATGGAATTTTTCTTAAGTTTCATAAGGGAGCTGCTTAAAGTGCAGACATTAGGGGAAACCACAGTAGCTATGGCTAAGTATGTTGTAATAATAATAATAATAATAATAATAATAATAATAATAAGTCCAAATATAAGCATATCAGAACAAACAGAGAAGACTGAGCGATTACCACATAGCAGAAACAAATTCACTGAGCGCAGAACTTTTCAGGATAGGTTGAGTCTGAATCAGATACAAACAGGAGAAGCAGTCCTTCAAAGTAATTCTATTAGTCAGGAGATGTGGTAGGACGTGCTAGTAATCCCAGCACTTGAGAGCTGGAGGAAGGAGGATCAGAAGTTCAAGACCAGCCTGGGCTACATGAGACTATGTCTCAAGAAAAAAAAAAAGCCCCAAAGTAATTATATTATTTATCACATTGTACATTACTTAATCATGTTACAGTCTAAGAAATTGGAAATTTCAAAGGAATCTTAGGCCTCTTAATCTAGCTACCTGTCAGCATAAAATATGCCCTATGGGTCTACTTACCAGAACAATCTGGAAAAAAAATGAGGAAAACGGATACTTCAGTGATTTTATTAAAAATTGTTAGTTTTATTTCTTGAGACCAAGATCTGATTTTCTCATCTTTAATTTCACCTCTGAGCACTTGGCTTTCTTCTGGGGAGTTACAAGAACAGTTATTCACTTTGCAGCTTTCCTCTGTGTATTGTGTCAAGTGCTCAAGAAATTTGCTATTTCCCCATTTACTTAGTTTGCCCAAAGCCAGCTAAGACAATTTTAATGATCTTGGCAAATGCTAGACTTTAGAGTTTTGAATAAATAAATTAAAAGAGTCTGCTTCTCTGCAGCCACTACTGTTTATTTCTTAGTGAAGGTAATATTTTTTTTCTGTCCTACTTTTCTTTTTCCCCTTTGATTTCACTGAAAAAATACCCACCCTCCTGCGTATTGGATCTTCTGACTTTCCATAGCCATATGCTGAATCTGTAATTCTCAATGCCATTCTGGGTGGAGGTGGGGCTTTTAAGAGGTAATGAGACTTAGACAAAGTTATGCTGTCATTATCATCACTGCAGAGTCGGCGGTCCAGAAAAAAAAAATGAATGTGAATGAGGTGTGAGCCTTGCTGTAGAACTTTAAAGCCTACTTTCACTCCTGTAGTCTTTCCAACAAGGAACCACTTCCTACAAGTTCCAGAACCTTCCAATCCATGACTCTAACTGGGCATGAGTTATTCAAACATCTTAGCTAGAGATTTTTTTCCTGGCTCTTTCTAGAATGAGCTCAGTAGGTAGTATTTATTAAGCAATTACTGTGAGAAAAGGGTTCCTATAAATCTTACCTGCTTGGTCTCACCTAAGTCCAAATAGCCCTATACTGTGTTATATCCTAATGTTGCCATTGATTCCAGTGGGGGTACCATTAGGTTGGGTCTTACCATGTTTAATACTATGTTACAAAGTGGCTTTAAATTCTAAAGAATACTATTGTTGTTACAAAGTGGCTTTAAATTATAAAAAATACTATTATACTGCTATGAAAACATTTTCCATGAGCATCCTTTGAGTGATGGAGTTGATTATTATCGAGACAGAGTATCTTAGACTTCTTGTCGATTTCTGAGTGTTCAGGATCTCTACATTAACTACTTATTAAATGAATGACTGAGTGCAGTCTGGCAAAAGTGTATCATTCTAGCCCTGAAACAATTAAGTAAATTAAAACCTAGATAAGTTCAAAATATCCCTTATTCTCTCCTATTTTGCCTTCTTTACTATTATAACTTCTAGTATTGCATACATAACATGAACCATTCAGTGTATTTTAACGGATATTGCAATGTAAAAGAAAAGGAAAATAGACAAATAAAGATAGTATCCTCAGGCATTTATTGCACCATCATTTTTGTTTGTTTGTTTTTTGAGACAGGGTTTCTCTGTGTAGCCCTGGCTGTCCTGGGCTCACTCTGTAGACCAGGCTGGCCTTGACCTCACAGATACCTGTCTGCCTCTACTTCTTAAGTGCTGAGAATATAGGTGTGTGCCCCCACTGCCCAGCTTTAGGTGTTTATTGCAACCACAGTGATAAAATACATTTTTACATCATTTTCTGGTAGCTCAACCATAGCTAGCACATATTCTTAGTACTTCCTTTAAGAAGATGCCAGTGTGAGCATTGTGTGTAAATATTGCCCTGAAGCAAAAAGCAGCTGGCATTTATTGGCATGTGAAAATATATCTACAACATAGTGTATAGTGATCTTTTTCTCTTATGACATTTGTAAAAAACACAGCTTTTACAAAAACTAAACAAACAAAACCCAGCAAAACCCAAAAACAACACACACACACACACACACACACACACACACACACACAAAACCCACTTTCCCCCTAAACCTGCCATTATTGTAGATAAAGCACTAAAGATGTGTCAGCCCAGGGCTAAATAAGACAGAAACTCTGGATGTAAAGAAGCAACTGTGGGGCTATGTGGTTTGGTGTTGATAGCTTACTGGTACCCTTGCCCTGTCTGGAAGACAACCCGAGGAGAAAGAGTCTGAAGAGGACATAAGTTCTGGGGACTCTGCCAGCTCAGAGGCTTGCAGCAGGCTGTAGCAGTATGGAAACACAAGAAATGAAACATTCCAGTTCTTTTTGTTTTTTTTATTTTTTTTTATTGGATATTTTATTTACATTTCAGGTACCAACCCCTTTCCCCATTTCCCCTCCCTAGAAAACCCCTATCCCGTGCCCCCTTTTCCATTTTGCTTTTATACAATTTTTTTAAATGTTAATCAAAGACTTTATAAGTATGGTAATGCTCAATCAGAAGTGTAACCTACTACCCAACCTAGATATGTAAACTATCTTTGACTGGTGGAGACATGTGAACTTCTGCCTCCATGCCCCCTCTCTCTTTCTCTCTCTTTTTCTCTCTCATTACCTAGCTTCTCATCTACTTCATCTTCTCCTCTCCTTACTCCATCTTTTCCTCTCGGTGCTCCTTCCCCCTTAGCTCTTCCTACATATCACCCTTCCTGTTAAAATAAAACTTTTCTCACAGAATACAATTAGAGCATAATTATTCCTATTTGTACCAGTGAGGTACAAGATAGTCTTAATACCCAGTCCCTCCTCTATTTGACTAACCAGAATCTCTGTCGTCTCTCTTGACTAAAACACTTAACTTTGAACCTGGCTTTTTCTTGGCTTTAGAATGAATGTCAGCTGTAAACCATCCACTCAGATCTTTTCTCTCAACATTCCAGTTCTAAAACCGAGTTCCTGACACTTGATGCAGACAGAGGGAGACTGCTCAGTATTTTTCCTACTCATCCTAGAAGTGAAGGGGAAAGTGGTTGCCTTGGACATGTCTAATCATTTCTGCTCCAGAAATCCCTGACACATAACTATATTAGAGCCAGAAAAAGGCCAATCAGTTTAAGACCTGGATACTTTATAATAAACTCATATTTTTCAGGATGCCAAAGAATAGTTTAAATGCTTTCAAAGCTTGCTGTCTGAGGAAGACTTACCTCCCTGTCACTAGTTCTCTTCCCAGCAAATAACTCTGCCTAAAACCTTGCAGCAGATACGCTACAAAGCCCTGTATAATTTACAGAAGCAGGGCAGTCATAAAAAAAGGGGGGCTACCAGATGATCAAAATCTGTTTTTATTTTTGTGACTCTAGAGCTGGTTTTGTAAGAAAATAATTTCTGACCGTGAAGAGCATATGCTGACGGGATAAGAGTTTGCACACCTCAGTGGACACCCAGCTGACTCCGGCATATTCGAAGTCATTTCCCAGTTTTGACAGCCTTCGCCATGAAAATAAAAAAGTGTTTTTAACCTCACCAGAGAAAAACCTCTACCCAAAAACCATCTCACGGTAGCTAATCAGTTTTATTTCAATAGCAATTTTCCCCAGAAACAGAACTTCCTTCCTTAATGCTTTGAGCACAAGACACCCGTTTGAGAATAATGCCAATAAGCCTCCGTAAGAACCACAAATCAGACAGAAAATTAGGATTTCTCTCTTCCAAATCTATCCCTTATTCCTGTTTTTTCTACCCCTCCATGGGATGTGGCCAGCTGTAGACACCATGTCTACATTTCCTTATGACTACATGTGACAATATGATTTGTGTTTGGCCAGTGGATGAGTAGAAAATAGAAGGTCCAACTCTGATGTCAACTGCCTACAAAGAAAGTGCATGTTCTCATCTGCCTCCTGTGGCCCATTTGTAGAAAGATGGCTGCGGCTATGACTAGGCTTAGGGAATGATGTAGTTAGTGCCTTTGTGACGACTTTGGTAGCAACTTGCAAGTGATGTGTCCCTAAAGCTATTGTGGAAGGTCTCTTAGCTTGGTCTACTTGTGCTACGAATATGACAGACAACGGCGTCTTCTGTCCTTTACTTTTGTATTTGGGGCTGTTTTGCTATAACTTATTAACTTTTATATCATTTGATTGAAGATCCCCATCTAAGCTTTATGACTTCAGTCAGTGAGTTCACACTGCACTTTCCTTTCCTGGATTATTCGCTTCGTGCAGATTTGTAAGACACCTAAGAAGTCTAGACAATACATTTTCAGGTCTATTTTTCAGTGGCAGATGAAACCAAGCAATTAATAGCTCAGCTCTAAGTCTAGCTGGGATTTCTGCAATGTATCAGTCTGACTGTCTTCATGCCCACCCATGTCAGCAGCCAGGTTCCCAGCAACTTCTCCACACATTTGCTGTGTGTACTTTCTATATGCATCCTTGTATTTGGGAAGAGTGAGCATAAAATCACTACATTTATAAAATACATTTTCTCACAAATACATCAGTAAAGAAAGCGACAGAGGGGCCACATTCCTCTGCTGGGATATATCTTTTCTTTCTCCTTAGTAAGGAATAGATATCCCATTTATCAATGGGCTAATAGGATTTCTCTCTGTGGGTGAACATCGGATTGACTTTGTATAACTATGTGTTTTTCCTTTCAAATACAGACTCTTTCCATGGCTTAGATTTAAAATGTTCTGGATTTATGTTACATTTTCTTAGTTTTATGGTTCTGATAATTTTCAGGGAGACATTTCTGTAATCCTTCATTCAAGAGAACAATGTGTACCGGTGGTAAATCACCATATATTTTCTCTTTGCATCATGTTGCCTGGACTGTATCTATAACCTTGCCTCTGAGGTTTCTTAGACAGGTTCTGGGGCCAATTTCTATTCCATAGTGGCACCACAGGACCGATTGCTTCATGTACCCATCAACGGTTTCCCTAATGATACCATGTCTTGGATGCATGCATGCCAATACCATGTGTCATTGTGATTCCTTGTCTCATCAGTCATGACTTTATGAGAGCGTGCTATGGAAAGCAATTCTTGGTGGGATTTCTGCTCCTAATGTTTCTCCCCATTTCAATCATGAACTTGTGTTTTTCTTTGCTAGAACCCCCAAGGGAAAAAGATTCCAGTTCTAGAGGATTGAGATCCCAAGGGAAAGACAGACACCCAAAGTCCTTATGGAGGTGCTGTATTCCCCAGATTGTCAGGGGCTCTTGTGCTTGCATTGATAGCTTGTTTACTGTTAAGCTTCAGGATGTACTTGATGTGAATGAGGGGATGTGCTACTAAGTGTGTTATGAAAAAAATAATGTCATCTAGGTGGAGAGAAAGAGACTCTAAACTGATGAGTAAAATCTCATGGTCTCTAAGAATGGCTGAGGCATGCTTCAAAGTCTCTACAGTTGTTTTCACAAGCTTCATAAGGTGATCATAGGCCCCTGCAAAGGTCACTCAGAGCTAGGAAATATTAAGCACATAGATGCAATGTCCCCAGGTTTTTTCTTCTTTTTCCTTCAAGCCTTCTAAAGGACTCCATTTAAGGAAAAAAATGTGAACAGTACTCTCACACGTGATTTTTCTCTGTCCTTCACCCTCCACAGCAACTAAGAGGCAGAAGTCATGCCCTGTGCACTCTGATCAGCTCTTCTATTATACTTATGGAGACAGAGACACAGCAGGGATTTGCTTAAACATTTAAAAGCTGCCTATCTTCAGGGATGGATTAAAAAAAAAACCTTTGCCCAGTGAGAGGGAAGCTACAGAATTAATAACTTTGAAACTCTGATTATATTTTCCTATTCTGTGAAGAACAAAATGGCTAATGATACCATCAACCAACTGTGACCTTTCCCCTTCCTCAGCACCAGCCCTAGGAAAATAGATCTGACTCCTGGAGGCACTTTCCAGAATCCACAGACTTTATACTGGGCACACAGAGGGCACCATGCACAATGGGAGAAACAAACGAGCTTCTGGGTTTCCTTTTTGTTTGGTTATATTGACTGAAGGCATTTAAGTGAGAAAATTATTCAAGTGCCATAAAGGTTTGTTATTATGCTGCAAGATAAACTATAAAGGGAGTTGAAACTTCCAAACATCATTCATGGGGGAGTTCAGCCTTATATGTAACCAGAGACATGAAACAGGCATTATCTAAGACAAGTGCTTTCAAATCCAATGAAGGGCATTATCATATGAATAATCACCTCATATATAGTGTATAGAATATTCTACTGTTTCATAAATAGCTTGTTCCTTTGAAGAAAGGGGCCCAATGGCTTGAAGATATGTCCTTTTTGTCATTGGTTTCACATTCACATGTCATAAGTATAAATAATCTTATAATAACACTGTATGAATCTGATCTTTATTAAAGTTCTGTTCAAAGTTACTTTCTGGTACTGAGGATGCAGCTGTGTAATAGAACACTTGTCTAGAATGTACAGGGTCCTGACAGGCACAGACACACGTACACAGAGATCTTGTATGTCCTGCAGGTTTTTTTCTAGATATGATGAAAATTCATGATTTGTTTAGATTTTGTAATTATCAAGAATTTACTTTGGTCCTTCATCAGTGTGACACTGAATGAGTTTAAGATACTTTCTGAAACTGTTCTAGGAAAAGTAAGTTGTAGGGCTACAGGATGTCAGAAAATCTACAAACCACCTTTGGGTCCTCAGCTCCAACCTAGAGACTCTTGCAGTTTCAGTCGTGAGAAACTGAGGGAAACAAATGGCATTCTAAACCAACAGCAGCAGCAGCAGTAGCAGCAGCAGCATGTTTCATATTCACTATGCCTGCAGAATACTCTAGGTAAAAAGTGTAAAGCAGGGGTTACTGAGATCAGAAAGGCCTGGGTTTGACTGCTTCAGCTGGGTGACCGTGAGCTTGGGTTCCATTTCTGAGGTAAAGGGATCAGCAGGAAAACACTCCTTTTCTCCCACACCTTTATTTTAAAGAACAATTCTAAGTACATGCACAGAGATTACATACACCCAGTCTTCTCGTCCTTTGCCAGCTACTGGCATTTTGATATAGCTACTTGACCTCTTTTCACATGCCATAGTGACTGCCAAATACCTTCAACGTAAGTTGTAGACCTAGTAGCATTTTAATACTTTGCAGACATTTCTGTAGGCACAACTATAGACAATTCTATTAAATCAACTGATAAATATAATACCTCTACTAAAAATACTGAGATGTAATCTTCATTCAGATTGCCCCAGTTGCCCCAGAAATGTCTCCTAACCAATGGAGGTCCATTTTCTCTCATCTCCAGTCTATGCTAATTTACAGTACTCTCCATAACTTATTTGCTTTTGATGATACTAGCAGTTTTTGATAGTCTCTGTTAGTTGTGGCTAGTTGTAAATGTCCCTAGATCTAAACTGTCTGTTTCCTAGTATCTACATTTAGATTAAGCATTTCATGTTTCTTATAATACACCGTGTGAGTCTGTCTTAGAGCTGTGTTCAAAAGCTCAACGATGCAATGCCAGCCATATCTTTCTATTGCAGAGACACCGTTTTTGTTTCCTCATTAGGAAGGAATGTAGCATGATGACATGTAGCATGATGCTTTGATGCTGTGTGAACATTTTGTCACAGCAACAGAAGGAGAGTAGGACAACTGTCAAGCACGTGGGCCTTTGGGACCAAGTTTCATATGGAAATGATAGCAGCACAACACTAGCCAAGTGACTCACAGCTTCCCATCTTCTCGTAAGGCCTGTGCTTCCATCACAAGAGTCGGAGCATGAACCTCCTTTGTTAGTTCCATCCAACCTAGATCCTCTGATTATTCTCTACCTCTATGGAAGGAGGGAGATACTAAGCCTTTTTCAGCAGCTTAAGTTGACTGAAGGTCATTACCTAAACAAGCAGACTTGGAGAAGAGCAATAATAAAAAGACAGGGCAGACATAACACACACAGATGCTTGTTCATTCTTCAGTTTCTCCTTTGTGGTCTTCTTGGAAGTCCAGGATCATTCTCCCCTTGGAAGTAGGTTACTAAATAAAGCTTTTTGGGAACAACATAGATTCCCTTAAGAATGTAGAGAATGGTTAAATACCATAGGGACAGGATTTGAGTAAAAGAGTTAACATTTCCTGCAGTACATAACAATGATTGGCCTGAAATTTGAGGGGACTAAAAGCAACGGTTTACAGAACTTGGCAAGTAGTCACTGTTGGGATTATTAGTTACACAGAAACAATTTCTCTGAGCCTTACATATATAGTTTTATTTGAAAACATGAAGAAGTGAGGGGGGCAGTAAATCAGGGAGGAGAGGCACAAACAACTCCATTTAGTACCACGTGAACTCGTCCATTGTCTCTATGCATCACTACCTATCTCTGTCTTCCTGTGTGTCAGGGAGACTGGATTCTGAACAGTACAATCTGCGTTTTCCTCTCCTGTGGGTCTGGCAATGAGAAGCCTCAATAGGAGTTTAAATTGCAGAAGCAGAGGTATGACCCTCTTGTTTGTCAGATGGTAGAGCTTACTGTACAATGAAGCTCCTAAGGGATGTCCTCCATATCTCCTCCTATAGCTGGACATAGAAGAAACTGTTTCCTTTGCCTTCAGCTTGAGGGAAGTCATAATTTCTAACAGTGACAGCTTGCTGGTACCTTCGTCTTCCACTGTCTTATCTCTGCCAACACTCATAACTAATCGCTACCAAAAGTCTCTTTCTCTGCATAGACTGTGTACCCTGCTAGAACCCTATGATATCTTTACACCCCTACTATATGTAATATTCTTTACAAGTTTATTGACATGTTCTTACCCTACCACTCTGTGTGGTGGTCACAACTATTGCAGTATATGTGAGTGAATCATGGAGCTAGCTGATGAGACTCACGTGGTATCCTGTAGCTTCCCAGTGAGAGAGGTTGCCAGTATTGCCTAGTGTGCCACACAGTGCTCATATATATGTCTATAACTCATCAGTTTTTTACAGGTAATTCAAGGAGTTTTAGTCTCATAAGTAAGGACTTGCCTAAAGGTATTTGTGCTGCTTGGAGCAAAGACAAATGAATCCTGCACTATAAGTTTTTGCATTCCCCTAGTCCCTCTTAGACTATTTGATTGTATTTTTTTTTCTTTTTTGAGACAAAGTCTCATGTAGCACAGCTTGTCCCTGAGCTCTCTAGATAGAACTTGGGAAAGATCCTGAATTTCTGATCCGCCAACTTGCACCTGTGCAGTGCTGAGATTACAGGTGTGTTGCCACCACACCTGGTTTTTATGGTCATTGTGGGGAGCAAACATGAGGCTTCCTGCTTGAAAGGCAACCACTGTACCAACAGAGCCATATCCCCAGCCCACAATTAGACACAATTAGAAATAGTTAATATTTCTTCTAAGTTTACCTCTTAGACACAGAAAAGACATTTTGTGGGGAAAAACCATGATATCAATGAACCTGACTGGAAAAAATACAGACCTGAGAAGGGACATCTTATGTATTTATTCTTTTCTGTTCTGGAGTTAATGACTTGCAGTCTCCTAAGAAGGATATTAAAGGGTAGTGAGATGCCTGGTAGACGGAAATGTGCCATTGTGGACAGCCATAGTCTGGTTCCCGGTCTTACTGTGGTCTGTTTCTCATCTACATAGCATTCAATTCTGTTCTTCTCTCTTTCTGATCTCTTTATGTCTTACACCTGTTCCCTCACTCCCGTATTACTCTCTACAGTTACTGCTACCATTTCTGTTCTTTTGTTTTTGTGAAAACATCATTGTAGTTTCTGGTTATAGTCCTATCCTTCAACAAAAACCACCATACACTGTGGATGAAAGAATAATAGAAAGAGCCACACCTTCTTTTCTTCAAGGAGTTTATCATTATTTTTTTAATAACGCTGTTTTCATTTGTCTGTACACCTTCTCTTCATCCTCTTTCTTTCCTCCTCTTCCTTCTGGTGTTTTTATGGTGTGTGTCTGTGTCTTAGTTACTGTTCTATTGCTGTAAAGAGATACCACAATCAAGGTACCTTTTATTTAAAAGGACTGGAGAGGTGGCTCAACAGTTAAGACCACTGACTGCTCTTCCAGAGGTCCTGAGTTAAATTCCCAGCAACCACATGCTGGCTCATGACCTTCCATAAAGGAATCTGATGTCCTCTTCTGGTATGTCTGAAGACAGCTACAGTGTATTCATATACTTGAAATCAATCAATCAATCAATCAATCAATCTTTTTTTTTTTTTTTTTTTTTGCTTTTCGAGACAGGGTTCCTCTGTGTAGCCCTGGCTGTCCTGAAACTCACTCTGTAGACCAGACTGGCCTCGAACTCAGAAATCCACCTGCCTCTGCCTTCCAAGTGCTGGGATTAAAGATAAATAAATACTTTTTAAAAAGCATTTGATAGGGAGTTTGTTGATACTTTCAGAGGGTTAATACATTGTCATCATGGTGGACAGCATGCAGGTATGGTACTGGAGCAGAAACATAGAACTTTACATCCTTTGATCTGTAGGCAGAGACAGAGAGTAGTGGTCTAGTATGGGCTTTTGAAACCTCAAAACCTAATCCCAGTGACATACCTCCTCCAACAAGGCTACACCTACTCCAATTAAAAAAAAAACCCACCCACTCAAACAAGGACATACCTACTCCAATAAGAAAACAACTACTCCAACAAGGACCCACCTACTGCAACAGGTCATATCCATAATCCTCCCCAGAGGGTTCTTTGACTGGAAACTAAGCATGCCAATACATCTGCGCATGGGGGCCATAGTTTGTATGTGAGAATGTGGTGCATGTTTATGGGTGTGTGGGCTCACATGCTCTTATCCATTAAGCCATCTTGCCAGACACTTTGAAAATTTCACAGATGCTTTAATTTATCTAAATGCATTTGATATACATCTGGTCAACTCCTTTTGGAATTCAAAGAATTCTAATTAAGATTTCTGGTTGACAGCTACCCAGCAGATCAGAGTAGTAGTCCAGGGAAAGGCTTTCTTCAGTTTGAATTCTGTGGGGATGGAGTTCAAATGATGCATAGAAAGAACAAAATAAGAGGACATTGTCTATACCTTAACCTTTGAGTTGTGGTGCTGTGTGAGAGACTTAAACCCCAGTCATTCCTCAGTGTCACATGAGCAAGATGCTCACCTAACTACTTGCTACCAATACTGAGCCCTGAGCTGCCTTGATCCATCGAAGGATCGCCCAAGGAGACACCAGCATCCCCTGCAGATTTTCAGGGAAGGTTCTTTTGAACCTACATTGTAAGACCCGCATTATGAGCTAACTAATTTAAGAAAATTCTCCGAGACATTTATTTCATTTGTAACAGAGAAAAACTTCCATAGAAGTGTGAAAAATTAAAGCATCATTTAGTCCTTTGTCTAGAATTCTTTAAATAAAAGTTAACCTGCCATATTTTATATGAAAGAATCAAGCAAATCAGTTAATAGTTGTGTTGACTGTCATTTGATAGTAAAGGCACAGACAGCAAAAAGTGACTTTGAAGGCCCTACTAACAAAAGCATCTGCAGCTCAGGTTGGAGCTTCCCTGTGTCAGCACAGCATCTAGAAACCACAACACTACTGTTCTGTCCGTTTCTTCCTCCTGTTCTTCAGTTAGTCAGTTCAGCTAAGAACTGTGCTGCCCTGGAGTCCCTGTGTTTTATTTTATTTTACATTTTGCATGCCTTAATTAATCCTTCAGAATTTTTAATTTTTCAAGAAGGCCTGAAAAACAAAGAATGGGAATTATCTTAGTTAATAGTCTTGTAAGCTGTTTGGATGGAGAGCTAGTTGCACATGAGGGTGGGAAAAGCACCGTGATTTTTAACTACATTACTGGTACGGAGGAGGATTCTCCAGTAACCCAACCCCTCTGGGAGAACAGAAGGTCTTATGCTCTAGTCCCCATCCTGCTGCGAGTCTGACACTTAATTTATGACCTCTCAGACATTATCTCTGTAACCTAAATGTACACATGGGAGGAAATTATGGCTTTAGGACATGGGGAAGATTTAGCCACTCTTAAGAATCAGATTTCATCTCTGTATCTTCAAGATTAAAAGGGAATGAAAAGAGTTAATTGACAATATGGGATGCCAATCAAGATCACAGAAGCTTAATAAAAATCACAAAGTATGAGCATGAAACTAGAAAAATGTAACTCTGCCTCTGGCTATCCTTCACCCCCAACCAGCACCAACAAAATTTAAAAATCCATAGGTCATTGAGTGTGGGAGGTGACTCACTGGGTAAAGTACTTGCCATGCACAAGTAAGGTCTCCAGATCCCACATAAAGATGGTATAATCCACGTGTGATCCCAGTGTTCCTATTGTGACATGGAAGGTGGAGAACGTCTGGAAACTTGCAAGCCAGCTGGCCTGGTGTACTCAGTCATTAGGGAATGACCAAGAGAATCTGTCACAAGCAAAGTGACTTGACACTCGAGGTTGTCCTCTGACTTCTGCCCACGCACACCATGGCATGTGTGCACCTGTATGTCCTTCCACTGCACTAATTAAGCACATAAATAAATAAAGTTTCCTCTAGACTCTCTGAGTCAACCACTCCAGAGGCAACAACCCCTTATTTGGGAAGATTAATATAGGCTTCACACATGCCTCATATGTGTCTGTTTATGGATACACATGTGCATATTTATATAGGATGTATTCTAAAGTTTGGCAATGCCAAAAGGCAAAAATGAAACCTCCAGCTTTTATAGTAGGAAACATAAGAGAAACATGACTCTCTACATGTGAATCTACAAGAAAATCTCCTCTTTAACTCCAAGGGATCCAAGAAGTTGGTTAATTTGAAGACTTATTCAGTATGGAAGCACATTTAGCAAAGCCCCAGGGGCCATCTGATGAACTTGAGGCCGTGTATCTCTCTTCTACAGAGTGCTGCAAATATTTTTCTGTTTAGGTCACGGATTGTCCTCCCATCATGAGAGAGGACATTCTCAAATATAAGCAATAAGTCATCATGTTAAGAGGAAAAAGCCAGTCTCAGAAAGACAAACATCACAAACCTTCTTTCTTTCATATGCACTTCAAGACAGTAACTCTATGTACTGAAAAATTTAGTATTTACTAGAATATTTCCATTGAAGATGTTTTAATTATTATTAATTATTAATTTAAACACAATTGTCAATATAAGAAATATTTTTTTTTACCAAATATATGTCTGGTTCTCATTGTTCATTCATTATAATTGTCGATGAGAATATTTCTGTGACATAGGAAGGGTAGCTAGGAAACAGATCACACTAATGTCACATATATAGGGCCACTGGTGTTCCTACCCTTCCCTTTGTTCCTCACCAGTCAGTGTGTCTGTAGCTCATGGCTGTGTCTGGTGGGCCTGAACCAGATCTGTCCTGATAGCTCTTGTATGGTCCCCCCTTCTCACATTCCCATATCCCATTTTCTTTATCTTCAAATTCTGACTTTCTCCCATGTGCTCAGCTGCTTCTCCTCATGTGTATTTTTGATCAACGCTGCCAGTCCATGAGAATGGCCATTTTTATTCAGTTACCACAGACTTTTTGAAACTGGTTCTTGGGTTGTTTTTTTTTTTTTTTTTTTTTTTTTTGGCTCTGGTTGACTTAGAACCTTCTCGCCCAAGTTGATCTCAGAGTCATGATCCCCCTGTGTCCACCTCAGCCTGAGATTACAGGCATAGACACGAGCCACCACACCAGGTTCAGCATCTTCCCTGTTCATATCATGATAGAGAGGTTTGCCCCTTAGACTCCCACAGTTCTTAGCTGCTGCTGCTTGCTTAGGGCTACTCTGTCCTACCCTTCCCTTAATTCCTATTCCAGGTGTAGAAGTTCCCAACCTTATATCTATTTCTGCAGCAAGCAGTTACAGAACAGTACCCATGACACTAAATTATTGTAATACATTCTGGTGTGAGTTTAATGAACATGAGATAAAGCTGGCTTGCAATAAAAGGCTCTACCATTATCATCCAATTTCCTCATAGAAGATATGGTTTCCAAAACTGTACACTAACACTATCTCACACTTATTTGCACAGTGCATGGTATTTACAGAGCTGATCCAGCTACCCAATTTCATTTGTTATTTACAATGCTATTAACAGACTTTGTATTACCAGCCAATATTACCTCCACTTCTTAAAAGTATACGCTGCTTGAATGACTAGTTTAAACTGTGGGGATGGGGAGTGTCAGAGAGAGACATTTCCTTGACACAAAATTCTTCACTGTGCTGTAGCAAGCACTGCCAACTGCCAAGTGTTTGCTAAGCAAAATTTGGTGAAATTTTATTCTGATTCTGTTGCTGGGATAGAAACCTAGGAAGTCACAAGACTTCCTAGATGGTGTCTTTGATGAAGAAGTTTATAATGTAATAGAAGGAGCTCGAAAAATTAGGTTTAATCACCTTAAGTGTACTCTTTTCGTAATTTCATGGAAATATTTCAATGATTATTTTTTTTAAAAAATCAGAATTGAGAGGCTCTCAGTTTAAAAAATCTAGAATCTTTTTTTTTTTTTTTTGAGTCCAGCTCTTAAGTCTTCCTCCTACAACAGAGCCTAAATTTCCCTGTGTATGTGCCCTTCGCAGGGTCTCTGGTTGTCTTGAGTGGGCTAACTCTCTTTTGATTTCAGAGGTGAACCTGAAGGCAGAACAGAACAGGCCTGTGCCTGCAGAAATGATCTCAGTGACACTCAAATACTAGGCCTCTCTGAGACTTGTATAAGAGGAAAGATGACCTGGACTAACAGCTGAGAGGGATGATGAGTGTTTAGAAGGTGCCCTGAGGCAGAGCCGAACCAGTGTGAAGGAGAGAAGAAGATTAATCCTAAGAAATAGACTTTGGTTGTCAAGTACTAACTTCTGAATTGCTTAGACAAACTCTGTACTCTCCAGTTATTTGAACCATTGGCTTTCTTACATTTCCCTTCAGGAATACTGACCTGAGGCTTCCACAAAGTGATGAGCATAGAAAAATTAGCCATAGAAAGACAGTGGGTTTTTTTTTGTTGTTGTTGTTTTTTTTTATATTCCTGTAAATTGTTTGCCATTCTCTGCTGTCTATCATTTTTTATCATTGATGAAATAATCTGTTTCATTAAATATCATTTCATTCAATCCATGTCATGCAAGCCTGAGAATGGAGACCATTGGAGTCTGTTTCCCTCTGAAACCTGGAGTTCTGTCTGTATATAAATACTCTAAAAATGTCAGAAGTACGCAACCATAAACAGTTATTTGAAATTGATGGATTTGCTCATTTTTATGAATAATGCAAATTTTAAGTAATTTTCTGATGTAGAACATTTAATGTCTGCATTTTTTCCTTTGGGATTCAAACCCTTCCAACACTTCCAATATTAACAGGTGCTGAAACTTGCTACACTTTGAAAATCCCAAGGTCAAACTATGGGTTTATAAAGTATCTACCCATGGGTTAACTTGATATTTCTTTTTTAGACTGAGATATTTTTAAATGAATAAATTAGAATAGTTAAGTTCATTTCAGTCAACATCATACAAACAGTGCTTGACATTTTCTTCAAAAAGGACATATAGGAAGGAGAGGGTCGAGTTTGAGTTTGAATTGAGAATTTCAATTAAGAAATTCTGCCTTAGACACATTGTGTTTGAGATGCCAGAATGACATAAAGGCACAGAAAGCTGGGAGTCGGTTGAATGTTGAATAGAGGAGTCTGGGCTTCAGGAGAGGCTATGAACACAAATGCTCACACATTAGGGTCTACTCATCAGTATCACCTGGCAAAACCATGATTTCCAGACCCCATTTCACACCAATTTAATAAGAAGTTCTGGGAGAAGACCTGAGAAATCAGTATGTTTTTAATTCACCAGATTGCTACAACATGAAAACAACAAAGGATAAAAATCCAGCTTGTCTGGCAAGGCTTCACCTGCTCAAAAAATCCAGGCACTGAATCAAAAATGCTTTAGACTTCAAGTGAGTTTCTCAATTTTTCAAAGAAAAATATTATCTCATGTGTATATGCCCTTGCTCATTCTTTCCCATTTTAAATTTGAGTGAACATTTCAATTGAATGAAGAAGCTGCCTCAAAGTGGGCAGAACATAGACTTTTAAGATAGATCTGAGTACAAACGCTGCTTCCTCCATTTCATTAGCTGTGTGTCCCCAGGTGAGTCTTTTAACTTCCTTGAGTCTTAAGTATTTTGTATTTCCAGTTGTAAAAATTAGAATAACACTAACTCTCAAAGAAGATGTGCAATAAGCAAGATAATTCAAATAAGTCACTGAATATGCAACCTCGTTGGAGCTTCTCAACATGTTGCTTTAACTGTTGAAATAAGGCACACAGTCACACGTGTTGAATGCATTTTAGAATAATATCTTAAGAGTATCTGTTCTGGTGCCTCATCCATCCTTAAGTTTACATACACACCATGTGTACCCTTCTGTGCCATCCACCATCAGGGATTTGTAATACGTTCACCCTGGCCAATGTGCAAAGATTGGATCCTAAGTGAGGCATCTAGTACCCAAAACAGAACAGTAATAGGACACAGCAAACAAGGTGCTCCTGTTTCCCTTTTCTAGACAAGGCTTGCCATAGCCTCTAAGGTCATGCTCTCAATTTTGTATTTATAATGCCACCTCCCTCTTTCATGCCTTTTAGCTATTATCTTTCCCCCAGTGTTGGGTCCCATTTCAGCCCTGGTTTGGGCCTTGTGGACAAACGCGAGCCAGGCTCGAGTTTTGAGATCTGTCTTAGTCACTTTTGTCCTGGAGTGACTCAACAGGACCAGTTTAGCCCTGCCTCTGCTCAGCTGTTGCTGATGTAGAGCTTTGCCATTGGCCCTGTCAGTCACCCCATACCCTCCTTCACCCTTCCCTGTCCCCCTACATCATCTCACCCTTCCAAAACCCCTCCTCCCTATGCTCCCTATGTTTATATAAACAAGAGGTTGTTACGTTAAAGTTGAGTTCCTGTTTGACAAGACTCCTGGCCTGGCGTGTTACTTTGGGCCTTCAACACTCATGTCCTGCTCAGCCTCGGAGAGACCCAGCCAGACAGGGACCTCTCTCTCCTCTCGCCTGGGCCTGTCAGCTGCAAGGAGCAGAGCGGGAGCGACACCCCAGGCTGCAGATTCTCAGGCTCCCTCACTCCACCCTCTAGGTGCTCCATGTTGGTCCCTAGAACTAGACTCTACTTTTCAATCTCCTCACTCATCCATCCGTTTTCTATGGTGGCAGCATCTGGACTTGCAGATATTTTTGCAAGGCCTTGACAGGCATTAGACACAAGAAACTGTGGGGAAAGGGAACGTGACACATTTATGTACAATTATCCAAAATGTGAGATTTCTCTGGTGAGTGTTGCTTATTTCAGCTAATACCCCAAATGCAGCCATCCACTTAAAGCTGTGGCTCCTTTCAACGAGACCACCGTTATACATAGGCTCGGGTAGCATTTAGTCAGAATAGAACATTCTACCCAAGGTCAAAACACCCCTCCTCCCTGGCTCCATGCATTATTCCACACAAGACCTCTCATTAGTGCACCCAAAGGGCACGGTGCTGTGAAAAGAATGCCTAAAATGTTCACCAATTTCATCTAAAGTCACACTCAAAGCAGGGTCTAACAACACTTTCACAAAGAGAAAATCATACCCACACAAAGGTGTTCTGATATAAGCCAACAGACAAACATCATTAAAACAGATTATAACCAGTCCACTTACATTAAAATCTAAAGTAACCGGATTCATCGGGTTGTCCTTTGTGAAAGTGTCAGCTATGGGATGCACCGGACTTATCTGGTAGGACTGGAAGGCAATGTGGTAGTTTTGCTGCTGTGGTGTTCAGTTTACAACACGTGCCATTAAGCACAAAGCTATCTCAGGCTGCGTTTCAAGATAGAGGCAGGAGTGCTACAGAAAGATGCTGTGAACTCCTTATATGAAAAATGCCAGGCTGGAGCACTGTGCAGAACAAGCTGAATTAAATGTGCACATCAAGTGAACAGCCTGCTTTCTGTGCATTCGTTAAGATCAAAGCTTTCTGGCCTACTACTAGCAGCAGGCCTGGTTTAAAGAAACAAACAGTGGCCGGTAATGGGGAACTGGCAAGAGGCAGGTGGAATTGCTTTCTCCTAACTCAACCTTTCCACTGCTCTCTGTATCCCAACTCTGATTATTGTACAGAGAGGTAAAGGCTTGGACTAATGAGAGAGCTTAGAACATAAAGCTGTTCCTTAGTCTCTGAAATTCATGGTAGAGATAATGTACTACTGAACATTGTTGTCTGATCTACATAAACACACACACACACACACACACACACACACACCACACTCACACACACACACCACACTCACACACTCACACACTCACACACTCACACACATCATAATAACAAAAACAATTTTAAATTAAAAATGTAAAGGTTTGATGTCTGGCTCCCCTGTTCGACACTTTGTGCTAGCAACCAGCATGACTTGAATAAAAAGGGATCAATTTTTGCTGATGGATGCTCAGGCCTTGCCATAGCCTGGTTATGCCCATCAAAGAATACAATATCTGTTCATTAGGGCTACTGTTACTGCGCCTGTCATTCATGGCACACGGTGGCAGTTTGAGTCTTTCCTCAGTGAATGGCAGATACAGCTCCCCAAGGTTTGGATTGTAGGTGGTACTGCTTTTCCCAGTTTTTACCTCAGCTAGTCCAAGACAAAGAAATTCAATTCTTCAATAATTCAAAACAAACTCTAAAAATTGTATAGATAGATCATTCTTCTAGGAAACTTGGAAATATTAAAAAAAAAATAAATTAACCACAGTTTCACTGTCATCTTGATAATCTTTGCCATTTTTCGCTTTGTCCCCAAAAGATTTCTTGAGTAATAGCTGTGGGCTATTTGTTGTTTGGAGTGCAAGGCATAAAATAAACCTCATTGTGTTTATTTTCCACACGTAAGTTGATCATCATGTTTTGACACATGGACTTACGCATGCTCTCTTATTCTGAATTGGGCCTTTGCCCTTTTTCCCACCCCTCACCCTGGCTCAGTGCTTCAGTAGTGTTACGTGGTCTTGAAAAGAGAAGTAACATGTGCTTTTGACTGGTTTGTTTTCTAAAATCTAAATCTTCAGAGACTCTCTAAGGAATTTGGAGAGACACAGAGAGCTTTGAGGAGGCCCAGGCTGAGAAGAGTTGAGGCAGCAGAAATTCTCCTCTACCATGTTCTTGTAAAGGGCATGGAGAGATTGGGGATTGCGTTATTTTCATTTCAGGAGTTACGAGACATCTTTAAAAAGGGCACAAAAAAAAAAGATGATGGTAAGCCAGGCCCTTCTACCCAGCTAATATATCTGGATGTATCTTTGAACTCCAATATTGTAGCCAGACTTGAAGGTAAGATGAGATTAGAAACCCAGGAAGAACTGAGATTTAGATTCTGACATCATTTCCTGTTTCTTCATGTGATGTCTCTGTCAGACTTTTAAAATCTTTACACAAAAGAAAATGTTTCTTATCTCCCTGTACAATGCTCAAGTGGATCAAGGACCTCCACATAAAACCAGATACACTGAATTTAATAGAAGAAAAAGTGGGGAAAAAAAGCCTCGAATACATGGGCACAGGGGAAAATTTCCTGAACAGAACTTCAATGGCTTATGCTTTAAGACCAAGAATCAACAAATGGGACCTCATAAAATTGCAAAGCTTCTGTAATGCAAAGGACACTGTCAATAGGACAAAATGGCAACCAACAAATTGGGAAAAGATCTTTACCAATCTTATATCCGATAGAGGGCTAATATCCAATATATACAAAGAACTCAAGAAGTTAGACTCCAGAGAACCAAATAACTCTATTTAAAAATGGGGAAGATAGCTAAACAGAATTCTCAACTGAGAAAACTCAAATGTCTGAGAAACATCTAAAGAAATGTTCAACATCCTTAGGCATCGGGAAATGCAAATCAAAACAACCCTGAGATTCCACCTCACACCAGTCAGAATGGCTAAGATCAAAAATTCTGGTGATAGCAGATGCTGGCGAGGATGTAGAGAAAGAGGAACAAAAGAGAAAGAGAGATTGTTGGTGGGATTGCAAGCTGGTACAACCACTCTGGAAATCAGTCTGGTGGTTCCTCAGAAAATTGGACATAGCATTACCTGAGGACCCAGCTGTACCACTCCTGGGCATGAAGATGCTCCAACATGTAATAAGGACACATTTAGATTCTGACATCATTTCCTGTTTCTTATATAAACATGCTGCACTATGTTTATAGCAGTCATATTTATAATATCCAGAAGCTGGAAACAACCCAGATGTCCTTCAACAGAGTAATGGATACAGAAAATGTGGTGCATTTACACAATGGAATACTACTCAGCTATTAAAAACAGTGACTTCATGAAATTCGCAGGCAAATGGATGGATCTAGAAAATATCATCCTGGGTGAGGTAACTCAGTCACAAAAGAGCACACGTGGTATGTACTCACTGATAAGTGGTTATTAGGCAAAGAGCATGGAATACCCACGATACAACTCTTAGACCACATGAAGTTCAAAATTGGAAGGAAGACCAAAGACTGAATATTTTAGTTCTACTTAGAAGGGGAAACAAAATAATCAAGGGAAGTAGAGGGTGGGAGGGACTTGGGAGGAAGAGAAGAGGGAGAGGGGAAAAGAAGGGCAGAATCAGGAATGGGAGGAGATGAAGTAGATGTACAAAGGGTCAGAAAATTGAACAGAATTGTGTAACAGTGGGGGATGAGGACCTGGACCTACCAACCAGAATGTCCCAGATGCCAGGAAAGCAAAAGCCTCCCAGGACCTCTCGGGGATGACTTTAGCTGAAATACCCCACAAAGGGGAGGGAGAACCTGTCAAGACCATATCCAGAGACTAAGCATGGGCCCCTGGGTTGAGGGATGGGGCTATACATCCATCTCCAAAAATTTAACCCAGAATTGCTCCTATCTAAAGGAAATACTGGGACAAAGAGTGGAGCAGAGACTGAAGGAAAGGCCATCCAGAGACTGCCCTACCTGTGAATCTATCCCATATGCAGCCACCAAACCCAGTCACTATTGCATATGCTAAGAAATACCTGCTGACAGAGCCTGATACAGCTGTCTCCTGAGAGGCTCTGCCAGATCCTGACCAATGCTCACAGCCAACCATTGAGCGCAGGAACCCCAATGGAGGAGTTAGGGGAAGGACTGAAGAAGCTGGAAGGGCTTTATCCAGCATCAGTGGGAGGGGAGGCCCTTGGCTCTGTGAAGGCTTGTTGTCCCAGTATAGAGGAATGCTAGGGTGGTGAGGCAGGAGTGGGTAGGTGGGTAGGGCAGCACCCTCATAGAAACAGGGTAAAGGGGGGATAGGATAGGGGGTTTGCAGAGGGGAAATCACAAAAGGGGATAATGTTTAAAATTAAATAAATAAAATAGACAATTAAAAAAAGAGGATAATAGGTATAAAAGAAAAAAATGCCACCTTAAGTAATCTCTTACATCCTCTGAAGCATCTTTGTTCATTATATGCGGTTCAGGTACCAGCAGTAGCAACAGATACCTGGGACCTTGAGAAGATACTCAAGACCTAAGGTATCAGATCTTCACTCAACAATACCCTGAGGTGACTCATTCTTCCACATTTACATAGATCATTCTGAATCATCCTTCCTCAATGTCCTGATATCTCTGTTTAGGTCACACATCCAACGGCACAACTTTCTTTTAGTAGACCTCACATTCAAAGTATTCTGCCTTCCAATAACATCATAAGCTGGAATTGAGTCTTTGAAGGATATCAAGACTGTAGTTGATTGTATATCTTAGTTCTTGTGTTTGAGGTAGGCAAGGCTTTTTAACTAGTTTAGTGTTAAGAAATATTTTCAAACAAGAGAGAGATGGATAGAACTTCACTAGAGTAAGGGGGCTGAGTCTAGGTGTAGCTATCACCATAGAGCCTGGACATCCTTCAACCTTCATCTGGAAATGAGAACCAGGCACAATACCCCAGGAAACTAAGTATAAATATTCCTTTCATATTCTCTTCCAGACTCCCGACCCAGCAGAAGACAGTTCCCATCTCTATTTTGAGTCTCTTTTAAGAGAATTTTATTTTATTTTATGTTTAAATTCTGTAGTTCTCATATAAAGAAAAGTCATTTAGTCAAGTAAAGCAATTTCTCAAGGCTCCTGGTGTGCTCACAATCTCTAAAGGAACTTATTTCTACATGATAAAGGAAAACGGCAGAAGAAAGATGTTTTTGATGTTTAATCTCCCAGTGCATTCCCATCCCCCATAGGACAGATGCCATAAATCACAGCACCTCAGGAGAATATTTATTTTAGGAGCATTTTATCTTGAGCATGTTCTGCACAGAAAACAGTTAGCTTTGGCTTTCTTAGGGCTTTGTGAGAGCAATATTGTCTGTCTGTCTGTCTGTCTGTCTAAATATCTATCTATCTATCTATCTATCTATCTATCTATCTATCTATCTATCATCTCCCTACCTATTATCTGTCTACCTACCTATCATTGTATTCTCATATTAGGTTTACTCATATTAGCTTTAATGTCACAAAAATATTACTCAACTCAACCAGAATATCTTTTGATAAAAACAATATAATACTTGGAAAGAAAATACAAAATATTTTTTTGTTAATAATTGCCAGGTCTTTTTATTTTAAATGGTGCATACTTGTTTTCTGTATTTGAGTGGTTTTTATATGCATCATTTTGAGTGACTTAAATGGCAATTTGCGTTTTCTCAATATACAAAAATTTTATCTATATGTATATACTTTAAATGTAAATTTATTATATTTTTATAATTTATTTTTAATTTTTTTTTTTTTTTTTTTTCTTAGTGGGCACCTCATAGGAAGTTTTTTTAAAATCCTGTGCAACAGACTTGATTGGGCAAATGTCTGCTTTATAAGCATGTGAGCATGGGTTTTGAGTTCTCACTAAATTCATTCTAATCAAGAGAAGGGAGATGAAGAGTAGGAGACATAGTAGACATGCCAGCGCTACATGGGCGGACACATGTATATGAAGCAAACAGAATAACCATGGACATGGAAGGCTGCAGGTCAACAGTCTCCCCTCTTGGAAGTACAGGAAAGAACTGAAACAATTTTATTTATATGAATACACTGTGATCATCTTCAGACACACCAGAAGAGGACATCAGATCCCATTACAGATGGTAGTGAGCCACCATGTGGTTGCTGAGAATTGAACTCAAGACCTCTGGAAGAACAGTCAGTGCTCTTAGCCTCTGAGCCACGTCTCTAGGGACTGGTCGGATGAGGCACCTAAAGATTGCCTATTGCAGATTCAGACATGGATTCCGTGAAGGAACAACACCTAAACCCAAGAGGGCAGCTTTTGCAGCATCCAGTTCATCTTGAAGATTTCAATCAGTCACAAAATAAATGTATAAATGTTCTGGTTTAAAAAAAAACCCAGAAAAAGGAACGGAAACAATTGAAATAAATAACTTCTCAGGGCTTAATCGTGCCAAGGGCTTTTAAAGGACAAGACTTCCCATTTTACATTTGAAAGGCAAATGCAGAAGGAAGCGCTTGAGAAAAGCTTCTGGCTTTTGTTCAGGCTGTGAATGCTGTCCCCTAGAAAACCTCCAGCTCCCATGCTACCTTACTCTTCCTCTGTGTGGCAAACACTCTCAGAATACTCCAGAGCGTTTAACTATAATCTGCTTTAGAAAAGCAAAGCTTAAAAATTGTTATTATCATTGAAATGACTTCCAACCAAGGAAAATAACGCTCAATGCTCCTGTTTGTGCCGACTTAGGGAAGCACAGTTTAGAACATTCACTGAAAAGAATATATTGTGCGCAAATACAGGACTATATTTCTAACATTCTCTATCAAAGGCTAGCGATTACATATATAGTAAGAGTGGGTATAATGTGCACTCACATTTGGAAATTGCTTCTTAATTGCTGCATACAATGTATTAAGCCAGGCACTAAGAAATTTTAATAGATAATACATAGATAGATAATTTGCATTGGGACTATTAAGGAGGTTTAATAGGTTTAAACCTTTAAGAAGGTTTCTACCTAGAGTAGAAACCCAGAGCAGAAGTTCATTCCTGACAAGTTTTATAAATACTTAGCTTCAAGTTTGGTTTTATAAGGGCTTGGATCTGATGGTTGAAACACTGAGTGATATAGAGGTTAAGAGTAAGAGAGGAAGCCCGCTAGGTAACAGTGCTACTGCTCTTGTGGAGGACTCCATTGTCCCCAGGGACCATATCTGGTGGCTGACAACTGCCTGTAACTCCAGGTCTAGGAGGATTGACACCTGGGCACTCTGTGAGCATGTGTACAGCAACACCCACTCACTCCCATACACTCAGAAAGAATATGAATAAATCTTTGAAAAGAAAAGCTAGACAGCTAGGAGACATGTTTGTGACTGTTCTGTTAGCAGTAAGAGGGACATTCCTTTTCAAGTGTATGAGTGCCTACTTCTAGGCTATATGACTTTCTTTAAAAAATGAAAATAGTCAACCCTAAAAACACATACATACAAGCAATATTATATGAATGGGGCATGTTGTATATATGAAATATATGCATATATAGTATATATATGTTATATGCATATATGATGTCTGTGTCATATCTGTATTGATATATATATATACACACACACACACACATATATATATATATATATATATATAAGCAATTAAGGAAAAGGAAACCATAAATTTGAAAAATATGGAGTAGTTTGGAGGCAGGAAATGGAAAGAAGAAATGATGTACTTATAACCTTTAATTCATTGATTCATTCATCTGCTTAAGAATTCACCAAGTACCACAAAGGACTCTAAGAATCCAAAATCATCGGATAAAGTAAAATGTGAAATAACAATGTCAACATGCATGCGATCCTCTCAGTGCTCCAGCAGAGGCACGAGCACAATACACAACGCTGTTGATGGAAGGCGGGAGCTGTCGGTGGTGAGCCTGGGTTTTCGATCCTGCCTGAATGGAAGAGTGATGGTACAATTAACCAAGCAAGCAAGGGAGGAGTCACAACAGACTTAGAAGCGAGGATGATTAATTTGTTTCTGGACATGCTGAATGAGAGATCTTTGTGGATCATTTGAGCAGAAATGCCAGGAGACTATCAGACCCAGGGAACATGGGAGAGAAGTCACAGTGTAAGATATAGGGAAACATGAATTGGAGCATGTCTGGAAGCTCTGATTGGATATGAATGGTAGAGAAGCTGTCAAGCAAGACTACGTTCTCAGCATCATTTCTTATTTAATGTCGAGGTGCATCCTTGATTTCCCATGAGAGTAGGACAGGAAAAATAAAGGAATCTGTAGCCTCTGGGCCTCTCCAGAGCTTGTCCTTGTGTTTAGCCTTTGAACTCAGGCACAGTTGGATTAGTCGGGACTCCCAGCTTGCACTGGCCTTTATTGGTTTTTCATAGGGCGTGGCTCTATGCAAGAGGAAGAAGAGGAAGTGAACAATTCTTAGATAACCTGGAGAGACCGTTCTCTTTCCAAAGGCTGCTACCGGTTTATGATTTGCAGTTCATAATACTGATCACCCAGGGAATGCACAACGCTGGTGAGCTTCATTGTTAGTTATGAGGCAGCTCAGGAATTATTGCAAGATTCTGTATAACCTTCAGAGAAAATGTCTGCTAACTTAGCTAATGGAAAACGCTGCTGTTAATCTTTCTCCTTAATCCCTGTGAGGTTTGGAGGGAGCAGATAATAAAACTCTGGCAGGCAGGAAAATGATGACTTAAGACTTTCTAAATGTAGAAATACAGAATTCTAATTTGCATTATATTGATTCATTTATCTAATACGCATCAATTAAGCCACTGCAACGTAAAGGCTTTAAACAAAAATAAGGGATTTTAAGCCCAATAGAATTATGCATAAGACATGGCCTTTCACTTTAAGAAATTTCCAGTCTTTGAGAGATATACACATACAAAATTGGCTATAGTTAAACATACTAAAATGGAACAGTATATACAAGTTGCCGTTTGATGTACAGATGCAATAATACAGATTTTTGTAAAACATTTTGTATAGCCTCTTTGAAAATGTAATAGAGGGGATTAAAGAAGAGATCCGCAGAAGTCTCAGCTATTAACAATAGTGGTCCTTACCCTGGATCAAGCAGAAAATGTAAGCAAAGAGATGTTGCGTCCAAAGGGCAATGACAAGTGATGAGTAAGAATCCTGAGGAGAGGATGCTGGGATTTGCTGAAGCAGGTCCATGAAGATGTAACAAAGTTGAGGTTGCTCTGTTTCTACCTCAGATGACAGGACAGCATAGCTAAGAATTCCAACCTTAGTCAATGGCCTCCTCCGACCCATATTCATTTACCCTCACTCTCATTTTCTGAAACAAGTCTCCCTATGTTCAAGCTGTCCTTGAACTCAGCATCTTTCTGCCCCTGTCTTCCAAAGGCTAGAATAACAGAGAACCCAGCAATCCCAAAGCTAAGAATCCTGTCCTAAACTTTTGTAGGTGTTTGGGACCACACATTTGAGTTTTGCCCAACAGAGTGTGACAAATAGAAACACACACGTACATAATTGCACAACTTAAGCACTACCTTGCTTTTATTACTGTGGGACACTCTGAAAATGGCCACCATGAGGGAAGGATTTTGGTTAAGGAATACTGCTCATTCTTTAGAACCTTGCAGGATTGCAGGAGATAAACAAAGGAGAGAAAGAATCAGGTAGGTTCTATGTGGAAAGCCTTGTGTGTGTATTTAAATTTTTTTTTTTATATATTATATCCATTATATCCTGACAGCAATTTCCCCTACCACCACTTCTCCCAGTCCCTCCTCATCACCACCTCCCTTCTCCCATACCCCTTCTCAGTTTTTTCTTAGGTTACTATTGCCATGAGGAGATACCATGACTACAGCAACTCTTATGAAGAAGAACATTTAACTGGATCTGGCTTACAGTTTCAAAGGTTCAGTCCATTATCACTACAATGAGAAACATGGTAGCATGCAAGCAAATGTCTTGCTGGAGAAGAACCTGAGAGTTCTGCATCTTGAACCACAGGCAGTAGAAAGAGCCTAGCTTCAGCATATGACCTCAGAGCCCAGTTCCAATGACACACTTCCTCCAAAAAGGCCATATCTATTCCAACAAGGTCACACCTTCTAATAGTACCACTCCCTATGGCCAAATATGCAAACACATGAATCTGTAGGGACCATTTATATTCAAACCAACACAGTTTTCCTTCAGAAACAAAGCAGGCCTCCAGAGACATTAACCAAATATTTCGTAAAAAGTTACAATAAAAGAAGGCACAAACTCTCATATCAAGGCTGGATAAGGTAACCCAGTAGGAGAAGGAAAGGTGTCCCAAGAGCGTGCATAATAGCCTCAAATAATATGCAACATCTTGGGGTAACTCTAACCAAGCAAATGAAAAACCTGTGAGACAATAACTTAAAGTCTTTGAAGAAATAAATTGAAGAAGGTATCAGAAGATGCAAAAATCTCTCATGCTCTTGGATAACTAAGGTTAAAAAATGTCCCTACTACTTATGCATATTTAAATCTTAGCTGCCATTTGAAAATAGAGGTATTACATAAAACTATGTTCATAGTTCAAGCTTTTCTCAAACAATCAGGAGGCCCAGCAGCTCTGAGCCATCTCTCCACACGGCACCTAGGAGGTGCCGGCGAGAGATCTAACCCTCAGCTGACTCAGTCTGGCTCAATCTCTTTGCACCTGTCTTCACTCACTCTCATAACCTGCAGCCCTGTGGGACTGGAGTTTCCAAATCCTGCTCAAAGGAAGCACTGATGGAGGGATGAAGCCTTTGTGGTCGTCATGGCCACAGAACCTGGCAGGTGGGAGCTTCCCGCTCAGTGTTACTTTTAACAGGTCAAGAAAGATACAAGAAGGCTTGCTCTGACCTTGAAGTATCTATCAGAAAGGAGCTCCAAACTTTTACTCTTTCGATCTGGGATTTGGTGGTTAGGTCATTTGTAATCTTAGCCTAGAGCATCTTCAGAATGGTAGCAAAGAAATAAATTGGATAGTCCCTAGTATGGATAAATAAGTAAAGAAGAGGAAGAGAAAGAGAAAGGAAGGAGGCAAAGAGGTGGAAGAAGAGTAGGAAGAAGAAAAGAATAGATTGGATTGAATAAAGAATTAATGAGAGGAACTTCCTGATTGAGAACTGTAGCAGTTGAGACATGGTGTACCCACACCCTCTCTTGAAGACTGAGGTTAACTCCTCCCAGGCTCCTTGCATCTTTTTTTTTTCCACTTGCAGAGCACATGAACTAGGGGGACCTTTGCCATCTATCAGATCATATCATTTCCCTAAAGAAAAACCTTCTTACGATCTTACAGTATCTCCAGAGTAAAAGCGAAGGCTCATCAATATCTCCAGAGTACAAGCGAAGGGTTTGTCTAAAGTGGTCTACCAGGCTCATGCCTCTGCACTGTGCTTTTATGTCATAGGTTCCTTCCTGTCTATGAGTGACACTGAGGCCTTGCTCCTCTGCCATACTGGGATCACCTTCTCAGTGGCTGGTTCTTTGATTTCATCGCAGGTCTTCCAGTTGGCTACAACTTTGTTCCTTCAGATGGTAGTTTAAATGTCACCCTTCTCTGAAAGTCGGATTCCCCACTCTCTCCCTCATCCACGCTACCCTACTCTTGGTTCATTTTTTCCTCTAAGGCAGTGATAACATGCATTTATATTTATTTTTCTCCCTTTCATATTTGAATTGCTTTCTCCTCATTTAAGGGCAGGTATCTTATGTCCACTCCTAATCCTTCTGCAGAGAGGAATCCCTAGTACACACTAGTGAATAGCATCTTTAATCTGGAAGAGACACAGGCATTGGCAGTAGTATAGAAAATGAAAAGAGAGATGCAGAACTGGAGGTGTACAAAACAGATAGAGCTCGATCCTTCGGAAGGAGGGATCAAAAAGTAGAAGGAACCAAGAATGTACTGGTAGAAAGAGAATTCTCTCTTAGGCAGGTGTAAAGAAAGCAGGGAGAATGCTTGCTGCCAGGTTCAGGAGACCCTTACCAAACACATCCCTTTGTCTTGGGTACTCAGGGACAGAGGTCTTGCCCTCTATTTTCTCTTATAGCAGCAAGAAAGGTGGGCAGCTGAGAAC